>OZ024742.1:264730874-264745874 GCA_964016885.1 Eledone cirrhosa | reverse complement strand
AAAAGCTATTGAAAAGATTTATTTTGAAACCTGCCCCTCCCCCTCTTCTTCTTCACTCACTTATTCCTGTGAGAGTCGTGGGGTCATAACCCTCAAATACTCCTTCCAGTGGATCCTGTCAAAAGCAACCGTCTCCAACTGATCCAGCTGGATCTCCAAGCGAGACCAGCCAAGCTCATGGATGTTATCCAAGAATCTTGTTCGGAGTCTACCCCTGGATCTCCTGCCGGATGGTGTTGATCGCAAAATCTATCCAGCGATTATTTACTGAAATATTCTAACCACATGCCCATAGTATCAGAGCTGTGATCTCTCAATTCGGAGAAGTAGCGGCTCTAAGTGGAATGATTCTCTGATCTCCGAGCTACGCACTTTATTGAGTAACATTACCCCAAAGATCCTTCGGAGAAACCCTTCTGAAGGTTGTCACGAATATCGTGTTTGGCTTTTACACATAACTCCCTTCTTTTGATGACCAAATGCTGAAGCTGGTGTATTATTGCACCAGCTCCTGCAATTCTTGCACTTATTTCAGTCTCCTGCCTTCCATCATTCGTGAATACAGCTCCGAGATACTTGAACTTCTCTAACAGCCTCAATGGAACTCTCTTTACATGTAGAGTGTACTGTGCAGGCTTCCTTGAGAGGATGAGTATCTCAGTTTTCGCAACACTGACGACTTTCGTTCCAGCCATGCAGCACTCGGCATGGAACTTATCGAGTGCAAGTCGGAAATTGCCTTCTATCTAGTTAAGTAACACCATGTCATCTGAAAGTTCCAGCCGACTTATTATACACACGCCCCCCATGATACCACATCCAACCCGGCTGCGCATGTCAATCCTGCTCATGCAAATAATGAAGCAGGAGAGGCGACAGTACGCACCCTTGGCGAAGTCCGACTACCACATTGAATGGTTTAGATTTAGCACCATTTATCCGAACACAAATACTCGGGCATTTATATAGACACATCAGGGAAGCAAGAAGTTGACCATCGATCTCATTCTTCTACACAACCTTCCACAGCAGTTCCTGAGGAACGCGGTCATATGCGAAAGAGGATGTTGTGGAGCCGGATGGCAGGAGGACCCCTTGGTTCAATCAAGGTCAAAGATGTTATCCAAGAAAAGGAGGCCTATAAAGAATGACTTCGAAATAGGTCCTCTTTCTTGCACTTGCGATACAACCAGGCAGGAAGAATCGCAGCAGAGATAGTAAAGAGGTCCAAAATTAAGACATGGGAGGGCTTAGGGGTTAAGCTGGAATCCGATCAGCAAATAAAGTGTTTTGGCAGACTACCCGCCAACTTCGTAATAAGAAGCCCTCCTCCATATCAAGAATGCGTCTGGGGTTTTCTTCTCTTCAGAGAGGTGCATCCTCGTGAGGTGGAGAAAATACTTTGCTGATCTCGTAAACCCGGTCACAACATCATCTGATCTACACGAGGTGCATCTGGGAGCGGTGACTAATCTTTCAGTGGCTGAGGTCACAAGAGCAGTTAAAGAGCTCAAATGTGGCAAGGCCACTGGAGAAGATGAAATCCGGTCCGAGATGCTAAAAGCCTTAAATAGAGAAGGTATTCTCAGCCTAACTCCTGTGTGTCGGGTGGCTTGGATTTCTGAAAAGACACCTGAGCAATGGCAATCGTGAGTGATAATCCCAATTTTCAAAAGGGCAGACAAGAGAGATTGTTTCAATTACAGAGTGATTTCCTTAATAATCCTCCCCGGTAAAGTCTATGCTAAGTGTCTGGCAAAGAGATGCAGAGAGTTGTCGAGTTCAAGCTAGGTGATAAACGGATGCAGCGCAGTCGACCAAATAATCACACTGCGGAAGTATTGCCAAGAGGTATATATTTTGGAACCAAATTAAAAAAAAAAAACGTTGAAAATATCTAATTCTATACGAGAAAATTCATCAGGCTAGAGAAGTGAAATACAGAGTTCCCACTGTGAAAAGATGCAATATTTATTGCTGGCGCTATAAAACAACTGAACTCCAGATTATGTAATACAACGAAGAAGCTGAAAAATCTTTTTTTATTGATTATCCTTTTCATAAACGTTGAATCAAATAATAAAAGTGAAGTTTTCAGATTTACTCATTTAACTTTATCTGAAAAAACCTAGCCATCCTAAAACTAAAATGCCTGGTACAGAGCACAAATAAATTTCTACGACCGTCGTTGGTGCCCCCACCCCACTGCAAATGGCCCGAGACAATTGCCCCCTTTGCCTCCCATTAAAAATACGCACTTCAATGTGGAAACATTTCTTCTTTCCTTATGGTACCATTTGATGATTCTAGCAACCATAACCAAAAATCAATCTAAGCAATTGATCACCGATCAGTAACTATCGTTATTTGAGGCGCGAATCAATCATCAGAAGAATTTACGTCTTTAAATAAAATTGCAATAAAGTATAGAGTACAAAATATTTATTTATATCTGTCAGGATCCACGAGTTATACCAACACCATAGACAGGATGGCGTATTTTTCCTAAATATTATGTAATATGTATACAAAATACTATATATTTCTCAAACGATATATGTCTCTTTCTCTCTATATATATATCTCTAAATTTGAATTATTGATGTTCTGGAGAAATGTCCATTGAGCTTTTCCACTGGGAAACTCAAGTATACATAATATGTATGTTGTGATACCTTAAATTAGTATATATATATATTAATTAATAAAAACAATGAAATGAAAACAAAGAACAAGTTCCTTATATTAAAAAAATTCATCATTTTACGATCGTTTCGAGAATGTATGTGTGTGTTGGTATGTATATCATATAGATCACAGGTTCTCAACCCATTTAGGCCAAACGCCCCCTTTTGTCCTTCGAAATCACGAAACGCCCCTCCCCCCCCCCTATTTTTCCATTTTTCAATATACTACTGATTTTTATATCAGTAGATTCCTAACAGATTGATTAACAATATTCCAAAGATATGTGTATTATCTGATTATGTGTTGTATGTGGTCCTAGATGTGTGTGCTACCCGCTTCTGTGTTTTTTTTTTTTTTTTATTTGTAATATTATTTATACAATAGGGAATAAAATAGATCTACATAGTGTTAACTCTTTGCGGTTGAATCAATAATTTCAGACATGAAATACATTGTATCGGTGAAGGAAAAATAAGATTCTAACTGGCTGCGCTCAAATGTCTCCTTGACACAGTTGACTGTGGTATTTTCCATTTTTAGGATCTCAATTACCGATTAACGTCTCAATTACCGGACATGCCTGCACACCTGCTCACAGCTGCGGTCAGACTATAGTTATGCTGTCTGCAAGCTCATTCAAATGCATTCACACTGGCTGTCTCAAAGACATACAAATATGGCTTATAAAACTTACCAAAATAAAGAGCCTTCCTGCGCAATAATCCCCTCCCCCAGCTCCAAACGCCCCCCCCCCCCCCCTAACGCGACCTTGCTCCCAAACGTTCCCCTGGAGTTCCGAAACGCCCCCCGGGGGGTACATATGCCCCCCGTTGAGAACATTTGATATAGATCTATGTAAAAATATTACAAATTATCAGAGGAAATATACATACCTTAACATATACAAGCCGTCCTTGGAAATGATCTATATATATATATATATTAATAAAAGGAATTCCAACTTTGTCTGATTAACGAGTAAATCAGACAAAGTTGGAATTCCTTTTATCAATATAATCTTCTATACACAATCATACACACCCGTGTATATATATATATATACACGCGCACGCACACACACACACACACAAACACGTGTGTGTGTGTGTCTGTGTGTGTGTGTATAACTTCAAGTTATTTTTATACATAAATACATCAACCTGACGTAATCTTTACTTCTGAGTGTATATTATTAGATTTGAAAACTAATTACTACCAGATTGTATGATGATACTGCAAGAACGAAATCATTACCAAGAAAATCTTCCATCATTGGTGAGCGTGAGGCACTCATCTAGAATATATAGGAATTTTTGTGAGCTTGTGTGTAACCATGTATAATGACTTGTAGAAAGATGTTTCTTTTTAAAATTGAACTGAGGAGTAAACAATCAGTTTGCTTACGTGTATAACCAACAATAATTATTTCTTTTTCTTTTTTTTTTTTTTCAGAACAATAATAAGAACAGAAATAACATGAGCCAAGATAACAGTAACAGACTTGAAATATATACTGAATTTAAAAGTACACAAAAGCAGCTGCTGGAGGAAAAGGCAGCTAGAATGAAGTGAGGGTTAAATGAGGTCATCCATATCTCTCTCTTTCTCTCTCACACACAGACGAGCACTCCCACTCAGTTTGACCTAAATTGATCAAGTAGCAACACGAAGACGTAACTTTAGGCTTCTCTACATTATCACAAACTTACACAGCGTCCACTACTGGACAAAGGTGAGACGAGTACAAGTTCACAGTACACATGCGCGCGTGTACACACTCACACACACACATATGCGCTGTCGTGTACATACATTCCTTCTTGCATACACAGAAAGGCATTTTTATTCTTAATGACAGATACTGGGTCGCTGATTTGTCGCACAAACACACATAAACATACGTATAGATAGATATACACAAACACACATTCGTACATGATAACAAACTTGAACCTTTACACACAAGTTTGTCCATGTAGAGACAAACATGTGTCTAGTCGTCTTTATATGACCCTCATCCTCCATAACACAGTTTTCAGATGATGTAAGGAATGTGGAAAACTTATGAGAGCAGTAAAAGTGCAGTAACATTTTCTATGCTATGTGTGCCAGCATGCTCTGTGTATATAGAATGCATGTTATCAAAGCTGGCCTTAGGAGATGCAGGGCCAAGTTGGGTGTTAAATATATTGATTTTTCATTTACACACAATGCCCGCAAATTTGTGGGAGCAAGGTGATTAATTCAACCCACGTTCTTGACTGTTTCTTTATGAAAGGATGAAAGGCAAAGCTGACCCCGACGGAATTTCAACTCAATGCAAAAGAGCCAAAGCAAATACTACAATAGAATTTTATCCGATGTTTTACCAATTCTGCCAATCCACGAGCCTCTGTACCATATATTTTGCAGTGCTATTGTATATACTTGAAGAGCTGACTCTAGCGTGGAGCCCCCGTTGGAACTAGGACTTATTGAGAACAATGGCTCCAATTGGTTTAAGTTCACCCTTACATGTTATGAATGTGTAAGTGATACATACGCGTATGTTAAGTGAATATGTGGAGAGACATATGATGCTTGTCTATGCTAATGTATGGTAGAGGGTCTTATAGTTCATCATTCATCAAACAGATAAAAATCATTTCAACCATGATCATCCAATCTTGTCGGCGAATGAGTTTGGGAATCAAATAAAAATTAAGTTAAATTAAACTATGATTAAAGTGGAACAAAAAATTAACATGGTGACGAAAGGAAAATCAGAAAGAAATTAAATTAAAATAGATTAAAATACGATCTAAATGAAAGAAACGCAACATATATAGATTTAATTGAAAGTAAAAAATTCATTTATAGAAGGAATACGTTTAACGCTATCTCGGTTGGTCTCAATTGAAAGATGTGTCTGACGTTTAACGCTATCTCGGTTGGTCTCAATTGAAAGATGTGTCTGACGTTTAACGCTATCTCGGTTGGTCTCAATTGAAAGATGTGTCTGACGTTTAACGCTATCTCGATTGGTCTCAATTGGAAGATGTGTCTGACGTTTAACGCTATCTCGGTTGGTCTCAATTGGAAGATGTGTCTGACGTTTAACGCTATCTCGGTTGGTCTCAATTGGAAGATGTGTCTGACGTTTAACGCTATCTCGGTTGGTCTCAATTGGAAGATGTGTCTGACGTTTAACGCTATCTCGGTTGGTCTCAATTGAAAGATGTGTCTGACGTTTAACGCTATCTCGGTTGGTCTCAATTGGAAGATGTGTCTGACGTTTAACGCTATCTTGATTGGTCTCAATTGGAAGATGTGTCTGACGTTTAACGCTATCTCGGTTGGTCTCAATTGTAAGATGTGTCTGACGTTTAACAATATCTCGGTTGGTCTCAATTGGAAGATGTGTCTGACGTTTAACGCTATCTCGATTGGTCTCAATTGGAAGATGTGTCTGACGTTTAACGCTATCTCGGTTGGTCTCAATTGGAAGATGTGTCTGACGTTTAACGCTATCTCGGTTGGTCTCAATTGAAAGATGTGTCTGACGTTTAACGCTATCTCGGTTGGTCTCAATTGGAAGATGTGTCTGACGTTTAACAATATCTCGGTTGGTCTCAATTGGAAGATGTGTCTGACGTTTAACGCTATCTCGATTGGTCTCAATTGGAAGATGTGTCTGACGTTTAACGCTATCTCGGTTGGTCTCAATTGGAAGATGTGTCTGACGTTTAACGCTATCTCGGTTGGTCTCAATTGAAAGATGTGTCTGACGTTTAACGCTATCTCGGTTGGTCTCAATTGAAAGATGTGTCTGACGTTTAACGCTATCTCGGTTGGTCTCAATTGGAAGATGTGTCTGACGTTTAACGCTATCTCGATTGGTCTCAATTGGAAGATGTGTCTGACGTTTAACGCTATCTCGGTTGGTCTCAATTGAAAGATGTGTCTGACGTTTAACGCTATCTCGGTTGGTCTCAATTGGAAGATGTGTCTGAGGTTTAACGCTATCTCGGTTGGCTCAATTGAAAGATGTGTCTGACGTTTAACACTATCTCGGTTGGTCTCAATTGGAAGATGTGTCTGACGTTTAACGCTATCTCGGTTGGCTCAATTGAAAGATGTGTCTGACGTTTAACGCTATCTCGGTTGGTCTCAATTGAAAGATGTGTCTGACGTTTAACACTATCTCAGTTGGTCTCAATTGGAAGATGTCTGAGGTTTAACGCTATCTCAGTTGGTCTCAATTGGAAGATGTGTCTGAGGTTTAACACTATCTCGGTTGGTCTCAATTGGAAGATGTGTCTGACGTTTAACGCTATCTCGGTTGGTCTCAATTGAAAGATGTGTCTGAGGTTTAACGCTATCTCGGTTGGTCTCAATTGAAAGATGTGTCTGAGGTTTAACGCTATCTCGGTTGGTCTCAATTGAAAGATGTGTCTGACGTTTAACACTATCTCAGTTGGTCTCAATTGGAAGATGTCTGAGGTTTAACGCTATCTCAGTTGGTCTCAATTGGAAGATGTCTGAGGTTTAACGCTATCTCGGTTGGTCTCAATTGAAAGATGTGTCTGACGTTTAACGCTATCTCGGTTGGTCTCAATTGGAAGATGTGTCTGACGTTTAACGCTATCTCGGTTGGTCTCAATTGGAAGATGTGTCTGAGGTCTCTACCTTCACGGCCCGATCGGAAAAAACACGAAACATGTTCACGATTTTTTTACATAATCTCGCTATTTCCTTACACTTTTTATGCGACACGAAATTGTACACCACCCCCATCTTTTCCCTACATGCACGGAACTCTGGACCATAGTATACCATATGTATGTTTCTAAGGGAGTATGGTGTGAGTTAATGGAGATTTTGCTGTTATTTTAGCATGTGGAGCGACCCTGTAGAGGCTCCCTCGTTCACCCATATGATAGAGGTATGCAATTATTGTGTATAGTCGAGAGTACATATATACACATGTATGTGTGTATCTGTAGCGATGGCACCAGTAGTCTGGGGAAACTGGTCAACTTGGGGTTGACATCACTTCGAGTTGCTCAAGCAGTAGAGAGATGTAGCGCTTAGCCAAACATTCCAGCCCTATCGACAGGGTTGGTTACTTTGAAAAGGTTAGTTCAATGCATCTGGTCGGACTACTACTGCATTCTCGCAAACCAACCACACAAACATAACACACAATTTACTTGGTTCCTTGTTTTCCTATTTTGTCAACAATAGCTTCGACGTAGTTATTTTCTTAGTAAAATGTTTAAGGTAGCGATATTTTTTTGTTTTTCATCGGATATTATTAATGGCAGCTTTATTTTCAACTACTGACTATGGCAACGGGTACAGCCAAACATCTCGACTCACACACTCAATTGATTTGTCATAAATCACTAACTTCTACTACAAAATCTGCCACACCACAATGCACATAAACCACCGAACAACGGACAAATATACATTCACACCACCAACAAAAATAACATAAAATCAACATCGCTACATATCTATGTGCATAAGGGGCAAATTTTTTTGTGTAATGTGTGTATCTCAGTGGGTCCAAATGTTCATTAGTTATGTGCAAGAGATTCTTGTATCTTCGCGTTGTTTCACCACAGACTATTCCTAATTAGTCAGACCTATAATGAAAGGAATTTGAGCTATGTTATTTGTTGTTATTAGGGTATGTTTTCAGGGAGATTTGCTGTGACGACATAGAGGGTTCTCCTTATGCAGTGTGTACTTTAAATTTTAAATCTGTGTCTATGACAAACGAAATAACATTATATAGGCAGGTATATAATGTTATTATATAGGCTGGTGGATTGGCAGTATCGGTAGAGGGTCGGACGCCATGCTTTACACAAAGAGTTACTTCATGATCTGAATTCAAATCCCGCTGAGGTTAACTTTGCCTTTCATCCTTACGGGGTCGATAAAATAAAGTACGAGTAATACACTGGGATAATTGCTGGCCTTGTGCCAAAAGTAGAAACAATTATATAGGCAGGTAAAGTAGAGCGTTTTGTTCAATACGCAGTGTTATTTTTTAAACAAAAAATATCATAGGGTTGGATACAGAATAGATTAGATTATCCGTGTGTGTGTGTGAATAGAGGTATTGACTTACTGTTTGGAAATTAAGCTGAGCAATAATTTGGAAATAAATTAAATATAAGTTTTAGGGTTCCAGACGGTGCATCATATCCAGCCACAAATTCTGGATACTACTACTACTACTACTACTACTACTACTACTACTAATAATAATAATAATAATAATAATAATTTCTTTATTGGCCACAAGGGTCGATATATAGGGGACAAAATAAAAGACAGGGACAATGGGGTTTTACCGAAAAATCGAGTAATATAAAAAAAAAAAACAAATACAATACAAATTCCCCAATAGGGGAGAACCACCCAGTGGTGACTCAGGAACTCCACCAATCCTGAACCACCCGACGCTTCGAGAGCACCCCTCTCCTCTCCAAATCAGCCAGTCTACAGGCACATGGTCATAGTAGGCCCATTCACACTGGCCATTCTCGCAACATTCACCCTACTTTTAGCAAATGTATTAGGGAAGGGCACTTCCCTCTCCACCCGCAACTTCCTTTCCAATTAAAACTTGAAAAAGTTGATGAGGGATTGGCCGAAGAGAAAAGTGTCTGTCTTCAGTCCTTTCAGCCTCGTCCACCACAAAACCTCTTTCGCTACAGCCACCAGACAGAGGAAAACTGGTTGCCCTTCTCGGCTAAAAGAAGACGGTGGGGCAATCTTCATGATGGACTCTGTTGATAGCCGGATCCGTCCTACACGCGACAACAGCTGTTCGACATAACTCCACAAGACAGTAATACGCAGACACATAGCAGTTTCGTTGCTCTGCGCGCATCTCGTCTGACCGCACTTCCGTGTCGGTAGAGTTTATCTCGAAACGGCAGTGCTCCCCAGTAGCACTACCAAGCGAGAGATTTCTGGAAGTTATCCATAATCTCGGGATCAAAAGTCTTCCGGGACAGACACCCAGAGCTTCTCCAAAAGCATCGTCGCACTTGTCCACCACTAATCCTCTATAAAATTCTAGAGTGGAATTTCCACAGACCGCATTACCCACCCGGTAGAGGGCTGTGAGCACTTGGCAATATTCCAGTCACGGTCACTTCTTGACCTAGGATTGCAGTTCAATCAAAGAGACGAGCTGAGGAAACATCAAACGGCGACCTCAACTGTTCACTGTTTAAGAATATCAAAAAATGCCGTATCCTCAGCTCTTGTTTGTGCATCATTACCCACGGCATATCCAGCTCTCCACGTAGCGGGTGCTGGCAGCAGATGGACAGCCTCACCAATGGAACCTGTCCTTTCCACAAGAAGTTGAAGAGCTGGCGTTCTAATTTGGTGAAGTACGAACGGAGGCAAGGGATGACGTTCAGATGGTAATAGAAGATGCCTCACTGCTTCCACCCGATCTTTCGGGAATAGGTTCCTCTCGGCCCATTTCTGGGTGAAAGTGGCTACCCTGCTCGTTACCTCATTCCAGTTCTTATCCACCTGGAGGTCTGGTCTGGACCAGACCCCGAGCAAGCTCACCAGTTCGTCCATCCAGCATCCAATGACGTTTCTGTATGGCCTGGATTTACCTCTCCAGGTGCCGAGCTGCAGACCCACTGACTTTTCCGGGTTCAGTTTTGCTCTCGTCAACCTTTCATATTCCTCATAAAGGTGTCGACCACCTCGGTTTCCGAGGTGTTCGACACCATAATGGTAATGTCATGTGCATATACCGACGCAGTCTTTCCATGTTTCGGTTCGAGCGAGATGCCCTGCAACAGCTCCTGCCTCCACGGTAGAGGCTCAGGTGTCAGTAAGTACAGAAGGAAGAAGATAGGGCACCTTTGATGGACCGATTCGTATGGGAAACTGGCCACTAGCACAAGAGCACGAAGACAACCTCATCTCCGTTTCAAAGACGTCTGTAGTGGGGATATGAAGTCAATTGATCAGACATCCAGAGATGAGAGGAGGTCGCTAATGATCGCCCACAATGGAGACAAGTACTGTGCAAGGGGATGGGGAGAGGGAGAGGGAAAGAGAAACTGAAACTTACATCCGAGAAAAAGCGTGCTCGAAAGAAGAACAACCCAGTAGCACCGGAGGAGAGCCTCTTCAAATGCAGTCGTTGTATACTGGCACACCCGTGTGGGCCTGTACAGCCACTGCAAACACTGCACCACCATCAGCAGCTGACACAAAATTCTCCAGGCGCAGAACCTTGGTCTTTTGAGACCGACGGATGCCAATAATTGTTTCTACTTTAGGTATAAGGCCATCAATTTGAAGGGGAGGATTAAGTGGATTAAATAGACCCCAGTGCATTACTGGTGCTTTATTTTATCGACCCGTAAGGATGAAAGGCAAAGATAACCTCGGCGGGATTTTAAATCAGAACGTAAAGGACCATAACTTTATGCTGCCAAGCAAGGTGTCTGATGCTCTACCGACACTGCTAATCCACCGCCCTAACGGATGACAACAATGATAATAATATATAAATTTGTAATCTTTGCACTGCTGAGAAATATTCAATAGTCTTTGCATTCTAAATACTTGTTTTTCAGCTAACATCCTCTGTCACCGTGAATCAACATTTTTGATATCTTACATTTGATAGCTGTTTATTTTGTACATAAATATAAGAACTTATTTATTTTTTAGCGTTTCTGGAAGATCAGAAATGTGAAGCTCACAGCTGTGATTTATGATGTTTCAGTTTCAAAAGTGTGTGTATACGCATATGTGTGTACGGGTGTATGTGTGTGTGTGCGTGTGAGCTACTACTGATATTGAGTAGAATTAGAATGAGTTCATATAACTTTTTTTTTATGAGGTAAAACGTTTCTTAAAGAGTGTTGCCTAAAGCTGTTTGGTTCCTTTTGCTTTGCTGTTACAAATGTGACTGAGTTCGGTTGTAATAAGACGTGTCTTTTGGCACTCCGTCGGTTCCAACTAAGTGTGTTTCTGATGTTTGATCAACGACACCATCTACTCATGAAATTAAAGAATCAATGATTGGGCATTCCACGGACACGTATACCGTTAAGGCAGTTCTCCTGGAGATTTTGAATCACAAGTACAATTTGTTTTTGCCAGCTGAAATAAAATGTCTTGCTCAAGGATACAACGCGTCGCTGGGAATCGAACTATCGATTGTGATTCAAACATACTAATTCAAGTTAGTATCTTATAAATGCTGAGATTTGTCTTGTATTTTATGAACACCATTGCACTAGAATCCATTAGGCATGACTGATCAACTAACCTTCAATGACAAATAATTATTTCAAAACTAACATTGGACAATGCTTAACAAAACCAATGAAGGTACTGGACTACCTGCTTTTAGGTCAATTGAAATATACTACAGGTGTTTCCTTGTGTCTCTGGGGAAAAGAACCTTACAGTATTTCAATTAATCTAACTATTTGAAATAGATACTAGATAACGCTATAATGTTACATGTGATAGATTGATGTTCTATTCAAAAGCAGCTTTCTCTCTCCCCTACTTCCTGCTATAAAACCAGAGCTTACCACTATACGTTAAAAGCTCCATTAGGGTCAAGAGACATTTTCATTATTTCAAAATACCTTGATGGTGGATTTACTATGTTTCTTCTAGTAACATGCCATTCTATCCATTCTATCCATTAATGGATTTGTCATTCATGCCAAACTTCTTTTTTTCATAAACACTTCTTAAAAATCATTACATGCACCACTTCTCTACAAGAGCCATCTTACTGTAGAAAATTTCTGAATTAACCCTTTTGATACCAAACCATCTGAAACCATCTTGGTTTTATGATACCCATTTTAAAATGTTCTTATTGATATTAAAACATTGTTTTAAACAAATGTTGTATTGAGTAATGTTCTTAACAGCAGTGTAATAATGAAAAGGACAATTATTTTATTAAATTCCTCCAATTTTTTGATGATTATATAAAACACACACAGTGTTATTTAATTGGAAACACGGTAACGAAAGGGTTAAAAATATGACATACAGACTATAATATACAAAATAACGTCATTTATCTCAGTCATAGGTTACACCTATTGATTATAGACAATGTATCTTTATTTTGGACATATCAATTAAATTATAGACATATATCTGTCTGTACGATAGACGTACAAATTATAGGCAATATCTCTTTGTTTTAGGCAATATATGTACATATATATCTATATGTATATGTATATATATATATATATATATATATATATATACATATACATATATATAAATACATATATATATATATATGTATATATATATGTATATATATATATATATATATGTATATATATATATATATATATATATATATATATAAATATATATATATATATATGTATATATATATATATATATATATATATATATATACATATACATATATATATATAAATAAAATAAAATAAAATAAGATAAATAAATACATACACAAGCACAATAGCAACAAGCACATAAACATACACTAGTCACCCAGCAGACACAACACTATACGCACTAGTCACACAGCACACATAACACTATGCACACACGCAAACGCAAAGAAGACAAAATAAAATAAGATAAACAAACAAGCAAATAAATAAATAAATATATAGACAGACTGAATAAAAAATGGCGTAGACATACAACACAACAGGAGGAACAAAGAATATAACACCACTGACGATGTTGCAGATGTGCAACGAAAGATTTATGTAAATTATGTAAACTATATATATGTGTTTGTGTCTATATTGTATCTGTATTATTTTTGACCGTCGGTCAGTCAATGGCAACATTGAGGACCGAGTAAGTTAGATCGCAGATATAAAAGACAGCGAGAAGCGAAAACCAACCAAACAGTGAGTGTGTTCTGTTATTAATTCTGGCAATATTACGCAAATATGACCCTCCCCAAGTATAACCATATATATATATGTATATATATATATGGTTATATATATATATATATATATATATATATATATATATATATATATATATATATATATATATATGTATATATATATATATATACATATATATATATATATATATATATATATATATATATATATATATATATATAAATTATATATAATTATATATATATATATATATATATATACATCATCATCATCATCATCATCATCACCGTTTTACGTCCGTTCTTCCACGCTAGCATGGGTTAGACGGGTTGTCCTGTTGTGTGCAGTGTCTGGTCGGCTGACCATGCCTTGCTCATACAGGAACTGATCTGGCTTGATTTCTACAGCTGGATGCCCTTCCTAACACCAACCTCATTTACAGTGAGTGCTGGGTGCTTTTTCGTGGCGCCTACACGTCCACTTTACAGTGTGGGCTGGGTGCTTTTTTGCCGTGGCACCTCCACGACCACCTTGGGGTGGGGTGTGTGGGGTCATATTGTTTATATGCTTCAGCATGTACCCATGGGAGGTCGGGTACTCTGTATTACTGCGTGACACCAGAAGTCACGGTCGTGTGTCATTGTCTTTGAGAGGTGTAGTTGGGTAAGGTCGGCTTTTATCACCTCATCCCAGGTCATCTTGGGTCTGCCCACTCCGCGGTTTCCATCAACTTCTAGTGCTCTGCACCTTTTTATGCAGCTGTCATCCTTCATACGCATCACATGTCCATACCAGCGCAACCGCCTCTCCTGCACACAGCATTTGATTCCTCTTATGCTCAGTCTCTCTCTCAATTCATTTATGCTTTGTCGTTCACGTATATTACTGTTACACATCCATCGGAGCATGCAGGCTTCGTTTCTCTCTAATCTACGTAAGTCTTCCACCTTCAGCGCCCAGGTCTCACTACCATGCAACATCGCTGTTCGGATACACGCATCATACAGTCTGCCTTTCATTCTGAGGGAGAAGCCTTTTGCAGCTAGCAGTGGTAGTAGTTCCCTAAAATTCTTCCATCCCGTTCTTACCCTAGTTATTGTACTTCCTGAACACCCACCTCCGTTGCTAATTCGGTCACCTAGGTAGCAGAAGCTGTCTACTGTTTCTACAGGGCCCTCCCAGAGATTGGTGGTACTTGTTTCCTGTGGCTGTTTGCTGCTTGCTGTTTCAGCACAGCTGCTGCATGTGAATCCTACATTGTTAATTAAGCTTCCTGAGATCCCGCTACATCTCTTGTGTACCCATTGTTTGCATTTGGGGCAGAGAATGGAGTTCCTACCTACACCTTTCCTACATACTAAGCAAGGCCATTTCCCTGAGGGGA
>OZ024742.1:264615874-264728374 GCA_964016885.1 Eledone cirrhosa | reverse complement strand
TATATATATATATATATATATATATATATACATATATACACACATATATGTATATATATATATATATACACACATATATATATATATAGATATATACATATATATATATACATATACATATATATATATATATATATATATATAACGAAATGTGGTAAGGAACCAGGTGGACCATAACGCACCAAAGTACTCAATACTTAGGGTAGTAGAGTGTGTAATAGGAATGAGTAAGACCCCGACGGCTAATTCTGGACTAAATTTAGTCCAGAATTAGCCGTCGAAACGGCTTGAGCTCAGCCGTCGGGGTCCTACTCGTTCCTATATATATATATATATATATATATATATATATATATATGAAAGAATACTGACATTATAGCTGGTGAAAAAATGTGTTCTATGTTACTGTGCTAAAGATCCAGTGTTGAGTGAAACTAATCATCAAAACAACAATCACAACACAAAGACCCCACCAGGACTACAATCACCACAATGAAAGCAATACAGTAATCTCTTTACCATTCATAGTCATGTTATTAACATGGTTTGCCACCTTTTCGATGAAAATAGTTGGATATTTTCATTTCTTATTTACTACATTTGCTATTGCCAAGGATGCAAGACAATAAGAAACCCTATAATTTAGAAGTAATAAGATAAATATGAATTATTTGATTGTAAGAAGACTTACTATGAATGCAAAGTGCTTATTTCATATATATGACTGACTATGTTTCAAAAATACAAAATTCATATGCAGTAGCAAAAACAAAACACATCAACAAAATACATGTATCAAGTAAATTTGTGATGGCAGTGAAATACACCCCTACAAGACGCTGATAACAAAATACAGATTGATTAGGAATGGAAGGAGAAAAAGTGGAAGTGAAAAATTGTATGTTATAATACAGGATATATACAACTTCATGTGAAAATCCCCTTTCAGCAATATTTCTTGCCTATTTATCATATAAGAATGCTGATTTTGCTGGTTTAATCAATTGGAGATGCAAAGTGCTAATAGTAAATGTATGCTGAAATAAAGTTAATCTAAATATATAGTACAAAAGCAAGTGTGTGCGTGTATAATATATATATATATACAGGGTGTCCCTAAAAGATGTATACACATATTTATTAGAATGCTGTTGAAATATGTATACATTTTTTGGGACGTCCTGTCTATATATACTAGCAGATTTACCCGGCGTTGCTCGGAGTTTGAAATTATGCTAAGAATATACAGCTAGGAAGTAAAAGAAGAACATTATTTGTCCCCAACCTGTCAAAATAAGCAGAAGTCTTCAATAATTAATGCAAACGAATATTTAGTGCAATCTTTGTACACATAAAACTATGCTGATAATGAAGGAAAACACTGAACAGGATGTCATCATCATCATCATTTCATTTTATGTCCACTTATCCCTGCTTGCAAGGGTGGGACGGGAACTGATTCTGGCTTGATTTCTACAGCTGGATGCCCTTCCTAAAACCAACCTCATTTACAGTGAGTGCTGAGTGCTTTTTTGCTGTGGCACCTCCACAACCACTTTGCAGTTGAATGATAGAGACCCCAGTCCCTATCATCTCATTTCTACAGCTGAGTAAACTGGAGCAATGTGAAATAAAGTGTCTTGCTCAAGAAAACAACACATCACCCTGTGATGTAGTTATACAAATAATTAAAGACAATACACGTTGCAAATCTGTAAAATGACAGGCAGTTTTGCTAAAGTACAAAAAGTTGTAATGAAAGCAGTGTTGTATACAAACAAAAAAACAATGAGAGTAGAATAAGAGAAAATCTATTCTTTGAGAGCATCCTTTGCTATGTATAGTTAAATTTTTAACTTATAATCCAAAATATCCTGCATGACATATTCATTGGTATGTTTTGTAATGATTAAGGTGAAGTCAAGGCAGAGCTGTAATAATTTTTTTTTGATAACACTAAAGCATTTCAGCATAGACGATATTCTTTTTTCTTTTCGGAACAAACGCAAATAGGTTATCTCGACTGCCAACTCGTGAGCAGGCAACGTAGAATTGTCAGTGTGAAAAGCAAGGTTCATCCAAGTGAATTCCAGCGACGGACAGAGTTTGACCTTGCGACTTGTTTATGGACATTGCAAAGGCAACACGAAGGGGAAATTGGGTTCGGCGAAAGGAGAAGGGAGTATCCACACCTGATGTAGTCAGGCTAATTTTTGTTATTATCACATCCTCGCCTTTTCCACATCCAGATAGAATGGTAACGTCAATACTAAGTAGAGACAGTTTTTTAATCACAAGCCGTATACCATTGCATAGTTTTGGAGGAGTGATATTTCTCAGCAAAATAACTGGTGTTCCTTCTTTCAGAACCAATGTATTAGGAGGTAAACCAGGAGGATTTAAAGAATTTAGAAATGCAACTGGATAATTGACCGCATCCTGTGGATCACATACAGTATCAATAGATTTATATATCCGTGGACATCCAGGAAGAAGCTGAAGAAGCTGATCGTTAATACAGCTAACCGTGATATTTTTGGGTGCAAGAATGGCTCTTTCGCATAGCCAATCAAGATTCGTATAGTTATCACGCAAGTTCGGGAATACACTCGCCTTGAGATCATCGACAGTTTCAACTACATTGCAGATGTGATCAATTGCTATGTGTCCATCTGTATCCGGAGGTAGGTTACCATCTCCTATTGTAAGAATGTCTCCAGAAAATGTTGATGACAGAGGGTCCCCATGCAACCTTGCACGCATGTTGGAAATTAGTCTTAATGATGTCACTTGTCGCCACAATGGTGAAGACTTAAGACATGCATTTACCGCATCTGCTCTTGTTCCTTTTGGTATTATAGGAAGAGTCTGTCTGAAGTCTCCTGATAGCAGAAGGGTGACACCCCCATAACATCACTGCAATCCCGTATGTCTTGTAAAGTGCCAAAGTACCGCAAATAAATTTCTTAGGCTGGCAGGTGAATGTGAAAGAGCAACTCTATGGGTAAATGAAGTTCCACTGAAGCAGGTAGAGAAGTTCTAGTATATCGGGGTCAAGTTCACTAGTGATGGAAGGCAGGAGGCTGAATTAAGTGCAAGAATTGCAGGAGCTGGTGTATTAATTTGCCAGTTTCAGCATTCAGTAATCAGAAGGGAGGTAAGATATAGGCATAAAAGCCAAACTCGCAATCTTCAAATTCGATATTTGTGCCAACTCTAATGTATGGTCATGAATCTTGGGTAATGACCAAAAGAATATGGTTGTAAATATAAGCAGCCGAAACGGGGTTCCTCCAATGTCTCTTTGGAGTAACGTTACTCGATAGACTGCATAGCTCGGAGATCAGAGAGTCACTCCAGGTAGAACCGCTACTTCTCTGAATTAAGAGATCACAGCTCCGATACTATCAGCATGTGGTTAGAATGTCTCAGGAAAGAATTGTTGGACAGATTTTACAGGCAAGACCAACCAGTAGGAGACCCAGGGTAGACCCTGAGCAAGATAGTGGGATAACATCCATCAGCTTGGCTGGTCTCGCTTGGAGATTCAACCGGATTAGTTGGTGACAGTAACTTCTGACAGGATCTGCTGAAAGGAGTATTTGAGGACTCTGTCCTCATGAACCTCTCAGGAATAAGTGAGCAAAGAAGAAGAAGAAACTGTAAGGAATCGCATCACATATATATATATGTGTGTATATGTGTATGTGTATGTGCGAGTTTGTCTTTTCTGTTTGCATTCAACATTGCAATCAGTTTATCAGTTAGCCATGTGAAAATCTGAACCTTACTTAAAAAAACCCCCAAAATCCCATAAAGTTTGGCAATAGGAAGGGCAAAATCAAAAGCTGTAAAACCAACAAGCAAAAAAAGAAAACAGCTGTAAAACTGATGATCATGATAATGATGTAGTAAAGTAAAAAGAAAAGGAATTGAAATTGAAGATGAGAGAGGAAGACTGAGTGAAAAAGAAAGTGTCAGACATGAGGGCAGCATGAGATGAACAAAGAAGAAAGAAGCTAAGCTAAGGGGAGGTAGAAAGAGCTGCCAAAGGAAAAGGTGGAGAATTCAAATAAAGAGGGAATGGTAAGTAGAGAGGAAGTGAGACAAAAAGAGCCACACCTAAATAATAACAATTCACAGATAAATATAGTCATACACCCACACATAGTAACATATAATTCCTTCATTTCATTTCAATGTCAATACAATTTATATAATGAATAAAACTATGCAGAAAAAATAAAAAATGGTGGAGTTAATTATAAAAAAGAGAAAAGTTGGGGAGAGAAGACCCACACATTCAATCACACCACAAGGGGCACTAGAGTTGCCCTCTTATCGTTTTTAGGCAAATCAACACACTCACATCATTTCCATGCATGAAACTGAGGCTCAAGCACTCTCAGAGCATCACCTGATCATTCAGTAAGGCAAATCACTATAAATGACAAGAACTTTGTTGTTAGCAGTCCAACTCCCCCAAATCTCTCAAACGCCACAAACTGGAAAAAATAATTTCCTGAAACCTGGGGATAATACTATTTTATCTCTGTTTCAGATGATAGGCAAAGCAAGTGAACTCACCACAGCAACTAAACTCATCCAACTCTCTTACACACTCTCCTATGAATTGTTTATTCCCAATACAGACTATTACCAGTTCCCTTACATTCTGGAATTTACTCTATATACAATGTCATGTAACTATATAAATAAATACAATATTTCTATAGTTTGTCCCCATGTATACATATAAAGAGATTTAATACATGATTTTTACAAATGTATACCAGTGTATATATTAAAACTATAAATCTGTCTGGGTGTCAGGAATGATGGTGGTTGAAGTGATAACAATTGTTTCTACTTTAATCCTTTTGATACCAACCTGCCCAAAACTGCCTCTGGTTCTATAGAACAAAGCCACCCATTTCAATGGGTGCCTACTTAAATTAAAACCTTTGAACAAAATTTTATATAAAGTTTGTTCATGTTACAAATATCTTAATAAAATTATAATTTTAGTAATTACTTCTAAATTCTTCATTAATTACTTAAAATACAAAGTATTTCATTAGAAAGAGAAATGAAAGGGTTAATCATAATGGTATGGGTTTGTGGATGAATTTGTATCAATAGAAGGTTTATAAAGCCTAATTGTCTAGTTAATAAGCTCTCTTTACAGTCACATGACTCTGGGTTAGATGCCACTGTATAACATCTTGGGCATTTACTCATCTACTGCTGTCTCAGATTGACCAATCAATGCCTTGTGAGTGGAATTTGGAAGGCAGAAACTAAAATAAGTACTAATGTTGATATAATTGACTAAATTCTTAAAGGTAGCACTTCAGTATGGCTATAGTTCAATGACTGTAATCATTATTTGATCATGGATTAAAATCTTAAGTTTAACTCTTAAAGTTAAGATAATGCTGGTTGTGATTATTATTATTGTTAATTTTATGAAATCATCATCATCATCATCATCATCATCATCGTTTAATGTCCATCTTCCACGCTTGTATGGGTTTGGACGGGAGTTTTCCCACTTGAGGCTAGAGTGGTTGTCTCACTCGCATAGGACTGTCTGGCGGGTTTTCTACAGCTGGATGCCCTTCCTAACACCAACCACGTTTACAGTGTGGACTGGGAGGTTTTTACCGTGTTACCTACATGGCCACATTACAGCGTGGACTGTGTGTTTTTTTTTGTCGTGACACCTACACGATCTCATTTGTTTCGGACTGGATGGTGTGGTACCAACATAACTTTACATTGAAAGGGGTGGTGTGGATGGGGTGGGGGTAGTGGGACTGGGTGTATTTTGTTAGAGGTGCCTACTGACTGTAGTAGGTTTCACTTTGTACTTAGGTAAGGCGGGTCTTCTGTATTACTGTGTAGCGCCAAAGATCTCGGTCCAGTGACATTGTCTTGGAGAGGTGTAAGTGTGTGAGGTCAGAATTTATCAAGTCATCCCAGGTTTTTCTGGGTCTGCCTACTCTGTGGCTACCGTCTATTTTTATTGCCCTGCACTTTTTTATACAGCTGTCGTCTTTCATGCGCATCACGTGACCATACCAATGTAGTCTTCTCTCGAGTAAACAACATAGTTCGTTTATGCTTTGCCGTTCACGTATATTACTATTACACATCCAGCGGAGCATGCAAGCTTCATTCCTCTCCAGTCTGCGTATATCCTCTGCACACGATGCCCAGGTCTCACTGCCATGTAACATTGCTGTTTGTATGCAGGCATCGTATAACCTGCCTTTCATTTTTAGAGAGAACCCTTTAGCGGCTAATAGTGGTATAAGCTCTCTGAACTTTTTCCATCCAGTTCTGACTCTAGCTACTGAACTTTCAGACCACCCTCCACCACTGCTGATTTTGTCACCCAAGTAACGGAAGGTGTCCACTATTTCTATAGAATCATCTGTGCAATGGAATGAGCTAGTATTCTGTGGGCACTTGCTGCTACTTATTGTACCAGAGCACCGGCCACATATAAAATCTATGTTCTTAATTAGCTTACCTGTGATCCCACTACATCTTTTATGCACCCATACTTTGCATTTGGGACATAAAATGGAGTTTCTACCTACTCCTTTCCTACACACTGAGCATGGCCATTTCCCGGATGGGACCGGCGCCCTATTTTCCTTCCTACAAACTAGAACTTTAGTCTTAGACAGGTTAATTTTAAGCCCTTTTGATTCTAGGCCATGCTTCGATGTTTGGAATTTCTTCTCTAGTTCGGCCATTGATTCAGCTATGAGCGTTAGATCATCTGCGTATAGGAGTTCCCATGGGCAGCCGGTCTTGAACTCCACTGTTATAGCCTGAAGGGCGATAATAAATAGTATGGGGCTAAGAACGGAGCCCTGATGAACACCAACGTTTACGCTAAACTATTCACTATATTCGTTGTTAATTCTAACCTTGCTGACTGTTTATTTATACATGGCTTGTATAGCTCTCACAAGCCATTCATCAACACATAGTTTTCCAAGAGCCCACCAGATAATGGAATGGGGGACTCTGTTGAAGGCTTTCTCCAAGTCGACAAAAGCTAAGTATAGGGGTTTACTTGTAGCTAGGTACTTCTCCTGTAGTTGTCGTACAATGAAAAGAGCGTCTGTGGTACTTTTACCTGACACAAACCCGAACTGCATTTCATCTAGATCAATTCTCTCTCTGATTAGTTGCGCTATTACTTTTTCTGTGACCTTCATGACCTAGGTCGATTAATTTAATGCCTCTATAGTTACTCCTATCTAGGGCATCTCCTTTACCCTTGTAGCAGTTAATGATGATGCTGCTACGCCAGTCCTTTGGAACAACCCCATTCTGTATGACTTGGTTTACTATCCGGGTGACCATGGTGTGTCCCACCATTCCAGAAGCTTTCAGCATTTCAGCAACTATTTCCGAAGACCCAGCCGCCTTACCCGTCTTCATATCTTTGATTGCCCAACTTATTATACTACCTTCGACTAACACTGCTGGTCCCTCTATTGGATTGATGTGGGGGAGACTGTCTTTCTCCCATTTATTCTCCTCATTTAGTAGCCTTTCGTAGTGATACTTCCAAGCTACCTTCTTATCAGCGTCAGTGATGGCAAGTACACCATCATCATTAAGGACACACTTCTCCCCAACAATATCACGGTTTTCCTTGACACATTGCCTAGCAATCCTGAACACCTCACATTTTTGGTCCTCGCATTGTAGAACATGCTTGAACTTTCTTTCCTCTGCTTCCCTTCTTGCGAAGTACACTTGTCTCCTAGCTTCCCTCCTGGCCACTTGATAGTCTTCTCTACTTCCCCCATCCCGCCATACTTTCCAAGCCTGCTTTTTGGCCTTAATTGACTCCTCCACCTTACTGTTCCACCACCATGTTACTCTCCTCCTGCCTATAGGCCTGCTCCAGCCACAGACTTCGTCTGCCGCCTCAGTAGGTTTGCTTTCAGGAATTCCCACTGTTCCTCTATATTGTACGACTCTAAATGCTCTTCCTTACTGTTGAAAGCATCAAGTAATATGCTTTTAAATTTATTTCTGGCTGTGGGGTCCTTTAGCTTCCATATTTTTCTCCTGACGAGTACGTCTCATCCTGACTATGAGGTCGCTAATTATCAGTCTATGTTGGGAGGTGCATTCTTCATGGGGGAGGGATTTAGTGTTTACAACAGACACTCTGTCACGTCTTCTGGTAAGGATATAATCTACCTGGCTGGTATGTTCCCTTGATCTGTAGGTGATCAAGAGATTGTCTCATTTTTTGAATTGATACTAATAAATAAATAAAAAATAAAGTTATTATTGTTGAATGTTGCCAGGCACTCTCCACACTTTACAAGTTGAACAATGCAATAGGCAATTAGAAAACAACACTGAATTCTATAGCAGGTTTATGGAAAATATAAGCAACAAAAAGTGGCTCTGGGCACTAATGAGGTCAGTCTAATGAAGCTCCTCTAAAGGACTTGCAGGCCAGGGATTATGGACAATTTAAAAAATCCTTGGCATGGTAGTGCCAAAGAGAAGCTTTACCAGTTCAGGGACATAGAAGTGCCAACAGTTAGACCTCTTCAGTATACTATTGCTCAATGCCCATGCATTTCAAATTTGTGGGCTTGTATCTAATAACTGCTGTCATGTGTAGGACAGGTCTGCCTATTGGCCATGTCTATAGTGAGGATTGAACCACCACCTTTTTTTAAAATGGAAATAGAGCAAGTCTTCTCTGTCTGGTATCTATAGCAAAAGAAGAGCTTAAGATCATCCATGTAGAAGACATGGCTGAAAAGGCTTTCTTTAATTTTGTAGCCATAGGTAGAATTCCTTAGTTCATGAGAATGAAGAATTAATGCTATACAGAATAGGAGGGGGTCAATGAATGTCCCTGGAATAATCCTCTGCATATTGAGATTTCTTCTGAATTGGTTGTCACTTTGCTGTGTTTCAAGAAAAGAGTTGTTTTCCATTAATCCATACTTTGTTTCAATAAATTTATAATTTTGGGGGATATTTTGTAAATCTCAAGAGATTGAAGTATCTGTGATTGGGGGACTCTATCAGAACTTTCTGATAGTCTATCCAGGCTGTGCTGAGACTTCTTTTCTTTGTAGAGAAGTTTTCCAGTATCATTTTGTATATTAATAGTTGGTTCTTACAGCCTGCACCCCTTTTGGTAAGATATTGTTTTCCTCTAGAAATGAGTACTCAAGGTCATTGATTATTGATGTTGAGAGTTTATATGTGGTAGACAGACATATTATTGGTCTATAAATCTTAGATTCATCAATTTCTTCCTTTTGGGTAAGAGAAACGTTATTCCCTTTGTGATTCAGGTTGGCATCTCAATTGGTAAAAATCATAATTTTTGATAGTTTTTGCCATCAAACTTTGTGAAGATGTAAGGTGGTGAAGCTAAAAGTTTGATACTTTGTCACAAACTTCCAGTTCTGAGATTTATTTAAAGCAAGTTTGATATTTTCTTTTATGATATTACTCCACTTTTGTGTAAGTAAATACTTCATTCATACTTTCTGCAGTTCAATCCATTGTGTTCCTTTGGATTAATCCAGATGTTTTCCAATAATTTTTGTACTTCTTTCATTGAGGGTGGTTCTTTTATTTCTATTTCATGTTTTCCTATTTCTCTACAGAACCTTTTGGCATCTGTTTCAAAGATATTGTTTTGCCTATAATATTTTGTTCTTTCTTAACCTTTCTGATTTCACTTGTACTTTTTGCTTCAATCTTTCTTTTATTTGCGATATGTTGTGTATGTCTATTATTTTGTATTTTCTCTTCTGGATTTCAAGGTAGTCATTTGAACCCCCTTTTGACATTTCATGAATATGGAAATGTCACTTCTCAGTACCTCTATTTCCTTCTTTATCTTTACTTTCCATGCCTGGTACAAGTGTTTTTCTTAATTTTTACAGTTACAGCTAGTAACATTCATAAATATAATACTGCACTACAAGAAAATCTTAGTGTCGATGACCATCAACATATAAGTATGCTAAAATGCATTGTGTATACAATGCATTTTAGCATATATGTATGCTAAAATGCATTGTGTATACAATGCATTTTAGCATATAAGTATGCTAAAATGCATTGTATACACAATGCATTTTAGCATACTTATATGTTGATGGTCATCGACACTAAGATTTTCTTGTAGTGCAGTATTATATTTATGAATGATTTTCAAATTAGACTTTGTGGTTTGAATTTTTGGTAGATATTACCTGTCATACAATTCCATATAACTGGTCCTGCTTACTGCCTCAATTTTGCTGCTGTGACTTCATCTCTATATTTTTTCTAATATTCTGGTGGAGATTCACGTTCATGTTCATTTCCTTGTATTTCTGAGTTTATGTAGCTTAATTCAGTGTTCAGTCATTCAAGCTGGTTATTGTTGGTCTGTATCAGGTAACCTCTTATTTCTATTATGTTTTTGTTGCTTTCTTCAGGAGAAAACCCATGACCTCCAAGTCAACAGTTAAATTATCTTTGGATAATGGGGCCGTTTCTTATGGTGACTTTAACATTTAATTTTATTTGGACCAATTCTGCTCTGGTAAGCCTGTTATTTCGCATTAGAGGGCTTAATTACATCTATGTACAGCCTTGAATCATTCCAATGCTTTCCCTCCAGATGTCATAAGTTTGATTTGTCATGATAGAGGTACGGTTTTCTAGGGCTGAGTTGAATGCTGTCATAACTTGGGTATACTCTTTGTGAGTCCATTTCTGTGGGATTCTTAAAGAAGATTTATTTGATGGAGGGTTCGATGGTCCAAAGTTGGAATTGTTCCAGTTTTCCTGACCAAAAGCCTCGTTGTTTTGGGAAGAGTTTGTCCATTATCAGACTTTTTTAACTCAGATTGGTACCATTCTGAAGGACTGGTCCTTGTTTATTATTATTATTAAAGTACCAGTAATGCACTGAATAATTGCTGGCCTTGTGCCAAAAGTAGAAACAATTATTATTATTATTATTCAAATCCCGTCAAGGTTAACTTTGCCTTTCATCCTTATGGGGTCGATAAAATAAAGTACTAGTAATGTACTGGGTAATTGCAGGCCTTGTAGCAAAAGTAGACACAATTATTATTATAATTATTATTATTATTCTTTGAGTCTCAGTCATTGATGTTATTTAACTGGAAAGTTTGTTGAAATGAATATCAAGCCGCTACCTTCAGCCTCAGATATTCAGGACGTATCGGAGGGTTCTTGCTGTTCCCAGCAAGCATGCCTTTTGAAGTGTTCCAAAAAACGGGGCGGGACTAATTTTCTTTAACCATCCTTGGAAATTCTTTGAGATAGTACCTAGTGCACCTATGACAATCGGAACGACTTTGACTTCATGGCAGTTCCAAATCCTTTTTACCTCCCACTTTAAGTCCTGGTATCGGTTAATTTTCTCCCTCTACTTTTCTTGCACTCTCGTGTCAAATGGGCAGGCTACATTTACAATCAGGCATGATCTTTTTTCCTTGTCCAAAACCACCAGGTATTGTGTTCCAGTTTCTTGTCTGTCTGTATCCTAAAATCCCATAGCACCTTCACCTGATCGTTTTCTAACACCGACTCTGGCCATACCACTTCTCAGAATGCGGTAAATTGTTTACTTTGCATAGGTGCCAGTGGATCAGCCTGCCCATCACATCATGTCTCCAGCCTTTATAGTGAGTCTGGGCTAGGTGTTTACACTCAGATACAATGTGAGCCACAATCTCCTCTCTCTCTCCACAGATCCTACACAGTGGGCTAGCCTCCTCCTTGTAAATATGATGTTCCATGTCTGTGGATCTCTGAATAATAATAATAATAATAATAATAATAATTATTATTATTATTATTATTATTATCTGGGTCTGTAGGTCACACTATAACCACACGTATCGTTAACCAGGTAATACTAGAAGGGGCCATACCAAAAGATTGGTGCAGTAGCATCATTGTCAACTGCTACAAAGGCAAAGGCGATGCACTAGATAGAGGAAACTATAAAGGTATAAAGTTGATGGACCAGGTCATGAAAGTAACAGAAAGAGTTATAGCACAGCTGATTAGGGACCGGGTGAATATAGACGAGATGCAATTTGGGTTTGTACCAGGAAGAAGCACCACTGATGCCCTCTTCCTTGTGAGGCAATTACAGGAAAAGTACCTAGCTAAAAGTAAGCCACTCTACTTGGCATTTGTCGACCTTGAGAAAGCCTTTGACAGAGTTCCACGTGCTGTAATCTGGTGGGCTCTTAGAAAACTAGGAGTAGATGAATGGCTTGTGAAAGCGGTACAAGCCATGTATAGGGGAGCAGTCAGCAAAGTTAGGATTAGCAATGAGTATAGCGAGGAATTTAGCGTACAGGTTGGGGTCCACCAGGGCTCTGTTCTTAGCCCTCTCCTGTTCATCATAGTCCTGCAGGCAATAACGGAGGAGTTTAAGACCGGATGCCCATGGGAACTCCTGTATGCTGATGACCTCACACTCATAGCTGAATCTATGGTAGAACTAGAGAATAAATTCCAAACCTGGAATCAGGGACTAGAGAGAAAGGGTCTCAAAGTCAACATGACCAAAACTAAGGTCCTTGTAAGTAGACGAGAAAACAGAACCCAGATCCCCTCGGGGAAATGGCCTTGCTCAGTATGTAGGAAAGGTGTAGGTAGGAACTCCATTCTCTGCCCCAAATGCAAACAATGGGTACACAAGAGATGTAGCGGGATCTCAGGAAGCTTAATTAAGAATGTAGGATTCACATGCAGCAGCTGTGCTGAAACAGCAAGCAGCAAACAGCCACAGGAAACAAGTACCACCAATCTCTGGGAGGGCCCTGTAGAAACAGTAGACAGCTTCTGCTACCAAGGTGACCGAATTAGCAACGGAGGTGGGTGTTCAGAAAGTACAATAACTAGGGTAAGAACGGGATGGAAGAAGTTTAGGGAACTACTACCACTTCTAGCTGCAAAAGGCTTCTCCCTCAGAATGAAAGGCAGACTGTATGATGCGTGTATCCGAACAGCGATGTTGCATGGTAGTGAGACCTGGGCGCTGAAGGTGGAAGACTTACGTAGATTAGAGAGAAACGAAGCCTGCATGCTCCGATGGATGTGTAACAGTAATATACGTGAACGACAAAGCATAAATGAATTGAGAGAGAGACTGAGCATAAGAGGAATCAAATGCTGTGTGCAGGAGAGGCGGTTGCGCTGGTATGGACATGTGATGTGTATGAAGGATGACAGCTGCATAAAAAGGTGCAGAGCACTAGAAGTTGATGGAAACCGCGGAGCGGGGAGACCCAAGATGACCCGGGATGAGGTGATAAAAGCCGACCTTACCCAATTACACCTCTCAAAGACAATGACACACGACCGTGACTTCTGGCGTCACGCAGTAATACAGAGTACCCGACCTCCCATGGGTACATGCTGAAGCATATAAACAATATGCCCCCACACACCCCACCGCAAGGTGGTCGTGGAGGTGCCACGGCAAAAAAGCACCCAGCCCACACTGTAAAGTGGATGTGTAGGCGCCACGAAAAAGCACCCAGCACTCACTGTAAATGAGGTTGGTGTTAGGAAGGGCATCCAGCTGTAGAAATCAAGCCAGATCAGTTCCTGTATGAGCAAGGCATGGTCAGCCGACCAGACACTGCACACAACAGGACAACCCGTCTAACCCATGCTAGCGTGGAAGAACGGACGTAAAACGGTGATGATGATGATGATGATGATGATTATTATAGTAATTATTACAATGGCTTATGGCTATATTAATATTACATAATATAACTGAATTGATTTGTATGAAGGTGATGATAAAAATGGTGTTGATGTCAATTATCAGAAGAAATATACATGCCAGTAAGAGTACTTATGTCTTACTCCCACATCTTGTTTACATAGTAACAGTCATACAACTGAGTAAAACAGCTTTCATTTCTTCAGCTGTTATCTCAAATGAACTATTCATCACAACTACCTTCACCACAACTACCACTTCCACTACCACTTGTAGGGTGATAAGTGATGGCAAGTTGGTCTCTGTTCAGAAATGAAACTTAACTCTCAATTTTCCCTGTAAGTTTATTTATTCAACCTTTTTATTTTATTTTTATTTTACTTCACAATCATGCATTCCTTTCTTTTGTGAAAGAAAAAAAGATCCATTATTATCCTGGCGGCTACATTATACAATATATTCTGTTCCTCAGCACCATATTCAATACTAACAGTCCCACACTTTTTGCCTACAAAAGAAAATACTAACATAGTGCTACTGTCATCAGCAACATCAACATCATCGTTATTTTTATTATTAGCAAATCTAATATTGCTTGGAATCATGTTTCAATTTCTACACAACACATGGGGCATGATGAAAACATTGGTCAGACTGGGGGTGTAGTGTCTGTTCATCCTTCTCTCCTTTTCTTTAGTTGTTTGATTCTTTTTTCTTTTTCTTTTTTTTGTTCCCATTAATAATATTTTGTATAAACAACTTTTTAAAATAAAATACTATTATTAGTTTTAAAAAAAATTAAATCTTGAGATATCTGTTCAGAGGTAGATCTGCTAGAACTGAGATAGCTGTAAAGTTTGTTTGAAAGAGTCATAGTTGAAGAGGAGAGATCCCACTGTTTGTAAACACTGCAGACATCATTATAAAAACAAAACTAGACCAAAGATACTTTATTCACATTTATAATATTATCATCCATTGCCAACATTCTATTGTTCTGAGAATATCAATGATAGAATGATATCTTTTTCTTCTTCTTGTTCACCCACTTATTCCTGAGAGAGTCGTGGGGCATAACCCGCAAACACTCTTTCGAGTGGGTCCTGTCAGAAGCAACCTCTCCTACTGATCCATATGGATCCCCAAGTGAAACCAGTCAAGCTCATGAATATTATCTAACTATCTTGCTCGGGGTCTACACCTAGGTCTCATGCCAGTTGATTTTGTGTGTAAAATCTGTCCAGCGATTCTTTCCTGAGACATTCTAACCACATGCCCATAGTATTGGAGCTGTGATCTCTCAATTCAGAGAAGTAGCAGATCTATCTAGAGTGACTCCCTGATCTCTGAGCTCTATTGAGTAACATTACTCCAACACCCTTCAGAGGAACCCCATTTTGGCTGCTTGTATTCGCAAACGTATTCGTACGGTCATTACCCAAGATTCATGACCATTGGTAAGGGTTGGCACAAATACCAAATTGAAGATAGCAAGTTTGGCTTTTACAGCTACCTCTCTTCTTCTGATTACTGAATAATGAAGCTGATGCATTACTGCACCAGCTCCTGGAATTCTTACACTTAGTTTAGCCTCCTGCCTTCCATCACTAGTGAACACGGCCCCAAGATACTTGAACTTCTCTACCTGCTTCAGTGGAACTCCATTCACATGTAGAGTGCACTGTGCAGGCTTCCTTGAGAGAATGAGTATCTCAGTTTTTGCAGCACTGATTTTCATTCCAGCCATGCAGCACTCAGCATCAAATTTATCAAGTGCAAGTCAGAGATCACCTTCTGTTGAGTTAAGTAAGACCATGTTGTCTGCAAATTCCAGCCAACGATTTTACACCCGCCAGTCATGATACCACTTCCAACCTGGCTGCACATGTCAATCCTGTGCATGCAAATAATGAACAGGAGAGGTGACAGTATGCACCCTCGGAGGAGTCTGATTCCCACATTGAATGGTTTTGATTTAGCGACATTTATCTGAAAACAATTACTTGGGCAGTCGTATAGAGACATCAGAGCAGCAAGAATGATGTAAATGCCAAAATTCCAATGCAAGTCAGTGCCTTGAATGATAACAATATAAGGAAATAACTCTGGAAATAGATGAATGTAATACAAAATATCCTTTAAAGTCAGATATTTTGAATAAATCCTGATTCATCCTGATCAAGCAAGTACATTCAAAGTTATAAGCTCTTAAGAAATTTAATTCTGTCTAAATTGAATTGCCTAAGATGTAAGGATGAGATAAAATAGTACATAAGTTTTTTCACATGCTTTACTTTCCTCATTACACAATGAGAGTTAGGTGTAGTGATACAAAGTTGATGATCAGAAGGAAGTAGAGCGATAATGATAATGGGTGTAACAATGATAATGTGTGATGGTGGAGAAATTGAATCAAATGATTTAGATAGGTGATAGATGAGATGGAATTGAATAGGAAAACAGATTGAAGTTAACAATAGTATAGTGGGTGAGAAGCCTAATTACATACAACCTGATATTCATCAATATTACTATAAGTTTAATAACCATTTTGCCATACTTGCACTGGTTGGAAGATCTTCTCCAACACAACACACTGCCAGCCCTCATTGACTTTTGTCAACTCCTTTATGAGTGTCAGCTTCCTGAGGTCAGTATTCACCACTTCAACTCATGCCTGCCTTAGTAATTGTCTTCCACGTTCCATCTTCTCTAAGTGAACTTTACATCTTTATACAACTGATATCTTCCAATAACATCATTTCCTGTAAAGGCACTCTATTCATTCTTGCATGCTACACTTGTTTCTTCTTATATCAAGCTGTTCTTTCAACTTATTTATGCTTTGCTATTATTGAACAGTAATATTACACATACAGCAGAACATGCTTGCTGCATTTCTTTCCAGCCTTCAAAAGTCCTTTGCATTCAAGACCCATATTTCCCTATCATACATATTAGTAATTTGTACACAAACATCATACAATCTACTTTTCACCTTGAGGGGGAAATTCTTTATTGCCAGTAGAGGGAATAGCTTCAATTCCTCTACTAAATAGGGTACCAAAGTAGTAAAAGCTATGAACAATTTCTAGGGAGCTTTCCAGGTATATGAGGCCAGTAAAGTAAGTATCATATTGAAATAAGTTCCATTCCATGTTGAAATAAATTCTGAAGAGGAGGGTTGATTGCAAACAAACACACACATATATATATATATATATATATATATATATATATATATATATATTAGGTATAGGATTATCCAAGATGTAGTAATGGTTAATTACTACACTGGATATGGTTGACGTACGGTAAGAGGTTACTCTACGAGTTATGGAAGAATTGTTAAAGAAACTAAGTTCCTGATCCTTCAGTATTCCGGAGTGTATATAAAGAATGAATAATAACAGGTAGACATCATAAAAAGGTAATTTATTCCGTGTGCTTACAAGTGTTTCTACGGTGGTACTGCAGCCTAGTTATGCTACGTGCAAATTCACAAGTACTTGCAGAACTCGAATATCCAATGCTGTGACCACTGTTTCCTCAGAGCAGAATGGTAAATGTACAATGTAAATACCCTTAAGTGGGGTTGTTGGGGAAGATAGAGTAGAAAAGGAAGAGAGAAAAGTAGGGAAGAGGGAGAGAGAAAGAAAGATATGCAGGGGTTGGAGAAGTAGGAGAGAGTGGCTTGTAGATATCTTAATCAAAATGTTATGGTAGGGGTTTTATTATACTGGTTACTTTTGGAGAGATGCGTTGATAGTTAAGGTCGGAATTATTTATTGCCCGTAGCATAACTAGGCTGCAGTACCACCGTGGAAACACTTGTAAGCACACGGAATAAATTACCTTTTTATGATGTCTACCTGTTATTATTCATTCTTTATATATATATATATATATATATATGTGTGTGTGTGTGTGTGTATATACATACACACACATATATATAGATACAATACACATACATATGCACCTACATACATACAAAATGACTCATCTGAGAAATTACAAATAAAAGCTAGTAATAATTGTTTCTACTTTTGGCACAAGGCCAGCAATTATCCCAGTGTATTACTGGTACTTTATTTTATCGACCCCGTAAGGATGAAAGGCAAAGTTAACCTCGATGGGATTTGAACTCAAAAGCTATTAATAATATTGTAAAAGTTGTATAAGAATACACACATGTGTATTTGTGTGTGTGTATGTATATATATATATATATATATTACAATATCAAACAGGATACAGAAAGCCAGTGATGCTTTTGGAAAACTGAACAAGCATCTCTGGTCTTTCAGAATTTCGGTAAAGACAAAGCTCAAAGTGTATCATGCGTGTATGCTCGCAGCACTTCTTTATGCTTGTGAGACGTGGGTGGTCTACCGTAGACAGATGAAGTGACTTGAGAGGTTCCACCAGTACTGCTTACGTCGGATCCTCGGCATAACTTTGAAAATGTTTGTCAGTGACGTCGAGGTTCTGGACAGAAGTGGCTGTGATAGTGTCGAGTCCTTGATTTTGAAACATCAGCTGCGCTGGACAGGCCATCTTGTAAGGATGAATGATAAGCGAATGCTGAAGCAGTTGCTTTATGGTGAGCTCCAAATGGGAAAAAGGAACGCGAGCAAACCCAAGATGTGTTTTAAGGACTGCATCAAGGGGGCGCTCAAGAAAAGTAACATCCCTTGTGAGCACTGGGAAGCATGCGCTAGCGACCGATCGCATTGGAGGAAAGCAGTGGCTGGTGGCAAGAGTCTATTTGAGGAAACAAGAAGAAGGCACGCGACACTAAAAAGAGATGTCCGGAAAGGAATCCATGTTGGCCTTCCCGAAGGCACTGACAGACGGCCTGACCTGACATGTGAGACCTGTAATAGGGTTTGTCTGAGCATGGCAGGTCTAAAGAGTCACTTGACAGTGCACAAGAACAGGGAAGCAGGCACCTATGGAGCTATAAGTGTTCATCAGACGACGACATGTAATGTTTGTGGAAGGGTATGCAGGTTGAGTAGTGATCTCACACGACACCTTGGGTCACATAGTACCATGGGCCCAGCACGAGGTGTCAATAATTGTCACAAGTGTAGTGTTTGTACCAGAGTTTTCAAGTCACTGGCTGGACTAAAAAGCCACACTCGTTCAGCGCATCGGTAGGGATTCTCCTACATGGATATAAAGTAGTGGCCGTACTCAAAAACGAGTTGGCAGCCACCATATATATATATATAAACACATAAGTCTGTGTATATATATATATATGTATGTATGTATATATATATATTTACGTATACACACACACAGATACATATATATATATATATATGAAAAGAGGGAGAAAAAGACAATTATTAGGAAGAAAAATATTTTTTTTTCCCTTTTATCTTTTTTATCTTTTTTCTGGGTTAGAAAATGTTTAAAACAAAATATTTTACTTTGTGTGAAGTGTTAAGATATTAGTTAATTTACTTATTAATTAACAATGGCATTTATTTATTTATTTATATATTTAATAATTGTCTATTATTGGTTTCAGCATTTTATGCATTATCAAAGGGGGGAATTTGTATTGGTGTAAAATGTTGGTGATGTTGAACATGTTAAGGAAATGGTGAACAAAATTTATTTTTTCTTTCCCATTACCTTATCATGTTCCACATTATCCCCCTTTTTTTTCTTTTTTCTTTTCACTTGAAAAACCTTATTTGTAAATAACAAAGAATAATGTTATTTACAAATAAGGTTTTTGAAGTGAAAAGAAAAAAGAAAAAAAACGGGGATAATGTGGAACATGATAAGGTAATGGGAAAGAAAAAATAAATTTTTTTACAGGCATAGTTCTTGAATATATATATATATATATATATATATATATATATAATAAATAACAAAGAACGCTTATAGCATATGCATATCTTTACTTGCTAACATTGTTTCATCCGCACTATAAGTGGGACTCATCAGAGCATAAAGGTTAATTACATACCATACAAGCAATAACAAATCCAAGACATTGAAGAATGAAAGGTAATAATAGACGATAAAGGATAAGAATAAAAATAAAAGTAAAAATAAAAATAAAAATAAAAATAAAAATAAAAATAAGGGGTGCTATCAGTCACAGTTGGGCGGGGTGCTGTCAACATATAGTTACATACAAGCATACACATGGATAAGAGAACAGACAAGAGTAGACACATGGATAAGAGAACAGACAAGAGTAGATAAGATAGATGGGATTAGGTAAGAGTAGGTAAAAAATAGGTGAAAAACAGACTTATAATATATATAAATAAGAAAATATAAAGAAATACAAAGAAATACATAACAAACTTACATATAAAATATAGGGTAAGGAATGAGATAAAATAATATAAAATTAAAATTAAAAATTATATACATAGAACATAATATAATATAATCGTAAAATAAGATAAAATAAGGTAAACTAAAATCAAATAACATAGACTAAATTAAAATAATATAATATAAGATATAATTAAATGTATAATTAAATGTAATTAAATGTAATTAAATAAATAAATAAATAAATAAATAAATAAATAAATAAAAATTAAATAAATAAATAAAATTTAAATTTAAATAAATAAATAAATAAATAAATAAATGGAGTCAAGTAAGTAAATAAATAAAATTAGATAACATGAAATGAAATAAAATAAATTGAGATAAGATATATATTTTTTAGAATATATCTCTTGAATATATCAGGGGCCCACGAAGGCACTAAGTGTCACAGTTATGTGTATCACTTGACCAATTTTTTAAAATATATTTCTTGAAAACATCAGGGGCCCACGAAGGCACTAAGTGTCACAGTCACCAGTATCACTTGACCATTGCAAGGCAATGGAGGCGTCCCAGGTTGGGCAGTCTCGAAAGTTCACTCGAAAGTCATGGGTGTGCATTCACACAGTTGAGCGGTGGGGTAATCACAAACCGGTTCACACACGGGCAGGAGTCCAATGGTCAGAGAGAGGTGCATCGAAGGAGGTAGAAGAATTCACGTGCATTAGCAAGCGAGGTGCAGGCGGGTTAAAGCAAGCAGACACAGTTGTAGCGCATACAAAATATATATAAAAAGACAGAAGATATATAAAAAATAGCTTCAAGAGCCATTAAGTCACCGCATTGGGACATCACAAGATTGTACACATCAATATGTTCAGCACGTATACACACCACATGCATATGCAGAGACGGTATACATATATATATATATATATTTTTTTTTATATATACAGACACATACAACCATCTACACCCATACACATATAAATGTATACACGGACACACACGCACACACACACAGCGTAGGACACCCGGGTCAAAGCCGATATTAAACACCGAAATACCACATTAGACCAGACCCACCACCACAGGTAATACCTTCAAAACAAATACATACGATGAGATGTAGTAAAATAAAGTTGAAATCCTACGGAGATATTCATGTCCGCACGTGCCATTGACCGATTCGAGTGTACACAGACCGTTAGTAACTACGGAGGGCTATCGGGGCCAAAACGTTACTTTCGGGATCATAAAAACGACCGTCAATATATGGAAGGCCGATCGTGCTAGAAAGACTACAACCCCAGGTAAGAGCTCCCAGAGGTCAGCCTGTAGATCTTGAACCACAGAATATGAGGGCAACACGTATATGCGCCACGTATCCACTGCTTACGGCGGGATGGCACGGGTCCGCCCACAGTTACAGGCTAAATTTCTACTAGTGCAGTCTAAATCGCAGTACACGCTTTACATAAATACATTACATCACAACTCATGCGCATACAGAGGTACAGATCAACAAGATATACGTCAGGATAGGTCCACCAATGCACTAATGGTGGGTAGGCCAGCGTGGATGGGTTACATCCACTGTGCCAAACAGGGGTGCTTATTAACATACACTCCCCTGCACACCCCAATATCAAGATCAATATCCTCCCACAGGCATACGTATACATTCACCGACTCGTATACATAGACGACCAACAATAGGAGACAGTTACACACAGTCAGAGACAGTTACACAAGACAGCCCAACTGGAGGAATAAGGAAGTGCTAGCTAACAGGTTTAAAGTAGAAGAAAGAGCTTAATATTCGGTGGGGGCAAGAGGAAAAAATTTCAGACTTTCTATTTAGTAGAGGGCATTTAGCAAATATAATAGAGTGGGATTCGGCAAGGCACAGGTTACATACTCTACTATGAGGAGTATATGGATGGGATTTAGCAACCTGCCGCCAAGTAAGTGTGTAACGTGTTCGTGCATTTTTTAAATTATGGACGTACGCTGCCAAGGAGGTGGAGTTCCTCAGTTTATTATTACAGTATTTCATTATATATATATATTATGAAATACTGTTGGCTTCACGCTCACAATAATTTCTATACTTTTCATTTATATCATCATCATCATCATCATCTTCATTTAAACGTCCACTTTCCACGCTAGCATGGGTTAGATGGGAGTTGTCCCACTTAAGGCAAGGTTTGGTCAGGTGACCGTGTCTCGCTCATATAGGACTATCTGGCACGTTATCTACGGCTGGATGCCCTTCCTAACACCAACCACATTTACAGTGTGGAACTAGGAACTTTTTACCTACACGGCAACATTACAGCGTGGACTGTGTTTTTTCTCGTGACACCTACACGATCTCGATTTCATTTATCTCATTTATTTGGACTGGGTGTTGTGGTACCAACTTTATAGAGAGAGGGTGGTGTTGGTGGGAGTGGGAGGATAGGGTAAGGGTACTGGATTGAGGTGTATATTTGATTAAGAGGTGCCTACTGACTGTAGGTTTCGCTTTCTACATAGGCAAGGCAGGTCTTCTGTATTACTACGTAGCGCCAAAGATCTCGGTCCAGAGACATTGTCTTGGAGAGGTGTAAATGTGTAAGGTCGGAATTTATCAGATCGTCCCAGGTTTTTCTGGGTCTACCTACTCCATAACTACCATCAATTTTGATCGCCCTGCACTTTTTTATACAGCTGTCGTCTTTCATGCGCATCATGTGGCCATACCAACGTAGTCTTCTCTCGAGTAAACAGCATCTGATCCCTCTTATTCCTAATTTCTCACTTAGTTCACTTATGCTTTGCTGTTCACGTATATTACTATTACACATCCAATGGAGCATGCATGCTTTGTTCCTTTCCAGTCTACGCAGGTCCTCTGCACGCAATGCCCATGTCTCACTGCCATGTAGCATTGCTGTTCGTATACAAGCATCATACAGCCTGCCTTTCATTTTTAGAGAGAAACCCTTTGTGGCCGACAGTGGTATAAGCTCTCTGAACTTTTTCCATCCTGTTCTGACTCTGGCTATTGTACTTTCAGAACACCCTCCACCACTGCTAATTTCGTCACCCAGATAACGGAAAGTGTCTACTATTTCTATAGAACCATCTGGGCAATAGACGGGGCTAGTATCCTGTGGACACTTGCTACCTATTGCACCTGAGCATCGGCCACATATAAAGTCTACGTTCTTAGATAGTTTACCTGTGATCCCACTACATCTTTTATGTACCCATACTTTGCATTTGGGACATAAAATTGAATTTCTGCCTACTCCTTTCCTACACACTGAGCAAGGCCATTCCCTGAGAGAACCTGTGCCTTATTTTCCTTTCTACAAACTAGGACTTTAGTCTTAGACAAGTTAACTTTAAGGCCTTTTGATTCTAGGCCATGCTTCTATGTTTGGAATTTCTTTTCTAGTTCAGGCATTGATTCAGCTATGAGCGTTAGATCATCTGCGTATAAGAGTTCCTATGGGCAGCCGGTCTTGAACTCCTCTGTTATAGCCTGAAGGGCAATAATAAATAGGAGAGGGCTAAGGACAGAGCCTTGGTGAACACCAACTTTTACACTAAATTCTTCACAATATTCATTGTTAATTCTAACCTTACTGACTGTTTCATTATACATAGCTTGTATAGCTCTCACAAGCCATTCATCTACACCTAGTTTTCTAAGAGCCCACCAGATAATGGAGCGGGGGACTCTGTCAAAGGCTTTTTCCAGGTCTACAAAAGCTAAGTAGAGGGGTTTACTTTTAGCTAGGTACTTCTATTGTAGTTGTCGTACAAGGAAAATAGCTTCTGTGGTACTTTTACCTGACACAAACCCAAACTGCATTTCATCTAGATTAATTCGCTCTCTGATTAGTTGCGCTATAACTCTTTCTGTGACCTTCATGACCTGGTCAACTAACTTAATGCCTCTATAGTTTCCTCTATCTAGAGCATCTCCTTTACTCTTGTATCAGTTAATGATGATGCTGCTATGCCAATCTTTTGGTATGACCCCATTCTGTATTACTTGGTTAACTATACGGGTGACCATAGTATGTCCCACCATTCCAGATGCCTTCAACATCTCAGCAACTATCTCCGAAGGCCCAGCTGCCTTGCCTGTTTTCTTATCTTTGATTGCCTTACTTATTATACTACCTTTAACTTGCACCGCTGGTCCTTCTATTGGATCGATTTGGAGCAGACTATCTTTTTCCCACTTATTCTCTTCATTTAATAGTCTCTCGTAGTGACACTTCCAGGCTATCTTCTTATCAGCATCAGTGAGGGCAAGTACACTATTATCATTACGGACACACTTCTCCCCAACAATATCACGGTTTTCCTTGACACATTGTCTAGCAATCCTGAACACCTCGCGTTTTTGGTCCTCACGTTGTAGAACATGCTTGAACTTTCTTTCCTCTGCTTCCCTTTTTGCAAGGTACACTTGTCTCCTAGCTTTTCTCCTGGCCACTTGATAGTGCTCTCTACTTCCCCCATTCTGCCATACTTTCCAAGCCTTCTTTTTGGCCTTAATTGTCTCTTCTACCTTACTGTTCCACCACCATGTTACTCTCCTCCTGCCAATAGGTCTGCTCCAGCCACAGATTTCATCCGCAGCTTTCAGCAGGTTCACTTTCAAGAATTGCCACTGTTCCTCTATATCGCACGTCTCTAATTGCTCTTCCTTATTGTCAAAGGCATCAAGTAATAAGCTTTTAAGTTTGTCAATGGCTATGGGGTCCTTCAACTTCCATATTCTACTCCTCAAGGTAGGCCTCCTCTGTCGTCGAGTACGTCTATTCCTGACTGTGAGGTCACTAACTACTAGGCTATGTTGGGAGGTGCATTCTTCACGAGGGAGGGATTTAGTGTTTACAACAGACACTTTGTTCTGTCTTCTAGTAAGGATATAATCTATCTGGCTGGCGTGTTCCCCTAATCTATAGGTGATCAAGTGGTTTTCACGTTTTTTGAAGTTTGTTACAGATAGTTAGGTTATTGGCGTCACAGAATTCGAGGATTCTGAAGCCTTCCTCATTTCTATTTCCAAACCCACAGCCTCTATGGATTCAATCATAACCATCACTATGTTGTCCAACGTGGCCGTTTAGATCGCCAGCAATAATTAGGTAGTCGCTGTCGGTTATTTGGGAGGTAGTGTGCATTAGCGTCTCATAGAACCTGTCCTTTATAACATCAAGTAGACCAGATTGGGGTGCATAAGCGGACATATATATATAAACTATAATAAAGGAAGGTCTGCGGGACTGCGTACAGTTTTTTTTTTATCCCGTTAGTAAAATAAGTTGGATTACTTTGAATAAATAATGAATGAATATTACATAATTTATCTACTAAATTTCGTAAACAAAAATAATTTCGTAAAAATAAATAATTTAAAATTGACTTCTTTTCAAAGTTGCACTTCCGGTATATCATTGCCACCACTTCAACTACCATATATATAGAAAGAGGTAGTGTGTGATGTCAATACTTCCGGTGACGATCACTTAAATAAACATACTAATTTTCTCCTAATGCAGTTTATATATAATATCATCTTTTTTTAATGTATCATGGATTACGTTACTGATTACATAAGACAGTTCAATTTCTGTGTATATTGTCAATTACGATTTTATTTGATCATATCCACATGTATATATATTTGTGTATAATATCAATATACACACTACACATGCTAGCAGAAAACCACCCGAAGGTTGGTTTTTCTGCTAGTATACATAAAGATATATATACTCGAATGCGAACAATTGATTATTAGTGCTGGTGTCATGATAAAATGCCCCTGGTGCGTTTTGTAGACTGCAGGAACATATGTAGGTAAAAAGTAGGCCCCAAGCCCATCTGAGTGGTTAGTATTTCTGATAAAGTACTGACTTGATCTCTGATGAGCCGTTCGACCATTACTAACAGGGAAACAGGCGTTAAATGATGATAATGACAATAATGATGTAGGCAATTCTAATTTTACACCTTTTGGTTAGAAAATTAACTGCCTATGATAACTAGATATATGTCCCTCTAGTCACAGTGGTGCAGGGTTTGAACTTGAAACATCAGTTATTCATATTTTAATTATGGTCACTTTGTTTTCTATTTTTTTCCAAACAAGAGCAACACTGAGTGATCTGTTATCTATTAGCTAAAGGAATATCTGCAGGGACCAAAATCCTTCAGTACCATATAAGAACACTGCTTGCTACTATGTAATGTCTACAATTGGATTGAAAAATTCAAAAGTATTTACATAAGTGTCATGCATGAAGAAGATTCTAGATGGCCAACTATGTTCTGTGCTGAGGAAATTAGATGTGTGACTATTGATGATGTAGCAGATAGTATGTTTCAAAAAAATATAACAAATGGTTTAATGACAGTTATAAAAATTTAATTAAGAATGAACTTAACAGAGGATATGACAAAGTAATGTAAGGAGTGGGGGAAAACTGTGTTGGAAAACACTCATCCAACCCATACAAGCATGGGAAAACAGGTGTAAAATGCATGATGATGATGACACTATATGTACAAAAATATTACAATATTATTTTAAAACACATTGAATAATTTACATATATCTATCCTTATCCCAGAAGATCAGTGGTCACTATTCTATTCTTAGAAAAACTGTGTGTTCACTCACTCTTTCCTCTTTGCCAGGTAAGGCAGTTTGATAAACACCTCATCCTTCCACTCTCATTTTATTTGTCACTCAATCTCTATTTGACAGCCACCTACTTCTCCACTATATCCTTAGTGCAACAGTGAACAAAAACACTATGTTCATTATTATGTGGATAAACACACATATGCACACAAATATATACATTTGCATATTGTTAAGCACATAAACACACACACATACACAACACATGCACAAACACACACACACATACACACTGACAGACAGACAGATATATTTCTTTATTAGCCACAGGGGCACAAAAGAAGGGGACAAGTACAAAGGGGGAAGTTTACATACAATAAAAACGTGTAAAATGTTATCACAAATGGAATTTAAAAAGTTAGTCGATTTTCCCCAACAGAGGGAGACAGTTTATATGGGTAACACATACCCCCGAAAAAAAATGTGCAACCCTCATCTCCAGGAGTACGAAGAGTTTGTACTCCTTTCCTCTCCTTCTTTTCCTCAACCTACAGGCTGATATAGAGAGAAGGCCCATTCACTCGGGCCATTCTCGCCACTTTCACCCACCTTTCATAAAACTTGCTGGGGTACAGCACCTCTCTCTCCATCCTGATTCTTCTTCCAAAGACAGACAGATAGATAGATAGATAGATATCTTTCTTTATTTGCCACAGGGGCATACAAAAATGGGACATTACAAGACGTGACGGCAGGGGTTTTACATAAAAATAACTTTAACATTAATAAATAACAATAAACTATATATAATAAAATAACAATTGAAATCCCTAATAGGGGGGAACGTTACTGCAGGGTTGTTTTACACCCCATGGATAGAACAACCCTCAACACCAGGAACACGTTTTATAGGTGTTCCTGTCTTCCCTCTGTTTATCTTCCTCAACCTACAGGTTTATATACAGAGAAGGCCCATTCACCCGGGCCATTTTCGCCACATTCACCTACCTTTCAGCGAATTTACTGGGGTGTAGCACCTCTTTCGCCACTCTCACCTTCCTTCTGAAGTGATACAAGTTGTGGAAGAGCTTGTCTCACAAACGACAGCCACACCGGTTCACCGGTCAGGAATACCTGGAGATGTCGTAGCCTCAGCGCGTGTTTTAGAAGGGTATTGGCAGCAGATAGATCTCCTCACCAATGGAGCTTGTTTCTTCCAGAGGAACTTGAAGAGTAGGCATTCCATTTTGGTAAGGTATTCGTGGGGGCAAGGCATGACTGTCAAACGGTAGTAGATGACGGACGCTATGTAAGTGTTCACCACCTCTGCTCAACCTTTCAAGGAGAGTTTGCACTCAGCCCACTTCTGGGTGAGTGCAAACACCTTCGCCGTGACCTCTTCCAGTTCTTGTCCACCTGGAGGTCGGGACCAAACCAGACCCCTAGTAATTTCACCGGTCCTTCCGTCCAGCGTCCAACGACACTGTCGGAAGGCATGCGTTTGCCTCTCCATGTGCTGGGTTGCAAACTGACAGACTTGTTTGGGTTTAGTCTTGCTCCTGTCAACGTTTTGTATACTGTAATAGGTTGCTGATTACCCCAATTTCCGAGATTTTCGACACCATTACAGTTATGTCGTCAGCATAGGCCAACGCTGCTTTCCGCAGTCCTGGTTTGATCGGGATTCCCTGCAACAGTTCCAACTTCTACAGTAATTGCTCGAGTCAGTACATACAGAATGGAGGAGAGAGGGCATCCCTGACGGATGGAACGCATGATTTGGAATGGCTGTTAGGTAGCCATTCACCTTGACTGCTGAGCAGATGTTGGTGTGCATGGCAGCGATCCAGCCTCTGAAGACGGGACCAAAGCTGGCCGCCTTGAGAACCGCTTCCAAGTATTGATGGTCGACTCTATCAAATGCCTTAGACTGATCTAAATTGATCAGAGCCCCACCGAAGCCAGGTTTACACCCTACCCTCTCTATGATGTATCGCATGAGGTGGAGGTTGTCATGTATGGACCTGGTCGGGATTGCACACATTTGGGCTTCCACTACCAGGTTCTCGACGACAAGTGCCAGCCTTGTTGCTAACACCTTGGCCAAAATCTTTAACTCTGTGTTGAGCAGAGTTATGGGCCTGAAATTGCTTATCTCAACCCTCTTATTCTCATCTTTCCTGATCAGCATTACTATGCCTCTGCTTACAGAACTGGGAATCCTCCCGTTCTGCTGCCAGTTGCAGTGACTGCTTCGAGGATGCCAGAGAACAACTCTGGCATGCCTATGTAAAACTCATAGGGTAGACCATCTAAACCGGGTGATTTGCATTTCCCGCAGCGGCCTAGGGCATCTTCTATTTTGCCCGCTGTGATCGGCCTTTCGCAGCTCACTGCATCTGTGCTCGAGAGTCGCGGTACGCCGTCGAGGTAGGAGCTGAAGTCCATCACTTCGCTCGATGTATCGCTTTTCTTGAACAGTTGTGCAAAATGCTGCTGGAAGGCCGTGCACATCTGCTTGGATTCAAGTATAATGAGTCCATCTTTGTCTTGCAAAGACCGAATTGTGGATTTGTTGCCATTCTTCGCCTCTGCCACTCGGGCCCAGCTAACAGCTTTGGCTCCCTCGTTTCTTAGAGCACATGTTCTACTTCTGACAATACAACCTTTGTGTTTCAGGTTGAAGAACTGGTCTAGTGCCATTCTCGTCACTAGCATGTCAGCTGTACTGCCATTCCTAAGTGCTAAATCTATTTTAGCTACCAGTTCCTTTTCAGTTTTGTTTTTTTTCTAAAGCTACTTCCTTGCTAAATGCTATCAATTCTATTCTAATTGCTCTCTTGAGAGAACTCCACCACCTGTTGTTGACGATCGTCCCCGTCAACTGGCACTTAACCAAAGTGCTAATCTGTTTACTGTAGGCCTTACGCGTCAGGAGTGACATGTTTAGCTTCCAGTATCCGGGTCCCTGTCTATCTGTTCTATCAAGGTTGACTACACAGGTGACTAATTCGTGGTCTGAATAGGCAACCATGTGCATTTGTGGACAGCTTAATGTTTGTTTAATGTTTCCTTATCATTCTGTCTAATTAAAAATCTATCTAAATACGATCTAGAAGACCCAGTGCAGTTGCTCCACGTCCACAGTGGTGCACTTGGGAAGTCTAGTCGATAACTATCAGCCAGTTGGAATGGGCTGATGAGATTTTTGTGGTTATTACACCCCCCTCTATTATCACAAGCTCCTACATAGTCCCAACGTAGGTCTAATATGCCATTCAAGTCCCCCGCTAACACTAAGGAGCGAGACATTCCCAGGAATGGCTCCAGACGCTTGAAGAACTCTGGTCGCAATGTCCCAGTCGGGGCATATACGGCCACGACTCTGAAAGCTCCACCTTCACTACCATTCACGTCCAGGACCACCAGGCTGCACTCCGGGTCCAAGTGAATCATCTGTATTTTGAGATCCAAGTTTTTTCGAAACAGAACAGCAACTCCCCTCCACCTCCTGGCTGACAGAGAGATGCGTAGATCTCAAAATCATCGAACATGGGGGTTAGCTGCTGCTTGTCATGAATCCTGGACTCGGTGATGGCTATCACATTTATACAATGTGACCTGAGATCATTTAAAAGCTGGCCCTGTTTCCAGGACATGCCCAAGCCACGTACATTCAAACATCCAGCTTGTATAGTCGCCATGTTGGTGAAGAAGAGTTACTGACACACTTCCATACTGTTTACCTCTTTGGAGGTATGCCACGTCTGGCTTGATATCTTTTAGTGCAGCTTCAATAGTGCTTGTTGGGAGCGTTATGTTTTTTTGGGTAATGATGTCAACTGTTCTATAAATTAGTTTCTTTTTCTGTGTCATCTCTCTTACTTGTGGGGTATGTATATGTGTGGGGTGTCTCCCTCAAACCTCACATAGTTGGAAGCTTCTTCCAAATATTGGGACTTTTGGGAAATGTCCATAGAGTAATATTTAAAATCCTGTTGCTTAGCAACGGTTGCTGCAAATGAAATTTTGTTATTGTTGTTGTTGGTGGTGATGATGGTCTCATTTGTTGTGTTGCCACTGATTCCTTTTGTTGTGTTGTTGTTGTTCTCATTTATTGTGTTGTTGTTGTTGTTGCTTGAGGTGGTGTTAGTATTTGCTAAATATACTTCCTTCTGTGTGTGGATACATGTGACGTTTGTGGCGTCAGGCGTGTTCAGTTGCTTACAAGCAGCTGAAGCTTGTTCCTCTTCTAAATGTTGAGGCAATAATGTTGGCATTCCTTTGTCCATGTCTGCTACTACCTGTTGGTCAAATAGGCATGGCTTTCCCTTCCCATCTTCTTGTATTGACAAAGAAGTAGGTGCATTTGCTTCGGCCATAGATAGATAGATATATTTCTTTATTTGATAGATAGATAGATAAATAGATAAATGGATAGATAGATAGATAGATAGATAGATAGATAGATAGATAGATAAATAGATAGATAGATATACATATACATATACATAAATCAAAGTCCCAAAACAGGAAATGATCAACTATATGGACTTTACATGAAACAGACCAATTTCTATATGTGTGTGTAGATTAGTGTATGTTTGTATATATATGGGCAGAAGACACATTATAAATGTCTTGTTTGTAACAATTACTCACAAACAAAATGTCAAATAAATGACTAAAATAGCAACACTGTAAATATTTAAAGAGGATTTTAATTTTCCAACTATCTTATTTCCTATCTTTCTACGACTTCTCTCTTGTTTATGCCATTTTATTAAAGGTAATGAAGATGTAGATGTCAACAGCAAACCTTTTATTTTTTGGTGTCTATGAATTAAGTATCAGTAATATATTGCAATTTCCTCAACAATTCTTATGCTGAGAAAACTGATCTAAAACCTCATTGATGGTATCATCCACCTCCTCCTCCTCCTCCTCCTTCTCCTCCTTCTTCTCCTCCTCCTCCTCATTATTCTAATCATTGTTTTCTGTAAATGATCACATTTCACAAAGTTCCTTCAAGATATCTTCTTTCAGGATTACCTTATAAAGAAATTATTTTTACCAACAAAGGGCTTTAGAAGATTTGAGCATCTATCCCATTACTCTGGGGTTAATAAGAAGGTTCATCTTTAGATGCTGCTGTTGCTGCTGGTGCTGTTGTTACTGCTGCTGCTGCTGCTGCTACTCTTCTAGCTACCAATATTACCACCACCACCAATAATAATTATGGTTTCTAATTTAGGCATGATGTCACCAATTTGGGGGGGGGGGGGGCAGAGAGTTGATTATATCAATCCCAGTACTTATTTGGTGGTTTATTGACACTGGAATGATGGAGAGCAAACTTGACCTGTACAGGATTTGAACTCAAAATGCAAAATCAGGAACATATCCCACAAGGCATTTTTCTGCCAATCCACTACCTTTACCAATAATAATGATTTGTACTTCAGGTACAAGGGCAGCAATTTGTGAGGAGGGTAAAGTCGATTATACCAACCCCAGTACTTAACTGGTACTTTATTTTATCGACCTTGAAAGGAAGAGAGGCAAGTTGACCTTGGAAGGATTTGAACTCAGAATGTAAACAGTTGGAAAAAATACTGCCTTTACCAATAATTGTTTCTACTTTAGGCACAAAGCCAGCAATTACCCAGTACATTACTAGTACTTTATTTAATCGACCCCGTAAGGATGAAAGGCAAAGTCAACCTCGGCGGGATTTGAACTCAGATCGTAAAGGGACGTAACTATGCTGGAAAGCATGGTGTCCGACTGCCTTTACCAATAATAATAATACCAAAAAGGCTTCAAAGGATGTTTCAGTTGTATGAAGGGCACCACAACCTCTCTAGCATTGGTTATCTACACAATAAACCTGCCCACTGTACTCTATAAAGTGGTTGACAATAGGGAGGGCATTCCAGCTGTAGTAAACCTGCCAAAGAAAAGGGTGGACAGGGCTCTTCAGGTGTTAAAGATATAACTACCCCACCTGGTGTCATAATAAAACACATCCAGTGCAATCTGTAGAATGCAGGAACATATATAATCAAAATGCTGGTCCCCATGCCATTTCAGAAGTCAGGGGCTCCAATTAAGTACCGACTTCGTCTGCAACAATCCAATCTAACTCTTGATTGAAGTGAAAACGGTTATTAAATGATGATGAGGGTGTATACTAATAATTGTTTCTACTTTTGGCACAAGGCCAGCAATTAACCAGTGTATTACTGGTACTTTATTTTATCGACCACGTAAGGATGATAGGCAAAGTTAACCTCGGCGGGATGTATACTAATAATGGTTTCTAATTTAGGCACAAGGTCAGCAATTTGAGGCGAGATGTCAATTGTATTGACTCCAGCACTTGGCAGGTACTTTATTTTATTGACTCCAAAATGATGAAAGGCAATATTGACATCAGCAGTATTTGAGCCTAGAAAGTATAGAGACAGGACAAATACCTTAAAGAATGTTAGTCAAGAATCCCATGATTCTGCTGATCCATCATCCTTAATGGTTTCTAATTTAGGAACAAGGCCAGCAATTTTGGAGGCAGATGAAAGCCAATTAAGACTAGTACATTATTTTATTGATCCCAAAAGGATTAATGGCAAAGTTAACCACTGTAAGGGGATACAACTAAACATGGTAATGCATTTTATTTGACAATCTACCCATTCGGCCAATCCAATAATGAGCTACTAATAAATAAATGATTATGTAGACATTTCCCCATGACTAACTTAACTGTTAAGCCTGCCAAATCACCCCACCACTACTATATAATGAATCATCACCATCACCCCCAGTAGTATCACTGCCACCAACACTACAATCTCCACCACCATTATCATCATCATTACAATAGTTGTTATCACCATCAGTATCATCTGCATCACAAAAAAACTTTTCAGATTCAGAAATTCTTTTTAAATTTGGAAATTTGTTTTCATATTATTGAATTACAGAGGAATTCTTTGATAATTGATGTGTGTGTGTGTGTGTGTGTGTGTGTGTGTGTGTGTGTGTGTGTGTGTGTGTGTGTGTGTGTGTGTGTGTGTGTGTGTGTGTGTGTGTGTGTGTGTGTGTGTGTGTGTGTGTGTGTGTGTGTGTGTGTGTGTGTGTGTGTGTGTGTGTGTGTGTGTGTGTGTGTGTGTGTGTGTTATTGTTATTGTTGACTAGTGCAGGTGAGTCATAACCAAGAAGATATTTAAAATCATTTCAGTTGTAACCATTCTGCTAACAAGGATTCTGAGTTCCTGAATACAATGATAACTAGATATAAGACATGTGTCAATAGGTATGACTCTGAAATCAAAGGTCAGTCATTTCTGTGGAAGAATCAAGCATTGCTAAGACCTCAAAAAGCATGTCAAGTGTGGAGCAAAACCAAGGAGATGCTGACTGTTTTCTTCAATTACCAAGGTTTACAAAGGAAGTCCCACAAAAGCTTTGTGATGCAGTTTGGCACATCAGATATGACACATTCTGACTTCTTTGAGAGACAAAATAACATCATATGGACTGTAATGTCCAGGCTGAAATCCATTCCAGAAGTGTTTCAGGCATGCTTCAAACATTGGCTGGATTGCTGGGCTAAATGTATGGTGGTACATAATTATTTTCCTCCCAACTTGAAGGTTGGATACTTTTTCAACAGACCTTGTACGTTTGTATGTTTGTTTGTGTTGATGGAGGTGGAGCTGCAACAGTAGTTTGTAACAGTAAAGAGAGAGAATGAATGTAAATAGTGCTAATGGATGAACATAGAATAGTGATATCCACAACAGTATTAGTTGGTGGTAATTGTAGTGGTTATAACAGTAGTTTGTGTATGTAATTATAATAATGGTAGGGACAACAGAGGTTCTAGTAGTGATGGTGATAGTAATGTGGTGAAAAAGACATCAGAGTTTTTTAATTGTCATTGTAGCGCTGGTAGAAGAAAGTGTAGTAGTAGTAGAAGTTCGTGGTTGTGGTGGTGTAGTAGAGAGGATGGTGGTAGTAGTAATGGTGGTGCTAGTAGCAATGATGAAGGTAGTGGTAGTTCAGGTGAGTGAGATGATACAATTGGCTGTAATTATCCTAGAGATACATAACTAGCAGGCATGTATCCTAGCATCTAGATAATGAAACTTATCAACAGTAATTTGCCACAACTGATAATTGTAGTAAATATGCACTATATCTACTTTTTAATGCTTGACGAATCAACCAGTTTATTACCTACCCTACAGCTTCGTATGAAAATGATGGTGGAATACTTTTGTTTAGTAAGATGGGGAATGTTATGAAGAAACCATATATACCAAGTCTAAAGACTAAAAGAAGGCTAAAAAATAGTTAAAATAATGACTTCTAATTTAGGCACAAGGCCAGTAATTTGTGCAGAAAGGAAATTGATTATATTGATCCCAGTACTTCACTGTTATTTTATTTAACAACTTCAAAAGGATGAAAGGCAAAGTTGACCTCAATGGGATTTGAACTCTGAATGTAAAGAGCAAGAAAAAATACTGTGAAGCATTTGTCCAATGCTTTAATGATTCTGCCAATCCACTGCCCAAGCTAAAATAATAAAGACAATAATAATTCTTTCTAATATTGGCAAAAGGTCAGAATTTTTGGGGGAAAAGTTGATTATATCAACCTCAGTATTTGGCTGATACACTATTGACCTTGGAAGAATGAAAAGTAAAGTCAACCATGGCAGGATTTGAACTCCGTATGTAGAAATACCAGTATCCATTCTACTGACACTACGAAGCCCCCACTCTAATAATTAATCAAATTATTAACATCCGAAATACATCAACTGCAATAAAATACATAGTGTAAGTGGTGCACTTGTTTAAGATTTAATATTGTTGCAGTCCTTTTTGCCAAAATTAATGCTAACAACCACTATAGATATAGATATATATATATATATAGAATAGAAAACGAAAACTCAGTGATGCATCTGAACTCAATTTATTGTGTTACAATTGTTTCACCGGCGGACAGCTCAAGACACGATCATTGTGTGGATCTGTCTGATTCTTGACCCGCAGGTTCAATGGACACGCCTAATGATTTCGGAGCATATGCTCCGAAATCATTAGATGTGTCCAGAATCAGACAGATCCACACAATGATCGTGTCTCGAGCTGTCCGCCGGTGAAACAATTGTAACACAATAAATTGAGTTTAGATGCTTCACTGATTTTTCGATTTCTATTCTATCATACTCTGCTCTGTAAGAGCATAGAGTGCTCAACCAGCATACTGCCTATGGAAGCATCTTAGCTACCATCAGACACACACACACACACATATATATGGTGTGTGTGTGTGTGTGTGTGTATAAACACACACATACACATATATTTATATGTATATTTCCAATGCTCATATATTGTCCCACTAAATTACATAAAATAAAGCAAATATGCATGTGCACACATACACACTCATATACATAGACTGGCACTCATCTGTATTACACTACATATTACTGTTTGATGTTTTTGACAGTATTTCTAACCACCCTCAGCTTATCAATACCACTATACACATGTAACTGTAGGCAGCCTCTTGTAAATCATTGTTATTTTAGAGGTAAATAAGAAATAAAAATTGGAAGTAAAATGACACTAAGTGGAAGTGATGAGAACAATGTAACAGAAGTTAATTAAAAAACAGAAGAAGCTATCAACTATAACCAAGAAGGATAACATATAAAATAAATGCTGTGATGTCAAAGAGAATGATAGAATATCTTGACTTTTTTTTTTGAACTTTTATTTTTGATTGCATTTCTCTATAAAAAATATAAATATAAATAAAAATAGGTGCTTAAGATTTTTTTGTCTTCTTCATGTTTACAGGAAAATAATCAGCATTTCATTCTCTCCTGCTTCTTATGGCACTGAATTATACCTGAACATGGAACCTATTGAGAGATGTATATAGTGTATATGCTAAGGACACTGCATGTATATATACCAGGGATACTAGATGTATGCTAGGGACACAATGTAGCCCTGCATGATGATATAACACAGTAAATATTTGGCTGGTAAAAATGTATTCACTAGATAATCATTGATTCATCAAGTGATTGGCACATATCAATGGAAATACAGCAGCATTGACTGGTCAGTTGGATAATTATTAAGTAATTTTAGATGTTCAATCAAAGAGTAGTAGTCGTTATTGATAAAATTACTGCTGCCTTAAAGTTAAAAATTACAAAGAATAAAGGTAGTGTATTTTGACCAATGTACTCTGCATAAATGAAATTTCAGTACTGATATATTCAAGGATCCCATACCAGGTGGAGTATGTAAGAAGAGATTTGCATAAAAGACAGGACATACTGGGGTTTTCCAAGAAAGAACAAAACAAACCGATCAGCATCCTCCAAATCAAGATGATTAGTGGTATAGTGAAGATTTGAAATTTTGTACCAATTTAATAAGTACAAAGAGCAGGAGGACTCTTCAGCTGTCTGAAAGACATTACAACAACTCTGGTGCTGGTGCCATGATAAATACACTCAGTTGAGAATAGGAACATATGTGAGATACAGGCTCATGGCCTATCTGAGAGGTCAGTGGCTGCACTTGTGCAAAGTTTGTCTGTGGTGACTCATTCAAACCTTGCTAGGAGGAAAATGGATGTTAAATGAAGATAAGGTTAAATCACACCACACATGTCATACATGTCATACATCCATAACTTCATAATTATCTTCTTTCTACTGACACCCACCCCACAGAGCAGACAGGGCTCTTCAGTTGGGACAATAACTGACAACCTCTCTAATGCAGGTGACATGAAAAATGCACCCAGTACACTCTGTAAGGTGGTTGGTAATAGGAAGGGCACCTCATTGTAAAAACCATGTCAAAAGGGTTGAGAGTACCCTTCAGTTGCATCAGCAAGACAACAACCTCTCTTGTGTTGGTGATCTACATGATAAACGCACCCAGTACATGCTGCAAAATGTTTGGTGATAGGAAGGGCATCTAGCCATAGAAATCTTGCCAAAGAAAGGGGTGGGAGAACCTTTATCAAGGACATGTCTAACTCATTAGTGCTGGTGCCATGATAAAATTCATTCAGTAGGGTGTGGGACCATATGTAAGCAGGATGCAAACCCCTGCTTGTCTGGAGGTCAGTAGACCTACTTCAGTATTGACTTGGTCTTTGAAGACCAATCCAATCCTTGCTAGCAGAGAAAGTGGGCATTAAATGGTGATGATATACACACACACACATGTTGATGCAAAAACAGAGAATCAATTGCTTGACTTTAAATGATGAGTCATATTCATCTTTCCCAGAAAATCTGGCACTTAATTTTGACATGTGAACTGGGATGGTTTAGAATGAATTTTCCTATCTAGAAATACACAAAATGCCTGCATTGCATAAGAACTGACACTTTAGAAGCAGGTGCTACACCATCATCTTCACTTGGCTGTGTTGCTTCAACATCCTATCATTACTACATATAGATTGTGTGGGTGGTGTCTGCATTTGTATCTTGTGCAATTGTGTATATATATGCAGTTTTAATCATCTTTAACAATGTCATTAAAACTTTAAAAGTTAATAAGATAGGGAGAATCTGAGATTATGACTACTTTTATTGTACATCTTAGTCTGGAGGAGAACAGTATCTATATAAACAGAAAAAGTACCCATGAACCAAGGGATGTGGTATGTCTACCCAGGACTGGATTAAGCCCTTTTGAGATCATAAACACTTAAAAAATTATGGTACACTCATATATAAAGTCTATAAACAAAAAAAACAACAACATTTTTTGTGGGGGTGGGGGGATGACAAATTCATTTAATTTAAAGGAAGTGATTCCCCTCTTCCCTTGATACCCTCACCATCTGCTAGTTTTGTTTAATGTTTAATCTACCCTGGATCTACCTTACCCAGAAGTACATTAACATGCTTATTACTTTTTCTCTCCAAACAGCAGTGAACAACACAGTGGCCCATTAGGTGTTTTTCTCAACTTCTAAATTGCAAATTATATCATTGTTCACAAATGTGTTGCTAGAAATATATATTTCATCACACATATATATGTGGTTATGTCTGTTTACATAATTATGTATGTATCAAAATCCAGTTTAAGTTGGCTTGAAATTTCAAGATGCAAAAATATATATAATAACTACAGGAAAAGAGAGATCAATGATGTAAAAAATATCAACTTGATTGGATATTTAATATAGCATTTAAATACATAAAAATGTGTTTAAACAATTTTGGAATCACGAATCTGTTAATGGTTTTTAATGAGGTTCATGAAAAGTATACTATATTTCCATTTTTACAATATCTGGCAACAGAAAAAGCTGTAAGGAAAGCACAACAATACAAAACAAAGAAACAACACTTCAATACATTCTTGAATGAAACAGGAAATTTACAGGAAAATTGCAACCAAGGTGATATCATGATAAAAATAATAAAAATGAACAGCCATTATGTAATCCGGCTTAGCTATTCTGAATATTGAAACTAAAGGTTGCTAGTTAAAAATGATTGAATTGCAAATACTTGGGTACTTGGTTGTTGATCATTCATATGGATTCTGTTTATCATTGTTAATTCACTGGCTTTTATACAGATTTGAATGTAAATGAATTTTAAAACTATCTGTCTCTCTCTCTGTATATATGTGTGTGAGAGAGTGTGTATATGATAGAATGTGAAGGTATGTGGTTTAGTGGTTAGGGTGCTTGACTCACAACTTTAAGGTCATAAGTTTGATTCCTGGCAATGCATTGTGTCCTTGAGCAATACTTTATTTCATATGTCTAGTCGAAACAGTTAATAGAAACGAGTTGCATCTGTAATCCAAAGGACCATCATCATCATCATCATTGTTTAACGTCTATCTTCCACGCAAGCATGGGTTCTTTGATACAAACTTCCTGAGGACTTTGTTAAGGGTATGCATGTCTGTGGAATGCTCAGTCACTTGCATGTTAATTTCAAGAGCGGGCTGGTCTAAACAACTGGAACACCCAATGGAAATTCAACACACACATATAAAGGTGTTTGCTATAAAATCATTTAAAAGCAGCAGGTAACTTTGGGGAACAACAAACAACAACACTCATATTCAATTATATAAACAAGGGTAGATTGTAATAATTAAAGAGGCAACTTTTATATGATGAAGGAAGAAAACTAATCAATTCAGAATATCAGTGTGTGTTATATTCTAATATATACTTAGTCAGTGAGAAGGATAATACAGATGTATATCTAACTTGATTGGATGTTTAACGTAGCAGTTAGATATATAAAAATGTAAACAAACAATCTCAGAATCACAAATATATCATTGTCATCATCCTCATCATTGTCCCTACTCTATTTACACTTTTACATATTTCCGGCCATGCTGTGACACAACCTTGAAGGGATTTAGTTGATCACATCAACCACAGTATAGATTTTTTCAAGACTGGTACTTATTTTATCAAGCATTAAATTATAGGATATAAATTAACAGTAAATATATACATTTACATGGACACACACACATGTGCAAAGGGCTTCCAAGCAGATTCTGTATATCAAATTTCATTCACAGGGCAGTAGACAATCTGAGGCTATAGTAGAAGACACTTGGCCAAGGTGCCACATGGTGGGATTGAACCCAAAACCATGCAGTTGTGAAATGAACTTCTTAACCATACAGCCATGCCTACACCTTAATGTCCACCTTTTCCATGCTAACATGGGTTGGACAAGATGTTTTGAGGGAAATATCTTATAGCCAAATGTTCTTTCTGATTCAAACACAGCTTATTTATAAGCATAATATATACTGCTGGTTTCTGTTGAACCATTAAACTGCAATATACATTTGTGTGTGTGCTTGTGTGTGTGTGTGTGAGAGAAAGAGAGAGAAAGAGAGACAGAGAGTGAGAGAGAGAGAAATGTATACAGTCACTATCCTGAATATCCATCCCTTTCTGCCCTTCTGTACTTTACCTCACTGATGTTCAGGAGAGAGAAGCCTGGAAAGGTTAAGGTTTCTATGAAGGTTACAGAATGCAGAAAATAAATGGTAGAAAGAGGGACTATTTCCAGTAGATTCAACAGAAGGACCATTGTAATAGGTCTAAAGAATCTTAATTAAAATGATATAAGGACATTTTCTGGGGCATCTACATACTCTGGCAACAGATCACATGTCCAGTTAAGGTAGAATGAGACAGGTTCCCGTGTAGCCATAGTATATATAGTAGTTGGTCATAAGGGATTGAATATATGACTTGGATGTACAACGTATATGAAGTGGGTGCATATACATACAACCATACTTGCAGCTAGAGACGGCTGACAAAAACCATATTCTCGATGAGATTATGCTAGTGAATTCACAGCTGTGGATTTACTGGTTGGAGCTGGCTCAACTCATTCTGGCTGAATGCCGACATCACACACACACACACACACACACAGATAAACTGAAAATATTTTCAGAGTGCTCTATCAGGGAAGATATAAATCTTAAAATACCCAAGAGCAATTTATGTATTAACTAGACACACATGAAACTCACAGGGTGCATCTTAATTTGTTTAATGGAGGCATTTATTCATAGAATGTTCTAAAACTAACTAAAAATTAGTCATATATATATACACACACACACACACACATATATATACACTCGCATACAAACATATATATATATAGACACACTTTCACACAGGCAGGCCATTAAGTAGCTACACAACAGGCACCCAAATAAAGGGTGTAAATAAATACCAGGTCCGAACACAAAGGAACTAAACTCTCTGTGTCACTGGTTCAGTCTCTTCCGCTCTCCCCATCTCTCACTATTATGAGCAAATGGGGAACCACGTGCTGGCCATCCTGCGACCCTGGCAAACTGGTCACCCTGCAGTCCTGGTGGAGAGAATAGAGAAGGTGTTTCCCTGGAGGATGGTGAGGGAGATGCACTGGAAGAGCCATTCCCAGCTCACGTGGCTCACACCAGTGGGTAGCCAACTCTGTGGCGATGGTGGTGAGTAGGAAGGTGGCCCTAGGGCCATGGACACCAGAAGTCTCCAGTGTTAAATGGTTACAAAAAGATATTGACAACATGCCTATACTGATATTACATGTAACTGTATCTTTTTTTTTTTTGTGTGTGTACAAATACATACATACATAGAAATCTCTGCGCGCAATAAAACAGTGGCTCATAATGTGTTCGCTGAGCCTGTCCTAACACCAACGCTTGGAATACTCGAATGGACGATAGACGACATCCGAGCAATTGATGTTAAAACTCGAAAAATGTTAAACAACACCGGAAACTTCCACATCAACAGTGTCATCCTCTATTGAAACATAAGCAGAGAGGTAGAGGCCTAATCTCAGTCCAGACAGCATTTCAGTGTCACATCATATCCCTCTGACAACATTTACGAACCTCCAAGCATAGGAGCCAATCTATTAAGCAAGTTTGTCTGCATGAGACAGATACGATCATGGGAGTTGGGAAGGATCTTCTTGAAAGATACTTTCGGCATGATAATCAAAGACTCACACCCAGGGAAACTGCCCAACAATACCGCAGTGAATCCATGGATGAAAAACTGCATGCTTATCAGCAAAAAATCATACGTGGATATGTTGCCAGGACGCTCTAGAGTGAGAGTAATATAGATAAGCAAAGTAGTCTATCTTGGACCAACAACCGCTATATTGGCTCCCATTTTGAAAGATATGCTTTTGCAATCCAAGAACAGGAAATCAACACAAAATAACTGATTCAAAATAAAGATAGGGATGCAGGCAAAACACCTAGATGTGACAAATGCATACTCTGTAGAATTAACATCAAAGATGGAGGCACATGGCTTAGTGGTTAGAGCATTGGCCTTGCAATCGAAAGATTGTGAGTTCAATTCTCAGACCGGGTGATGTGTTGTTTCCTTGAGCAAGACACTTTATTTCACATTGCTCCAGTTCACTCAGCTGTAGAAATGAGATGATAGGGACTGGGGTCCCTATCATTCCACTGTAAAGTGGACGTGTAGGTGCCACGGCAAAAAAAGCACCCAGCACTCACTGTAAATGAGGTTGTTGTTAGGAAGGGCATCCAGCTGTAGAAATCAAGCCAGAATCAGTTCCCGTCCCACCCTTGCAAGCAGGGAAAAGTGGACGTAAAATGATGATGATGATGATGATGTCACCCTTGTCATAAAAAGCTGTCATCACAGTACTATCTACCTATGAGGCATGGTGTAGTGGCCAAAACACTGTCCAATGCAATCCGTAGAAAAGATAGCCATGCCAATAACACATTAAAAGCTACAGCAATGTGGAAGACATCCATGTACATAATATGAAAGATTATTGGTGAAATGTTCCAGTAAAAACCCCAATAAAATGCAGGCATAACAGACCAGATATAATGATGTGGGACAGGGAAAAGAAGGCATACACAGTAGTGGTAGATAGCTGCGCAGCAGATGCCAATGTAATATTAAAGATTAGTGAAAAGGAGAATATCTATTCAGAACTAATGAGAAATCTGCAGATACTCCACCCTGATTATACCTTCAGATTTATAACTGTGATTATTGGGGCACTGTGGTATGTTAGTAACTGCCTCAGTACAAATCTTGAGAAGCTGGGCTTCACAGCAATATAAAGAACACGACTAGTTAGGAAATTACAAGTACAATCCATAAATGGAACAGCAAAAATATGTAAAACATTCCCAAACTCCTGCATCTAATAACTGCATGTACACATGTACAGATCTCAAAACATACACATCCATGCATACAATAGCATCCATACCTGCACACACATGCAGACATGCATACCTATCTACTTAGTTGATGTTGTGTAAATTCTAATGAGAGAGTCTTGTATCTATGTTAGAAACAGACTCTCTCTCTATTGGTCAAAATTTATAAAATTATAATGATGATGATGATGATATATATCATTATCATCATTATCATCATCACAGTTTTACCTCCATTCTTCCATGCTAGCATGGGTTAAACGGGTTGTCCTCTTGTGGGCAGTTCTAGGTCAGGTGACCTTGTCTTGCTCATACGGGAACTGATTTTAGCTATTTTTCTACAGCTGGATGCCCTTCCTAACACCAACCTCATTTACATTGAGTACTGGATGCTTTTTTACTGTGGTGCCTACATGATCACTTTACAGTGTGGGCTGGGTGCTTTTTTGTCATGACACCTCCACGACCACTTTGCAGTGGGAGGGGTGGGGGCATATTGTCTATATGCTTCAGCTTTGGCTTGTACCCATGGGAAGTCGGGTCTTCTGTATTAATGAGTGACACCAGAGGTCACGGTCCTGTGTCATCGCCTTTGAGAGGTGCAATTGAGCAAGGTCAGCTTTTATCACTTCATCCCAGGTCTTCTTGGGTCTCCCCACTCCAAGGCTTCCATCGACTTTTAGTGCTCTGCACCTTTTTATGCAGCTGTCATCCTTCATACACATCACATGTCTATACCAATGCACCCTGGTCTCCTGCACACAGCGTTTGATTCCTCTTATGCTCAGTCTCTCTCTCAATTCGTTCGCGTATATTACTATTACACATCCATCGGAACATGCAAGTTTCATTTCTTTCTAATCTACGCATATATATATATATTTATATATATATATATATATATATATATATATATATATATATATATATATATATATATATCCATCCCACACATGCACACACACATTCTTTCTTTATTCTTTCACTCTCTTGGTTCACATACTTGGTTTAGTTTCCCTTGTGAAAAACAGAGACAACATTGAGTCACATTGCAGGTGCTCACTGCAGTTCAGAAGAAGGGAGTGGGTAAAATGTTTTGCTTGTTGCACAACACAGTTTTTGCACATTTTGATTGTTTTCTAATGTGTACTCTAACTCTGAAGATGCAATTTTAACTCCTTGTCGAAATGCATTATTTAACTCATTTTACCGTTCTGTTCTCTCTCACTGAAATAGATGATATAAAATAGTAATGTTTTCAGGTTCTTTTTTTTTTTATTATTTCACATAACAAAAGAGAAGACTAAGTCTTTGGCAAGGCAATAACTTACCATTTATTTATTTACTTATTTCTATTTTTATTGTGTGCATAGATGACCAAGTAGATATGTTACTAGACAACCAGCTAAATTTATTGTTTCATATCCTGTTAAAGGTATTGCTTTTTTCGTCTGTTACCAAATCATTTCAGTTTCTAATGGCACAGTCTATCTTACTGAAAATTGGTATCATGGTGTAAGAAGGAACCACAGCTCTAAGCAACAACAGCAGCATTAATTTTGGCAAGTGATTATATAGTTTGCTGTACTGAGTTCAACTGCTCTGGTGGGTTTGATGAAATCCCTCCAGTTTGTCTCAGTCTATGTTGCTATTGGATTTAGGCTTTGTCTCAAATTAAGGGTTACATATACTGGTCCATGTGCCCAAGTCCATCCATGTTAAAATAACCATCACAAACAGAGCATCCATCACTATATGAACATCTTTCTCAGTTACTACACTACCACTCTGCTAAAGCATGTTTAGCATTTTTAAAGGGTTAGCAACTATTCACAACATGCATTTTTCTGACAGAAGTAAAAAGTTAATTTTGATAATAAATTATGAAGGTGATATTTCTCTCAGTATTTGAAAATGAACATCCACTAGTGTGCAGCATTTATTCTTTATAATTTGAATTCAAGCTACATGTAATTAACACATTATAAAATTCTGTTGTAATGTTTGGCATAGTTAAACATATCTTGCCATTAAGCACAGGCCAAATGTTTCATTAAGATATTTTCTATGGTTGCTTTAGAAATTAAATTTTAAAGGTCTAGATATTAAGAAACCTTTCAACAACAAAATTGAATTCTAAGATTAGAATGTTACTTGGCAGTGCAATAGTCATCTCATATTTTCTTTGAGCTGTCATGATAAATTCTATTTTTCCTTACTTCATATAAATAGGTTGGTAAACATATACACACGAAAAGATTAAGAAATAAACAAACTTATGCAAAAGAACAGTTGATGAAATCATTGGTCTTACAATTAACTGTATTTGTACTGATGATTTTCAAATCTTATGAAGAATATTAAATGTCAGTGTGATGGTATATATTTTTCATTCATTTCTTAACTTTTCAAAAATTATTATTGGTGCATGCAAACTAGGCTATGAGGTTAAGGATTTTTATTCACAACCATATGTTTTCGGTCTCAGCTTCACTGCCTATCTAGCACTTTATACATGTGTCTTCTACTACAACCTCAGGTTGACCAATTCCTTCTAAGTGAAATTTGGTAGAAAGAAACTGTGTAAGCTCACATAATATAATATGCTGTCATACCTAATGACTATCATAGAAGTTTAATCATTAATTGCTACAAAGGAAAATGAGTAGCTCATAAGTGCAGAGCAAATTATTTACAGAGGTGATGTCAATAAAGGGAGCTAAGTGAGGAATTCAATGAATAACTGGGTGTTCACCAAGGCTCAATCCTTAGTCCCCCTCCTGTTTATAATAGTTTTCTCAGTCATAACAGAGGAGTTTAAGATTGGCTATCTATGAAAACTTCAGCATTTTGTTTGCTGAATCTGTGGAAGTTCCTCTTGTGGAATTAGAATTTAGAATCAAAAGGAATGAGAGTAAACTTAACAAAGCACAAAGTTTTACTAAGTAAGAAAGCAGACAGGAATCTGACACTATCAGAAAAGTGGTCATACTCAGTATTTAGAAAAGGAACAGGTAGAAATGTATGTAATGTACATAATGTGAAACATGGATACACCAAATATGTAGTTGGATTGTAGACAGACTAATAGAAAAAGTAGGTTTTATATGTGGCAAATGCACAGGAGTGGTTAGTTATAAAAACACCAGTGAAATAAACATTTTCTAGCCCTGGAAAGGTACTATAGAAGTAGTTGATAGTTTCTGTTACTCAGGTGACATAAGGAGCAATGAAGGAAGTTGCACTGAAAGTGTAGTAGCTAGAATAAGAACAATTTGAAAAACGTTAAGGAGCTATAACCTCTGTTGACAACAAAAGAAGTTTCTCTTTGAACAAAGAGTAGATTATATGATGCTCACATGAGAAGTGTGATGTGGCATGACAGTGAAACATGGGCAGTAAATGCAGAGGATATGTCAAAACTGGGCATGCTTTGTTAGATTTATAATATTAGTGTACATGAACAATGTGACATCGATGAACTGAGAGAAAAACTGGATATTAAGAGGAATGAAACATAGTAAGTAAGAGAGAAGACTGAACTGGATGTATGTTTATGTGATGGTAATTGCTAGGTAAAGAAGTGCCAGGAAATACCAGTGGAATGAAGCTGCAGTAGATGAAGCCTGGGGAAAACCTGGGTAGAGTTGGTTAGAGCTGATCACAAAACGCCGAACCAGACAGAGGAGATGATGCAGGAATCCAACAAGTGGAAGTAGACTATGATGGAGAGGACCCATCTAACTCATGCAAGCAACAAGGAAAAGCAGACATAAAATAATGATGATATATATATACCATTACTGTTTTATGTCTGTTTATTGTGATGACATGGGCTAGATGGGTCACCACTTTCTGAGACTATACAGGTCATATCCTGTTCATACAATCCATTTTGGTATGCTGGATGCCTTTCCTAATGCCTACCACTTTGCAACATGCACAGGGTGCATTTTATCATGACACATATATATATGTATATGCATATCAACAGTAACATCAGCATCATTGAATGCCCATTTTTCCTGCTAGTGAGAGTGAGGGAGATATAAAATAGATAGATGTCTGTGTGTCTCATGCTCTTTATGTTCTGTAACTTAACAGTTCAACAAATAGAGATAGATAAAATAAGTACTTAAAAATATGTACTGGTGTTGATATGATCAACTGAAACCCATGGCACCAGTGCAATGACTGACCCCAGTAAAATAATAAAAGAATGAAAAAGTAATCTTCTAGAGAGAGTGAGACTTAGATAATTTATCGTCAATAAATGTATATTATTTCAACATTAAGAAACCCTCACCCTTAGTTAATATGAGACTTTAAATTCAAATTATGTTTTGAAAGAAATATCCATTATTGTTTTCAATCTAGTATCTTATTTCAAAATTAATGGGAAAACTGGGTTTTTCTTGAGGAAAAAAATAGATTAATATAAAAAACAGGATGGTAGTGTTAAAAGAAAAAAAAACAGATACTAATGAGAAAATTTTCTCAACATCAAGTATAATTTTCATAGCAATTGGCACCATGTATACTATTTTTATAAGATGAAGAACACAAGTTTACAATTTCTTCTCCCTCTAGTATACTGTTATATAATTATTTTGTATATTCTTTAGATGTGTATTATTTTGATTAAATTTTATTATACCACAGTGAGTCATGTAAATATTTCATGGTCCCAACAGACAAAATAGTGAATATATTATCCTGAATAATATCAAAGTAGATGCACTGAAAGAACCATTCCTCCTCACAGGCTTATTCTTATGGATGGTTATCTGAAACTCAATCGAACTGAGTAAGGAGGTGGTTCAAGAACATATGATGCCATGACAGGTTTGAAACCAGGCCTATTAGCTAAGACTGTCAGTTCACAACCCTATGTTAGTCTGGTGATGAAGCCTGGCTTTGATGATAATTTCACCATGTTGTTCCTGAAGAAGGTACCACAGAAGGTTGTATCCCAGATTATTTCTACACAAGGCATATGGTATTTCAGTAGGGAATTCATATGCGATATCACATGGCCATAGATATTTTGAGTAGCATGTGATATACCAGTAAATACTTCATACAAAATGTATAGATACAACAATTACCTTATGGGTGTATTATAAGGCTCAATCATTTTCTAGAATATGTGGTGGAATATCAAAACAAATTTAGAAGAAAAATTACAGCTTTTAGATTTTTGCAATAAAAAGCATCTAAGCAGAGGCTTGGGAAATGTGTGTGTGTGTGTGTGTGTGTGTGTGAACTTTAATAATCAAAATTGTTTGGGTTTCAAATAATCTCTTGTATACATAATCATACAACCCATTAGAAATATGCATGTATTCTCCATTAACATAGCATAGAATGGCAATTGAGAAAAAGAAAGTCAGTTTCAAAAGATGTGATACATATAAAGAATTTTTAGGTTTGTGTTATACACAAGTAGTAGACAAAACAAAAAAAAATCAACTTAAGAAGCTGTATTATATAACAAAATATGAAATCCATATGCTACATGGGAAGAAGAAGAAGAAGAAGAAGAAGAAGAAGAAGAAGAAGAAGAAGAAGAAGAAATATTTCATTTAAAACATAACAAAAATAACCCCTTTTTTCCCTTTAAGATGTCTGTTCCTTATAGCATGTTGACCAACTGTGTTGATGCTCCTTCATCATTCAATTGTTGTCTCTAAGTATTATGAGTGTTCTTTCTTACATGTGAGCTTGTGAGTGTATCTTGTAAATGTGTATATGTACTGTATGCTTCTATATTTAGTTGTCTATGTGAATGCATTTGTTTTCTTTGTGCATTTGTGTCTGTGTGTATTCCCATAAATAGTAAAACAAACTTGAAGAACCATCAACATAGTCACCAGTAGCCCCAAGTAAATTTTGATATTAAGTTATGTACAAATAATTAAGATCTCACCAAATTTTCACTGGAAGAAACATTTTGCACTTACCTAAAAAATATGAAGAAAAGAAAAATTATTAGTGAAATTAGTAACAAAAATAAACATAGCTTGAGATAAGCTAATTATAAATACTTTTTTATATGGAAATATATGTCTGTAAGTTTTATTAATATTTGTTTAATGGAAAAGGAAATAATAAAAATAGAAATAAACTTATAACATTGAATGTAACTGTAAGTACTGTACAGGATGTTGGGTATTTCTTCAAGATCATTAAATCTAATTACAAGTTGTTGAATTAAAGGGGTTTTCAAGTTTATATCACAATCAACAAAAAAGTGTTTTAAACTATTATGATGACATGTGTATGTGGATCTAATAACAACAAGCACAGATTCATTTTCTTAAACCATGAAGCAAATATTGATACATGAGTGCCTTCAATGCCGTAGCTTCAAGTCAGAGAATAAAAGGCAATGCCTATATTTTCCTTAGGTCCTTTTAGACTGAGAATTTCCTTAACTTTAAGTCTGATCCATGTGTTTTCAACATTGTAGATTTGGTAGAAGATACTGTAGTTTAAGAACTACTATAAAGTTCTAATGCATGTAATATGATGTAAATATATAATGGTATAAGAACTGTGTGGGTGTGCATGATGCATTGTATTTGCTAATCCATTAAGTATATGCAACTTTTAAGAATACTTAGTTTTGTTATGAAAACTGGTTCTAGTCAAGACCAAAGTTAAAGGGAATCAATGATTAGAAACTAGTTGATTGTAATTTTGATTTTATTTAAGTTCTACTTAGCCACTCATGTGCTGTCTCAGTCAGATCCATCCATATAGACAGCTTTAATTGCTCCTGAATGCACCTCACTCAAACATTTTTTATACCAGTTGAGAAAATGGATCACATGTTAAGAAAAGAAAATCCATATGACCTATGTGCCAACTGTTTTTTGTATTAGAAAGAAAAAAAGGGCTCATTTTTGAAAGTATGTATATACATATTTTTCTTTTCCTGTTGAGATTCTTCAAAGTAGTTATTTACATGAGAGAGTTGCTATAATCTACGAATGTCATATAACATGATTAATGTTTATGGAGACAAGTCTAACATGATTCAATGGACAAGTAGAAGTTGATAGATTTTCATTTGAAATGAAATACTATATTCATTGTGTTATATCGATGGCTTCTATTATTTATAAGATCATTGAAAATTCAGGGATGCCTTTTCTAAGTGAGTTTATCTTAAGCATTTTTTCTGAAAGAGATTGTGAGTGTGCCTCATACTTGTTAACTGAATATTATCTGCATTAAACACATGCACACACACACACGGATAATTAATTCTATCAGTTATTAGATAACCCTAGAGTCATAAGAAATTTTGGCAGAATACCAAGACAAAAATGATTGTAGACTTTGATTTGTGAAAGTATATACATGTCTGAAAACATGTCTGAAATCAAGTACTTGTATAGAGAAAATCGATATGCTCAGGGTCATATTTTTATTTAAAACTAGTCTCAGAGCTCTTCTTGGTCAATTTATGATAAAGTGATAATCCCCCCCCCCCCCACCTCACTCTACAAAATTATACAATAATTTAGATGGTAACGAATAAGAGTGTGATATATGTTTATTAGCACATATCTAAAATAATAATTTTTGTGCAAAATAAGATACAAACAGTACTACAAGTTAGAACAATATTTGGTTTCCATTTAAGGTTCTAATCAATGATGATTCCTAGAAATTCAAAATAGTCAACATATCCTATTATAACCAAATTCAAACTGTGGGACTAAGTCCAATGGAAATTCTGATGATGATGAAAGAGCAAATATATATGTTTTGGGATATTGTATGAGAGCTTATTTTCTGTTAGTCAACTCGATACCTTTAAAGGTTTATTGTATATGGTACTTGTATTTGCTCTATGTAGGTTTAAAAGCAAGAAAGAGGAAATCAATGATGTGGTGTATACATATAAAATCAAATCAAATATTTCTGAAGCTGTTATATAAAGGATTGGCAATCTTTTCTGGAAGCACGCCGGATTGGAACTATTTTTATGTCTTACAGGCTAAGGCAAATAAAAAATGGAACCATGACAAGTAAACGTTTGTCACTCCCTCCTTTCTCAGAATTGATGATTCATGTAAACTCTATTGCAGCATTGTATAAGACACTGTTAGTCTTTGTTGTTTCATTTATTTAGAAAACTGAAAACATTTACTGTTTAAAATCAGATACATGGTCAACTCATTATATTTTACCAAGTTAAGTAATCTCATATTATTTTTGTATTTATTTGAAGCCACTGCAAAATGAGACTTTTTTCAATACTGTTTTATTTATCACTAAGCAAAGATTGATAAGGAAAACAAAGACTTTATGTATGCAGATTTACATATTCAATGAGATCTGTGGAGCAAATAAAATGAAGCAGCAGACCAAATTTGGTTTTAGGCTGTAGTTTGCGAACCCTTGATATATCATAGATAAAAGGGTTCCTAGAATAGGGTTTTGGTGAATACTAATGGAAAAAGATAAAACGACATTTTATCTTTCAATTCAACAAACTAATACCAGTTCGGGGCCTGACTGGCTGCTTCTTCATAGCATCAGTCTCCATCGAGACCTCTAGCATCCTTCGTTCCCCCACTGCTGATTTCCTCCATAAAGTCAGAAAGACAGTGGCCTGCTTGAGGAGGGAGTTGCGTGAAGTGAGGTGGCTGTTGTAGCAGGTGTATCTGACCATTCTCTGCAGTAATGCTTTGGTGCAGCTGACATACTACTCAGACTTCCCCAGTACAATCGGGCTATAATTTTTGTAACAATATATGTTTTGTTTTTGAATGCATTTTGATTAGTTAAATAACTGCCAAACATTTGATGCATTTCATTTCTAATTCCATAATGATGCAGTTTAGCAAGCAGAATCTCATGATCTTGAGTATCAAAATATTTTGAAAGACCTCAGAATACTTAGACTGGAGGTGTTTTCTTAATTATATCAGATTAAATTTGTTTTATGAACTCTATGGTTGATATTCTGGGGAATGGGTTTTGCAAAAATCAAACTGACATGACAAAAAGCATGACAACAAAGATCGCCCAAACCGCCCAGTAAAGTGGTCATGCTGGTGACATGATGAAAAATCCCCCAGTGCAACTTGACAGTTGGTCATTTTGGTGCCACAATAAAAAGCACTCTGTTCCTGCTGTAAATGTGGTTGGTATTAGGAAGGATATCCAGCCATAGAAACCAAGCCAGAAACAGTTCTGTATGAGCAAGACATGTATGATCTGACTTGTCTCACAACAAGACAACATCTAGTTTGGAAAGTGGGTGTTAAACAGTAATGATGATGATAAGGATACTGACTTCTAAAAAGTAGGTAATTTTCATAAGAAAAAAAAAACAGCAATGGAAAAATATCCTTTTTTAAATACTTTAGATATGCAAAGAAAATAATTTTTGATAGTTAAAAAATAACTTTTGTTATCTTTTTGAATGTAGGAATAACTTTAGTGATTAAGAAAATTGCATTAAACAGAGAATTAATCTGAAGCACTATATTTTAGAGACATTGGTAAAATAAAGAGATTTATTCTCAGTCCAAAACTTATTTATTGTTAAATTATGAGTAGGATTTATTCATTTAACAAATTAAACAATTTTGCAATGAGAACAAACTTTAGTGATATTTAATAGGTAAGAAAAACCAAAAGTTTGGAATGATTGATTAATTACTAAAGAAAAGAGTTCAGCTAGTATAACTGTCAAGGATTGGTGAAGGTAGGTTGAGATGCTGTTATAACTAGAACTCTACTTCAGTTTCAAGAGGAACAAGTGAACTGGCAGAGCTTTTCAAGCATACAACAAAATGCTTTACAATATTTATTCAAATTCTGCCATGATCAACTTTGTTTTTCACCCTTTCAGACTCAAAAGATATAGTACCACTCCAGTGTGATAGATGGGAGGAATTGTTAAAGTGCTTGATAAGGAATGGTATTTGGCACTTTGAGATATGACTTTAAATTTCATTATGGCCTACTTGGGTGGAAGACTTAATATGTCACTCAGTTGGTGCCTTTACTGGAATCCACTATGTTGCAAACATTCAGAGCAGCCATTCAGTTTGAAGAAATCTTCCTTCCTCCCTCCCACCAGGCTTGGAGGCATTGAAAAGGGTAATGGCTAAGTCTAAAGTCTGTCTCAAGCCTGGAGGCTTATCAGGCCAGTGTTTATCCCATCCCAGTTTCTGTGCCTTGAAGTGACTGGGAGTACAAGACTCTCCATCCCCCAATCCATCACAAGGTTAAACCCCCAGCTATTGCTGGTACTCATTTTCAACTGAGTATACTGGAGCAATGTGAAATGAAGTATTTTGTGCAAGAACACAACACACAACCCAGTAGAGGAATCAAACCCATGATATTATGATCGTAAGTCCAACACCCTTACCATTAGGTCATGTGCCTCGACTTACTGTTCTTCCCTCCCTGACTAAATAGCAAAATAAAAACAAAAAGAAATAGGATTAAAAGTTGATATATTTTGTCTAAAAATCACTGATAGCCATTTAATGAGAAATTGAGTATTAGCAAAAGTATGTCACATTATTAGATCATTACAAGTTAACATCATTATTTACATTTATATTATTGTAATTACTTCAGCATTAATTTACTTTATTTAAGTTTAAATTGAACATGTAAGTTAGTGACTAAAATCTATCAAATCTTAATAAGAAGTAAAATTATTGATTATTAGTTAGATTTGATGAATCAACATGATATAAATTACATTTCTCAAATGCCTAATAGAATATTATAACGCCTAATAGAATATTATAGAAAAATAGGTTGAATAATACTTTTTATAAATAGATGCACAAACACACCACATATTATCTCATGTATTCAGTATATGGACATAAATATAAATGTAAATTTTCATAGATTTCTTTTTCCAAATTCAATAATATCATTGCTTTGATAATTTTTAGATACATTATTCTTATGCTTATTTAAATGAAAATGACTGTAGAGCTTAAATAATAACAAAGACAATGTTTTATTTATAATAAAACATATTAATAAGGTTAAATTCTAACAAAACAATTATAAGATAGCTATTATATAGTTTTTAAATTTTCAATGCTTTTAGCTGCTCCGAATTTTATTGCATTTATATGCTCATATTTTTCATATGCTTCTTCTACCTTTTCTATCTTCTCTTATATAAATGGTGATACTTATGCTTACTTCCCATATTATGTATCCTCTTAATGTTCTTATGACAAATTTCTGATATTATATTTGTGTTTAACCTTTATTATATACTCCAATGATTCTGGCCTTGTGTTAGGATGAAACGACTGTAAGGGATTAAATGTTCTAAACATTCTTTGATTGTTATTTATAATGTATTATATATTTTCGTAAGTCAGTTTTGATATATTCTACTATATAATAGCTCAAGACAAACATTTTATTTTGTTTAGTCAAGGGAAATTTGTCACAGACTAAATACTGTTTTTTCTCATAATTTAGAACATAAAAAAGAACCAGTCTCTGGCAGTGGATTGGCAGAATTATTAGTTTTGAATGAGATGCCCTGACATTTTTTTGTTTTTTCTTTTTGCTCTGAATTCTTACTTGATGTCCTTTATCCCTTGATAGCCTTTATCTGTTGCCCTTTCATGTTTCTATATCTAACAACAGTATACTACGTTTGTGTTATATTTATGAAAATAATTAACAATTATGAAAAGTTGAGTGAAATAACTAACTTTCAACTTAATAACAAAAGATAAATATTTAACTACTGAAATCTATTATCTGGTAAATAATGATATTTCAGTCCTAGGTTTAAATTTAAATTTGAACACTTTAATAGACGTGGTTTGGGGCAGGTTGATATTTAAAGGGTTAACATTATTATCTGGGTCCTTCGGTTCCTTTAACAGAATTCATTCTGTTGCAAGTATATAGACCTGTCTCAAAGGCCCTCAAAATGCATGATGCTTCCATCCCCAAGTGTTAAAGAAAAATCTCTTCTTACTCTGTTTTTCTCTTAGCAAGGTAAAACTAGCATCAAACTCTCTACCAGCCCACTATATCATAGGATGTCTCTATCTTAAATATATAAGATTCTAACCTATGTAAGCATGTACTCTTGCCAGGTGAAAGAAACCCTCTCTTTGTCAGTTTTAACATTTGCTTTCACTCATGTTTCTTCCTTCAATTTCCATAGCTTCATTAATCAATAAACTATGTTTGACACATTTTTACTCCCAAACTGAAAAATTCCAATTGCAGCTATTTGTCTGTTACTTTCTGTTAGAATGATGTTGACCTGGTGATTAATCTCCAGAATGTTAGATTAAAAAAAACTTTATTGCTTTGCTTGTCCATTGCCTTCATAGCTACAAGAAAAATATAAGTGGGAAGAGATTTTCAGAGAGCCAATGTTTTATGGTGTAGGTAATAACTGGGCTTATTGATTAGTGCAGATCCTGGATATTATGAACACAATATGATTGATAAGAGGAGGAAGGACATGTCAGTGAGGGATGTTTGAATGGATGTGGTATTCAACCAACCAGATTCAAGGAACAGAGGTCACAGTCGTAGAAGTAGAAAAAGCAGTGTGAGGAAACAGTATATCTAACCAGTTGGTGTACTGACTTTCTGAAACTTGTTACAAATATTATCTTTATTCTCATCAAAATATTAAATAAAAGTCTTCTTTTGCAACAACAATATCCCTCCAATGTACATTTTAAGATAGCTGGTCATGTTTAAAGCTTGGAAAAATTTGTTATTTTACTTGCCTGTAAATAAGGCATGTCAAACTGAGGGGCTCCCGAGGGCTACACACGGCAACTAATTGCGCACATTACAATTAATTTTTTTAAATATTATATTATAAAGATAAAACATGCTCTTATGAAGATAAAACATGCTCACACTGTAAAAACCTTTGTTCAGGCTGCAGGTGTGCTTGTAAATATTTGAGATGCCTGCTGTAAATTATATCTGAAACTAATTTTTTTGAAAATTGATGGAAATAAAAAAAAAAAAAGAAACACTCCCAAAAATCAAACAAACAAATGGAAAAAGATGACCCTACATATTTTTTCATTTATCTTATCCTCAGTCAATATTGAAGTTCAATCAAAGGGTTTTAGCAACAGGAAAATTGTTAGTTTAATTAAGGCAGATATTTCCTCTGGTGCTTTGTAATTCATATTTTGCCAGAGAGATAACCCACCTATAAATTCCTTAATATTGACATGTAAAATAATTGTTTCTACTTTTGGCACAAGGCCAGCAATTAACCAGTGTATTACTGGTACTTTATTTTATCGACCCCATAAGGATGAAAGGCAAAGTTAACCTCGGCGGGATTTGAACTCAGAATGGCAAGGGCCGTAACTCTATGCATCAAAGCATGGCATCCGACCTTCTACTGATACTGCCAATCCCAGCAGTGTTGGCATTTCCATTGCCTCCATCAACTCTACTGCTGCTGCTGCTGCTATTACTGCTACTGTTACTGCTACTACTACTACTACTACTACTACTACTACTACTACTACTTTGTAACCACTTAACTGTATCTTGATGTTTCTTAAGTCAATGCTCTCACTAAGCAGCATTTGAACACTAAATTGAAATTATAGGTACAATTATCAGAAAATATTCATCACCTCAATCAAGACTGGTTATCTGCTATATATTCCCCATGGATTATTATTTAACTTTGCCTTTCATCCTTCCGGGGTCGATAAAATAAAGTACCAGTAATGCACTGGGTAATTGCTAGCCTTGTGCCAAAAGTAGAAACAATTATTATTTAAATCAATTCTGAAGTATTTTCAGATTTGTGCACACCTGCATGAATTGAGAAAAGTTAAACGTTGCTTTATACAAATGAATGTTGAACATCTAAATCTTTACATAGAAATATTTGACAAAAGGACTTTTTTTCTTTTCGCATTATTTTCCATATGACACTAATTTTTCCTGAAGGCATTTTACTGCACATGAGATTATTCTGATTTCCATGTTTCCATGGTATTAATATATTGTGTGTTTCCAATATATATATATATATTAATACGAGCAATGAAGTTTCATTTACATATATTTATAATTTTATTGTGTATTGACCTGTTATGCATGTTTTGCAGAGGATTTTCACAGGGTCTCCCATAGAAGTTATGGACCCATCTGCTCTTCAGACTGGCTATGCGACAAAATATATATATATATGTTCTTCATCATTTAACACCTCTGCTAGCTGGGAAAAAGACATTAAATGATGATGATATATACATTTCCAACTGGTAAGTGTAGAATCAGTTGGCTAGAATTTGGAGATGACATGGTATTACTCGACAGGAGGTGATCTCCAACTTGCACTTGATAGGTTTGATGCCAAGTGCTGCAAGGCTGGAATGAAAATCAGTACTGCAGAAACTGAGACACTTGTTCTCTGAAGGAAGTCTGTGCAGCACACTCTATGGAGTTCCACTGAATCAGGTAGAGAAGTTCAAGTTTCTCAGGCCCATGTTCGTGGATGATGGAATGCAGGAGGCTGAATTACATGCAAGATTTGAAGGAGCTGGTGCAGTAATGCAGCAGCTTCAGCATTCAGTAATCAGAAGAAGGGAGGTAGGTGTAAAAGACAAACTTGCTGCCTTCAACTCGGTATTTGTATCTATCCTTACTCATGGACATGAATCTTGGGTAATGACCAAAAGAATGTTACTTGATAAAGTACGAAGCTCAGAAATCAGAGAGTCACTCCAGGTAGAGCTAGTACTTCTCCAAATTGAGAGATCACAGCTCCCATACTATAGGCATGTGGTTAGAATGTCGCAAGAAAGAATCGCAAGACAGATTTTACAGGTAAAACCACCTCGCAGGAAATTCATGGGTAGGCACTGAGCAAAATAGTTGGATGAGATCAATGAGCTCAGCTGGTTTCTCTTGGAAATGGTTGCTTCTGACAGGACCCACTGGAAAGAGTGTTTGAGGGCTCTGTCCCCATGACCCTCTCAGGAATGAGTGGGTGGAGAAGAATAATGTATATATATATATCATCATCATCATCATCATTTAACGTCCATCTTCCACGCAAGCATGGGTTAGACGGGAGTTGTACCATTTGAGGCAAGGTTGGTCGGGTGACCGTGTCTCGCTCATATAGGACTATCTGGCAGGCTTTCTACGGCTGGATGCTCTTCCTAACACCAACCACATTTACAGTGTGGAACTGGGAACTTTTTACCGTGTTACCTACACGGCTATATATATATATATATATATATATATATATATATCATCACCACTGTTTAAAGTTTATTTTTAGGCTTGCATAGGTTAGATGGGCTGTCACATTCTGAGGCCTTGACTATGTCCTAATTGCATACTCTATTATATATATATATATATATATATATATACAATAAATTATATCTGTATATATACAGAATCTAAGTAATGAGACTGCATATGCATGTATATAAATTGACACAGTTTTTGGAAAGATGCCAGATTCATATTTCCTTGAAAATTGAGATCATGATAAATTGGAAAATACCCATTTTTGCAATTTACAGAGGAAATACGTATTTGGCGATTTATAATGTATAAATTTTACACATTATATTAAAATGTGTAAATTTTACACAGTCTCAGTTACTTCTGTTATTTATATACATTTATATACATTTATATACACAGATTAACTTTATCATATACTTCAGCTGCTTAGTACATAAATTAAACAAATTAATACATATGCATAGAAATGAAAGCAGAGTGCAATTAATACATAATGTGGAAGTTGAATAATTATATTAACGTCACCACATTATCAGCAGTTTCCAGATGTAAATTAAGCTAAATATCCTATAAAGACCACCATATTTCCACCTGGCTCATGTGTATATGTGGGGAGGTAGCTCTATCACTCAACCAGCATGCACCCCATGAAAACACAAACATCTGTTCCACCAAAAGGTCCTCACATACATGAATTGAACCAGCCAATGGCACCAGATACACAGAGCAGAAAACATGCCAGATTCAATTAAACCACCACCGTGTCACTGGATTCTTGCAGAATGGTTCCACACAAGATCAATTGTTTACTTGTCACTGGATTCTTGCAGAATGGTTCCACACAAGATCAATTGTTTACTTGTCACTGGATTCTTGCAGAATGGTTCCACACAAGATCAATTGTTTACTTGTCACTGGATTCTTGCAGAATGGTTCCACACAAGATCAATTGTTTACTTGTCACTGGATTCTTGCAGAATGGTTCCACACATGATCAATTGTTTACTGTTGCTGATTTATCGATGACACCACATGACTGGAACCAACCAATGGATATCCTTAATAGCATGCTCCTAAACTACATTTTCAATGTTTTGTTTCTCAAATATCTCAAATGCATCTGAGGAAATAAACATGCTTATGTTTGGAAATTGGCGGCAATGCAGATCTGACTGATTATCCAGTCTACTACTATGCAAATCTGACTGATCAGCCAGTCTACTAATATGCAAATCAGGCCCATCAGTCACTGTATATTCCAGAAAATATCATATATTTTCACTAGCTCTGACAGTTGATGGGTAAATAGTATACCATACTGATGAAGGGTAATAACCCAGAAAATTTAGTGTCTTCGATTCTGTTTATATGCCAAAACAAGAGTGAGAATGACGGGGTCATTCTACTCACATGACTGAAGAGGCTGTTTGCATAATTGCAACAATTTGAATATTGATAATAATATTTGAAAAACTCAGATTTATATTTCTTATATATCATCATCATCATCATCATTTTACGTCTGCTTTTTCCATGTAGAGTGGGTATATGGGTATATTGAATGCAATGTACCCTTGGAAATACTAGTGAAAACAAGGAAAGAAATTGAAATGACTGGGCTCACTATTGGGATTATGCCTTTTCAATATATATATAGTTCAAAATAAACAAGACAAACACAGAATTACAATAACATAAAGTTATAAAGTGTGTGTGTGTGTGTGTGTGTGTGTGTGTGTGTGTGTGTGTGTGTGTGTGTGTGTGTGTGTGTGTGTGTGTGTGTGTGCATGTCTGAATTAAACATATAAATACAAAAAGTAACATCAATATCATCACTGATTTTCTTTTATAATGCCCACTATTTTCCATTATATATGGGACGGATAGGTTTGCAACACACACACACAAGCATAGAGTTGGAGTTTCATCAGCGTCTCAACAGTCAATACTGAATCTTCCTACAGTACAAAGTCCAAAGTGACATGTTGAAGTTTATCCCACATAATCACTGATACATTGCATTTGAGGTGAATGTTGGAGTGTGTGCTGTGAGTATGAGTGTGTGTGTGTTTGTGCATATCTGTGTGTCTGTGTGTATATGTATGCATCATTGCCCAGATGGTTCTATAGAAATAGTGGACACCTTCCATTACCTGGGTGACAAAATCAGCAGTGGTGGAGGGTGCTCTGAAAGTACAGTAGCCAGAGTCAGAATGGAAAAAGTTCAGAGAGCTTATACCACTATTGGCCGCTAAAGGTTTCTCTCTAAAAATGAAAGGCAGACTGTATGATGCCTGCATACGAACAGCAATGTTACATGGCAGTGAGACATAGGCATTGTGTGCAGAGGATCTACGCAGACTGGAGAGGAACAAAGCTTGCATGCTCCGCTGGATGTGTAATAGTAATATACGCGAACGGCAAAACATAAATGAAATAAGTGAGAAATTAGGAATAAGAGGGATCAGATGCTGTTTACTCAAGAGAAGACTACGTTGGTATGGCCACGTTATGCACATGAAAGATGACAGCTGTATAAAAAAGTGCAGGGCAATCAAAATTGATGGAAGCTACAGAGTAGGCAGACCCAGAAAAACCTGGGACGATTTGATAAATTCCGACCTCACACACTTACACCTCTCCAAGACAATGTCACAGGACCGAGATATTTGGCGCTACACAGTAATACAGAAGACCTGCCTTGCCTAAGTACAAAGTGAAACCTACAGTCAGTAGGCACCTCTTAACCAAAATACACCCCCATCCCACTACCCTTACCCCCACCCCCATCTACACCACCCCTTTCTCTGTAAAGTTATGTTGGTACCACAACATCCAGTCCTAAATAAATGAGGTCGTGTAGATGTCACGACAAAAAAACACACAGCCCACGCTTTAATGTGGCTGTGTAGGTAACACGGTAAAAACCTCCCAATCCACACTGTAAACGTGGTTGGTGTTAGGAAGGGCATCCAACCGTAGAAAACCTGCCAGACAGTCCTATACGAGCAAGACAACCAATCTTGCCTCAAGTCGGACAATTCCTGTCTAAACTCATGCTAGCATGGAAGATAAACGTTAAATGTTGATGATGATGTGTGAGAGTGCGTGAATGAGTGTGAGAGTGTGTGAATGAGTGTAAGAGTGTGTGTGTATATTGTATTTTGATGTAGATAGAGCTGTATATGATGCAATGGATGATAGTTACAAAGTAGGTAAGCTGAAAGTAGTGCAGATACCATGGTAACCTGAAAGACAACACATATTGCTAATTACACCCATTATCCAAGGCAGCTTAAAGTTAACCTTAATGTAATTCCAAATAATGCTGTCAGACACCCTACCCTACAAACTGTTCGTAACACTGCACCAGTCAACTAGTACTGCAGCAAAGTATCTGCAATTAACAGCATTGCTGTTGTTCTTTGCACTAGCATGGATCTTATCAAAATATAACTGGGTAAAGAAGCAAATCTGATTTAAAACAAACAAAAATAGGTTACTAATAAATACAGAGATTACTAGTATTCAGTTACTAAAGGCTAAAAGTAAGTTTAGAGTAGTGCTGCCACTATATTATATATATATATATACATCAGATAAAAAACAACTGCATGGGGCAGACGTGGACCCTGTAACCTGTAGTGAAGGCAACCCATCTAAGAGGGCAGTGACTCAAATATTAAAACCACTGCAGATGTGGGCTCCATTAGCCGTAGTGAAGGCCACTCATCTAGGAGAGCAGACACTCCATACAAAATCTGATACAGAGTGGAGAGGACTCTTAAGTCTGGTAAGATAACCTTTCTTGTGCTGGTGGCACAAACAATGCGCCCGGTCCATGCTGTAAAGTACTTAGTGATAGAAAGGGCATCTAGCCAGTAAAACCCAGCCCAAATCATGAAACACATGACCTATATTATTTCCACTTGTTGCGAACACAGGGCTAACACTAGTCATGTTAGTTCTGCCTATAGTAGTGGGTTGGCTAGTGTAGCCATGTGCAAGAACCCCTCGACCATCATCAAGCAATTGCACAACCTCTTTACCTTTCAGGTATATAGAAACTCTAACAGTAGAAGTAACAATCAAGGTACAAATATCAATGTTGGTACCCTGAAAGGCAGATCAGGTGAAATTGTTGTTGGAGCAGCCCATATCTGAATGATTGATTCGGAGATGGTCTGCATCCCTGAATCAAATATTTTCTATATTTTCTCTGTTCTCTGTTTGTGTTTGCCATAATTTACTTTATTGATTAACTAATTATGCAATCCACACCTGATGTCGCCAGGACCTTACATAATCAGGTCATTGAAATATATATAGTGTTTTTAATCAAAGTAATATATATATATAACCCTTACTCGCATGGAAAGCAGTTGTTAAAGGGTGATGATTTATATATATATTGGTTGTTCTTCCTAATGGCAAATGCCTTACTTAGTGGGCTGAATGCCTTTTGTTGAGTCACCAGCCCACTAAGTAAGGCATTTGCCATTTGAAAGGACAACCAACTGTAAAAAACCAAGCCAAAAATGGATCATATAAGCAAGACATGATCACTACTTCTGTCTGATGTGACGGCCTGTCTAACCTGTGCAAGCTTAGAAAATAGATATCAAATGGTGATGATGATGATAATATATACATATATACATATATGTCATCGTCATCAACATTCAACATCTATTTTTCCTGCTAGCAAGGGTTGGATAGAACATCCCAGACCAAGTCAGCACCAACACTAGGGAGACTGAACAGTCCACCCAAACCTTTGTTTGGAAAGCTTTCTATGGCTGGATGCCCTTCCCATCACCAACACTAGAAAGGATATTGTGCCTTTTTTTTATAAGCATGGTGCACTTTCTGTCACCAACCACCTTACAGGGTGTATTGGGCTGTATATGTATATATATATCATCATCATTTCATTTTACGTCCGCTTTTTCCTTGCTTGCAAGGGTGGGACGGGAACTGATGCTGGCTTGATTTCTACAGCTGGATGCCCTTCCTAACACCAACCTCATTTACAGTGAGTGCTGGGTGCTTTTTTGCCGTGGCACCTACACGACCACTTTGCAATGGAATGATAAGGACCCCAGTCCCTATCATCTCATTTCTACAGCTGAGTAAACTGGAGCAATGTGAAATAAAGTATCTTGCTCAAGGAAACAACACATCACCCGGTCTGAGAATTGAACTCACAACCTTTCGATTGCAAGGCATATATATATATATATATACATATTGTTATACTTGGGGAGAACGGTAGTAATATACGTGTGAACGGCAAAGCATAAACGAACTAAGGAAAAAATTAGAAATAAGAGGGATCAGATGTTGTTTACTCGAGAGAAGGCTACGTTGGTATGGACACGTGATGCGCATGAAAGTCGATAGCTGTATAACAAAGTGCAGGGCAATAAAGATAGACGGTAGCCACGGAATAGGCAGACCTAGAAAAACCTGGGACGAGCTGATAAACTCCGACCTCACACACTTACACCTCTCCAAGACAATGTCACTGGACCAAGACCTTTGGCGGTACTCAGTAATAGAGAAGACCCGCCTTACCTAAATACATAGTAAAACCTACTACAGCCAGTAGGCATCTCTAACAAAATACACCCCCGTCCCACCACCCCCACCCCATCCACACCACCCCCTTCTATGTAAAGTTATGTTGGTGCCACACCATCCAGGCCGAAACAAATGAGATCGTGTAGGTGTCACGACAAAAAAACACACAGTCCACGCTGTATTGTGGCCGTGTAGGCAACACGGTAAAAACCTCCCAGACCCACACTGTAAATGTGGTTGGTGTTAGGAAGGGCATCCAACTGTAGAAAACCTGCCAGACAGTCCTATGTGAGCAAGACAATCACTCTTGCCTCAAGTGGGAATACCCCCGTCCAAACCCATGCAAGCGTGGAACACGGACGTTAAACATTGATGATGATGATGATAGGTTAACAGAAAAATAAAACATTAAAGCACTTTTGTTGATATGCGATGAATCATTTATCTCTAGACTTTCTCTGAGGAGATATGTTGAATATTAGCAAGCAGTGTGAGATAATGGATTATATAATAATACAGATTTCATAAGCTGATTATGTTTGACATTGATACACGTGTCAGACTCTCCAATATTTAATAAATGAACCATTGTGTCATCATTATCATTGTTTTTATGTCCATTTTTCCACACTAGCATGGGTTGAATGGGTCCTTCTCAGCACAACATTTCTCCACTCCCTGTGTTTCTTCATCATCTCCTCTGTAAGTCTCAGTGATTTGACGTAGGCTCTCACAACCTCTGTCCAGGTCTTACTTGGTCATCCTCTATTGCGGCTTCCTTCCACTGGGATATCCTGGCATTTCTTCCCCCAACGGTCATTGTCCATGCACATTACATGTCCATACCAATACAGTCGTCTCTCCTGCACACTATGTCGGATTCTCCTTAAGCCCAGATCATCCAAGCTCTGCCTTTCTTGCACATTTACATTGCACACCCAACAAAGCATAGTTGCTTCATTTCTTTCCAGCCTACATATGTCCTCTGCCATCACTGATCATGTTTCACTAACATGCAGCATCACACTTCATATACAGGCATCATACAGATATCCTTTTGTACATAGGGAGAAACCTTTTGTTGTCAATAGTGGGAGTAGCTCTCTAGACTTTTTCCATCCTATTCTTATTCTTATTCTAGCTATTCTTCTCTCAGAGCACCTTCCTCTGCTGCTGATTAAGTCACATTGATAGCAGAAGCTCTCAACCACTGCTATGGGCCCTTCCTGTGACTGGTGCTCTTCCACCTGGTTACCCCTGTTCCTCTTCTCATACAAAGTATTCCATTCTTGTTAGTCTACACATTATTCCACTACATCTCTTGTATACCCAAGATTTACGATGTCTACATCGTATGGAGTTCATGCCAACTCCTTTTCTACATATTGAACAGAGTCACTTCCCTGAAGGAATCAGGGTCCTATCTTCTTTCTTACTTACTATTACCTCAGTTTTGGCTAAGTTTACTTTCAGGCCTTTTGATTCCAAATTCTGTTTCCCTAGTCAGAACTTATTTTCTAGTTATTTTATGGATTCAGCTATAAGGACCAGATCATCCACATAGTGAAGTTCCCATGAGTAACCCATCTTAAACTCCTCTGTTATAGCCTGGAGAACTATAATGAATAACAGTGGGCTAAGAACCAAACTCTAGTGAACAACCTGTACTTTGAATTCTGCACTAAACTCACTTCCTATATATACATAAATCATCATCATCATCATCACTGTTTAACATCTGTTTTTCCACACTTGCATGGGTTAGACAGATATGTCCCATGTTATGAGACAAGTCTGGCCAGTTGACCGTTTTGTACCTTATTCAAACAAAACTGTATTTTGGCTGTTTTTTTTACAGCTGGATGCCCTTCCTAACACTAACCATGTTTACAGTGTGGATATATATATATATATATATATATATATATATATACATACATATATCATCATCATCATTACCATTTAATGTCTGTCTTCTCTTCTAGTAATGATTTAACGAGTCTTCACTGACCCTGTCAGGACTCATGGGGAACTACTGACTTCTCAAATGGTCCAGAACCCTATATTTCACTTTTCCAAGCTCTACATTGGATTGTGTCACCAACACCAAGGAGGCTGTGATGTTTTTGACACAGTTGATGATTCCTCTTAACGTTTTGGTTGGCAGGTTTTGTACAACCGGATGTTCTTCCAATTGGCAACGACTTTACAGTGATTACTGATGTGTATATCATGTAGATCACCAACACTAGAGAGATTAGCTGAAGAAGAGTTCTTCTGACCCTTTGTTTGGCAAGTTTTCTACAGTTGGACACCCTTCCTATCATCAACGACTTTACAGATTGTACTAGGTGCATTTACCATGTACATCGGGCATGCGACACATACGGCACATGGGCCGCATGTCCCCCTCTATAAGCACACCTGTGGCCTGCACAGATCTTTTTACAGCGCGAGTGTAATATAAAATAAAAAAATATTAGTTGTAATGTGTACAATTAGTTGTCATATGTGGCCCTCAGACAACACACATGTGACCCATGTGGCCCTCGGGAGAGCCTCAGTTTGACATGCCTGATGTAGATCACCAACACTACAGAGGTTGTCATGTCTTTAATACAATTATAGTTAACATCAAGTTCACTAATAATTACAACATAACCATCACAACTGAACTGAAATTACTTATCCTTCACTGATATATTGATTTCTCCTGACTAAGCACAAAGTGGTGTAATTTACCCCCAATATATTATGAGTATTTATTCAAATTAACAAGAGAACGCCTATGGCATTGTTTCATCTGGTATAAGTAACAGCTAAATCCCCTCCAAATCACTTCCTATTATCTATATTATAAAGCTGTAACAAACTTTTCACCAAACGGCTGGACCAAACAAATTTGCACCATAGATGTAACTTTTTCCAAGTAAGAAAGTGAGGGTATTTTTGTCTTCTAAATTTCGTTAAAAGATTAAAAATATTTTATCGTTTATTTAAATATTCACTTCTTTAAAATTTTCAAACGTTGCACCATTATAATGTCTCTGTATGTCAGGCTGCCTGCATTAGATACATAGCTATAAGGCCACACGCTTATAATATCTGTCTGTCTGGCTGCCTATCTGCATTGACTTCGCTTCTAACCAACTTTTAATTAATTCAGTGCAAAGATACCGCACGCCCTCTCAATAATTAATTATATATATATAATTAGTAATAATAATAAATGTGAAGGCTAAAATCCAAAGAGGGCTCGATAAGGATAAATATATATCAAATATATAAGAAGCCTAGAGCAAATATTGTTCTCATTGCTGACGTATTATCTTCGCTTTATTCCGTTCATTGCCGGGGAACGTCTTCACGAACCAAAGTATCATCTTCCTGTTTTCCTTCAGTTGCAACGTTTTTCGAAATATTTACTTCTGCATTCACAGATTAATTTGTTTTAGTTTCAGAAGATCCTGTTAAGGGTGAAAGCAGCAATTCTTTGCTTAAACTTTAATCTGTTATTTTAATATATATATATATATAATTATATATTTGTGTACAGATATTTTTGCATACACAAAAACAAAATATAAACAAACGTATTTATTTCACGAAAGCACAGGCGGCTTATCATCATTGTTACTGCTGATATGCCACCCCAAAAGTCCCAGCCTGGCCGCAAGATCAGATTTTCCTGAAGAAAAAATGTTACTAGAGCAACAGAGAGACTAAGCTTCGCAATTACCATCAACAAAGCTCAGGGTCAAGCCCTAAAAGTGGCTGGCCTTCATCTGGGAAAACCATGCTTCTCCCATGGTTAATTGTATGTTCAGCCTTTATTGTTGTAACTATCAATTTTCTTTAACGTACTGGCTGCTGAACTGGGGAATCCTAAAAACTATTCAAAGCCAACATCAGAGGACGTTAACCCCCCCCCCCCCCTCTCTGACTTGAGAGGGTGTGCAATATCTTTGCATTGGAGTGGAGGGGGGGATTCCTGAAAAGATAAAATGCCTAGCTGGGCGCCAGCCGGATGGGCCAGCTAGTGTTAAATAAAGGGCACATTATATAATGTGGTCCTTCATATACATGCAAAAGCTAGAATACCTTTCGTGAAACTCAACAAGAGTTGACCTGATGCTAAACAACTGGTATTTATTTAATGCTTAATCCTGTGATGATTTAACAAAAAATTACTTAAAAATTGGTTTGTTAGTTCAAATGTTCATAATATGTTTACTAGTGTAGCGATTAGCATGGAAACATGCAGTATTAGAATTAAGATTTTGACTTTTAATGTGATGCAGTCATAGCACTATTTTATACTTTGCAAGAATGTCCTGCTTGTGAAATTTCATTAACCTAAGAAATATGAAAGATATAGTGGAGCTTTGAACTTGAAATCAAGTGATAAGCAACTAGTAGCATTAAAATATTCAGTTTACAGCCTACAAGGCACTATCTAACCAATATACTGACTCCAGCATTTACTAAGCTGCAATAAAATACATCATTAATAGTAACCATACACTTAGTCCTTTCACTGATTAATAACAGATACAATTAGAGCTGCTATTTATACAGTAATATATTATTACACTGATTGACTAATAAAATGGATTACTTTCAGGAAATACCGTTTGGCAGTTACACAACACCAAAAATTCAAATGCACTTGTTTTAATAGACAAAAGCATATGGAGTGAGTGTAAATATTTCTCAGTCACACAGACACACACATACACACACCCACACACACATACACACACCCACACATACACCTATCCACACACACATACACCCACCCACACGCACATACACCCACCCACACACACATATACACTCCTTCTCTCTCTGACACACATACATCCAAATACACAGACATCTACACATCAACACACATATATACACATATAAAAAAATAAACAAACAGTTTCACAGAAAGAGTAGATACATATATAGCACCATGCATATCTATATTTACACAGGCACATGCATATATATATATATATATATATCATCATCATCATCATTATTCTACATCCACTTTCCCTGCTATCATGGGTTATATATAGTAAGAATAGCACTAACAGCCGAAGTGTATGATCAAGTTATATCTGTAGGAATACAGAGTGTGTAACTGAGACTACACCAATGTGTACAAACATATACATATATCTAATTTGGGGGCATGTAAACATGCCAGAATATACAAATTTCTCAGTAAATTGAAAAAATGATAAACATCATTAGACACACACACACACACACACACACACACACACACACACACACACACACACACACACACACACACACACACACACACACACACACATATATATATATGGGGTGGATTTCATCCCCAGTGGCCTTGCCACATTTGAGTTCTTTAACTGCTCTTGTGACCTCAGCCTCTGAGTGATAATCACTGCTTCCAGATGCACCTCGTGTACACCAGAAGATACTGTTGTGATCAGGTTTAGCAGATTTAGAAAAGTATTCTCTCCACCTAAGCAAGGATGCACCTCTCTTCAAAAAGAACCCCAGATGCATTCCTGATAGCAGGTGCAGAGGAGAAATTCTTATTACGAAGTTGGTGGATGGTCTGCTAGATTACTTTATTTGTTTAATCAAATACTACTTTATCAGCTTAACTCCAATGTCTTCCCATCTCTTAACTTTGGATGCCTTTACTGTCTCTGCTGCAATTCTTCTTCATGCCTGCTTGAACTCCAAGTGCAAGAAGGAGAAGTTATTTCCTAGCCAAGCTTTGTAGGCCTTCTTTTTCCCTCAGATGGTGTCTTTGACACATAGATTGAGACAAGATGTCCTCCTGCCATCCTGCGCCACACCAAGCCTCTTTTGCCCACAGCATTTAACAGCTGAAGCATAAACTGCCTAGCTGAATAATCTCCACTCTGTCTCAATGTCCTCAGTTTGCTCAAGGAGTTCTCTGAATTTGGATGCACTAATATCTGCATAACTGGTTCTGACTTCCTTATCCACCAATGCTTCCCACTTTATCTTGTAGGTCGCTCTGGACAAGACTGTTTGGCTTCTCTGGTTTTAGGTAGTCTCAAGTTGCAGATAACTAGATGATGATCAATTAACAGCTCAGCCCCTCCCTTAACACAAACCTCCAGCTCAGAATCAAAGATATCAGAAACAATAACAAAATCAATTATTGATTTCTCCCTGATTTTCCTTATACCATGTATATTTATGGATGTGTCTGTGCTAGAAGGTGTTCATAAGAGAGGCCATTGCTAAAACAGAAATCTACTAAGACCTCTCCAGTCATTTTTAGATTGGGGTTGCCATTCCATCCAATCACTCCTTCCCATCACCATGCCAACATGAGCATTGAAATCTCCCACCAGGATATATGACAAGTCTTAACTACATCTAAAACTGCAGTGACTTCTTCAAGGAAGGATCTGTTTTCATCAGACCCCTAGTTTGGTGCATAAACTTGCACCACCCACAGAGACCTATGTTATGAGTGTATATATATATATATATATATATACATATACCCAGTTAGTGCTGGTGCCAAAACAAAAGCACCCAGATCACAGTGGGTGTCATAAGAAAATGCTCCCAGTAAAGGCTGAAAAGTGGTTGGTGTTATGCAGGGCATCCAGCCATAGAAAGCAAGCCTAAATAAAGTGGATGAGCTCAGTACATGATAGTCATCTGACCTATGGTATAATAGAAAATAGATGTCAACCAATGGTGATGATCAACTTCCAGAAGTTTAAATTGAACTAACTAAATCAGCCCCACCGGTCAGAAGAATTTAATTTGTTTGTCAAAATTATCAACAGTTTACAGTTTATAAAGAAACAAGATATTGCACTTCAACACTGACTTTATAGAGGAACATTTATTTATTCAAGAGGAAATACTATGATAAATACTGCATTAATTATTGAAGCTCATCCCTCTTCTCTCCAAGCAAACAATTATTAGCAAGAGTACTATTAAATATTTTTTTCATAATCTTCTTACCAAGAAACAGTACAGATTCAAATTTGGTGTGGTACAGCATAGATATTTCCAGGAAAAAATATCAAGGGAAAGTAGCAATCTCCAGATTTAATGGATTATAACTAGAATTTTTAATACTGCCAACAAGGATGGTTGGCAGAAAGCAATAGATAATTACCATTAGTTCCATTACAATATAGTGGTTCATATTATAGACAATTTTTTTCTTGAACCCTTAACTCCTGATGGAGTCATGGGGGCACCATAGTGTCATACAGCACTTCTTGGACATTTTTTAAACCTGGCAGAGCCCATCCCTTCTCCAGGTCTGAATACAGCCAATTTCTTCTAGAGAAGGAGATGGATAGAGGGAAAATGAGAATGAGATATCAACAAAGAAATGACGTCAATATTGAACTGGCACTTTTTTTTATCAATCTCAAAAGGATGAAATGCAAATTTGACCTCAGCAGGATTTGAACTCTGAGTGTAGAGTGCTGGAATAATGCTGCAAAACAGTCTATCCTATGTTTTAATAACTCTGCCAATTAGATGCCTGTATGATGAATATTAGGGAAACATTAGAACTCAATTTTATAACAAAAGCAGAAGTATAACCCTTTAGCATTCACATTACTCTATATATACTATTATATTTTCATGGCAAAGGCTTTACCTCGCATAATTCTCTCACATAATATCGAATCTATGAGATTTTGAAAGTATTTATTTTGAGAACAATACTTTAACATCAGTTTGAGTTACCAGCTACAGCCAGTTTCAACAGAATTCTGGCCGGTTTTGGCCGGTTTGAACATTAAAGGGTTAAAGTAGGCTGAATATCATTCAGTATGATATTCTTATCTATGTACTCAAAGGAAGAAAAGGTATTCACATCAGCTACAGTTCTTTTAGAAAGTTTTGCAATAGCTGTTATCATTTAGTGGTAGTCATCAGGCTAAAAAGAAAGTCTTTAGGATTTTTCTTTTCAGTAATTACTCTATATTTACACACACATGCACAAACACACATAGACAAACACACATACATGCACACACATGCACACACACATGCACACAAAATGTCACTACTGAACTTGATAGACCCAGCATAGACAAGTTGTTGGCAGTATGTGACCCTTTGGTCTCACAATCATTATTAAAGAAAAAGCAGAAGGCATGTAGCAATCAGACTGTGAGAATCACCATGAAATATGCACAACCCTAAAAGGTTTATCCCCGCCTCCCATGTTGCTGGGATTTCTTTACATATTCAAGCATGTGAACATTCACAAAGAAATCAAGACAATTAGATTTGCAAAAGTGCATAAGGCTATAAGGTAATTTATGGAAACAAAGACATATATAACAATATAAATCTGTAGTACCTATAAAACAATGGTATGCATAAGAGTTATGAAACTTGATAGACAACTTCTAAATAATTTACTTCTATAAACACTTGATAATCAGAAGTGAAGCTATGTTCCCTGTCATAGAGTCTTCATGATGGCTCCCCTTTCCTTTGAACTAGCACACTGAATAACACCAGATATAAGTACATACATTACTCCCACCCCTCCCTCCATTGTCCTGTTTAGTCTCTGTATCACCTTTAAGTCACACACAAAACAGTTACACAATCTTTCCTCACTAACTCCTATTCTGTCCATGCTTGCCCTGTATAAACCAATATTTATTTAATGAAAGGGACCTCCATGGGTTTTGATGAAGAGAGTTCTATTTTTGATCAATGAAACAGATTTCGCATAAAATTAATGTTTAAGTGGCAGAGCATTCCACAAACTTGTGTACTATTAACTTAATTCTCTGGGAGATTCATTGTGACACAATGTGTCACATGGCTGGTACTTTGAATTACAGGCACAGTCCATCCAATGGGCTTCCAAATAGTTTCCATCTACCCAACGCTATGTAAAAGATGCTTGCCCAAGATGCCATATAGTGGGATCAAACCTAGGACCTAATAATTGCATATGAGTATTTGCCTATGCTACATCCACTTATGTAATAGCAGATGTTATATATCAACTACATTAATCTTGGATGTTTTTTCAAGGGCTACAGGCACTGACCTCCTTCTTGAATTAAATAATTAAATGAGAAGACAAAATTAAAAATAAGAAGAAAATAACCTTCCGTGACAGAAACACTCACAGTCATATTACAACATACTTTCATGAAATGCCTATCACCCACAACATATTTCCTTAAGAAAAACAATACAGAATGTTTGCTATCCTTCTAGACAATTATAAAATGAACACACACAGATGCATACATACATCCCCGTCCTAATAGTGTAAACATTATTCATAGCATACATATAAATTCTGATTGATTAAAAAATTATTTTGTAAAGTTTAGGAAAAAATCTCCCAAAAATCTGTCATTTGTTAAAGTACAACTAGTATGTTAGCTACAGTATCAGTGTCTACGAATCTATGTTTAGTACAGAACAAAGTACTGTCTACACTAACTGGGATATCTGATAACGTTTAACCTTAAAACCAGTCATCTTTAAAAAAATAAATAAATTAATTAAAATAAATAAATAAATAAACAAATACAGAAATACAGAGATAGCCAACCAATTAATTTAGAAGAGAAGGAGTAGAATGTTAAATTGGCAGTATTTGGTTATTGGTGACATTGGTGAATTGGCAGAGTCATTAGAACATCAAACAGAATGCTTTGTGGTATTTATACTGGATCTCCGTTCAAATCCTGCTAAAGTCATCTTTGCATTTCATCCTTTCAAGGTCAATAAAATTAGTACAAGTCCAGTACGCTGAGGTTGAATTTTTTCTTCAGATGTGGAGAGGAGCTAGATTCCACCAGGTTTAAAATGTCCAACACATGTTGTATATTACTATGACACACTTACAACCCCATCAGGAATTACAGGTTCATACATATATTTGGTGACATTCTTTTATGTTCTGAGTTCAAATTCTGCCAGAGTTGACTTTGCTTTTTCATTTGGAGGTGTTGGTTAAAAGAAGTACTCATGAGAAAATGGGGTCTCTTTAATTGTGGTAATAATCACTATTAGTTCCCTGCAAGCTTTCCTCTAACTATAGTCTAGTAAGTCTAGTATGAGTAAAAACGAAAATGTCTTCTTTTAAAAATATTATTCTTTCTTTTAATCCCATAACTCCTGGTGGAGTTGTAGAAGCACCGTGTGTCAATATGTCATTTCTTAGACATTCTAAAACCTGGTAGAGCCCATCTCCTGTCCAGGTTTTCGCAGATTTTCTTCCAAAGAGGAAGCAAGAACAAGATATAGAGGAAGAATCAATCCCTGTACTAGACTGGTACTTTTTTTTATCAATCTCAGAAGGATGAAAGGGAATGTTGACCTTGATAGGATTTGAACTTGAAGTGCAGAGAGCCAGAATGAATACCACAAAGTACTCTATCCAACATTCTAACAACTCTGCCAATTTGCCACCATTTTTAACTTAAACCAAAATATAAAAAGGATACTATATTTGTAGTTTCTTTTTATCCTCCTCCTCCCCCACCCTAATTCCTCAAAGGGTCATGGGGGCAGAGTCCTTAGATATGCCTATTAGAAGCAACTGTCTCCAAATGATCCAGCGAGATTCCCAAAAAGATGATTCGAGGTTGGTAGCCTCAAATGTATAAGAAAACTAAATAAAATCACAAGCAAGAAATATCACAGCAACACAGCTGTATTTTTCTTTTTATGATTAAAAGTTCAATAATTTCTCTCTGTCTGTCTCTCTCACTCTCTCTGTATCTCTCTACTTCTGTCTCTCTCTACCTCTGTCTGTCTCTCTCAATCTCTCTCTCCATCTCTCTCTCCTCATCACACACACACACTCACACACATTTAATTTATTTGATAGTATTAGATAAAACTTCATGCATTGACTCCTGTCATTTATCCTGCTTATTATCACTATTTTGTGATTGAATATGAATATAAATACAGAGGCACAATTGCCAAAACTTATACTTTTCATATACTTCAGTATATATATATATATGCACATACACAGACAAAGTCGTAGCCCGCCCCCACCCCCGGCCAGATCTTTCACCTACCTCCCCTAACTATCTTTCTCCTACAAATTCCTTTTTCTTAACCTCTTCACAAACTACTCTTACATTTACTGGATGAAATATTTCTGTTCGAAATATAACTGTTTATTTTTACATTCCTGTGTTTGTTTTGTTTTCTTTCATTTATCAACTACATTTATAGAGAGAGAGAGAGAGAGAGAGAGAGAGAGAGAGAGGGAAAGAGAGAGAGAGAGAGAGAGAGAGAGAGAGAGAGAGAGAGAGAGAGAGAGAGGAGGGAGGGAGAGAGAGAGAGAGAGAGAGAGAGAGAGAGAGAGAGAGTAATAATAATAAATTTGAAGACTAAAATCCAAAGAGGGCTCGATAAGGATAAATATATATCAAATATATAAGAACCATAGACTTTCAGAAGATCCCGTTAAGGGTGAAAGCACCAATTCTTTGCTTAAACTTTAATCGGTTATTTTAATAAATATATATAGGAAAAGAGTCAGGACCCCGACAGCTGAGCTCCGCCTGTTTCGACAGCTAGATCTGAACGTCCGAATCGAGCTGTCGAAACAGCCGCAGCTCAGCTGTCGGGTCCTGACTCTTTTCCTATTACCCATTCTTCTACACTAAGTATCGAGTATTCTGGTATGTTATGGTCCACCTGATTCCTTACCACACTTTCTTTGTTATATATATATATATATACACATATATATATAGAGAGAGAATTAGGATTTAGCTTCAAGCATAGCTGTATACAGATATGTAGTGAAATTTTGTATTTCTAAAGAAATACGGTATGCTTATAAATAAACATTTAGAAAGCCATAGCTATGCAACAACACTGGAGGCTATCTATCTATATATAGAGATAGATAGAGTGATAGAGAGATAGAGAGATAGAGAGATAGATAGATAGATAGATAAACATATATAAATATATATATAACCTTGATCACCTTCACCGACCAGTCTGTCGGGCGTCCATTCGGCGCCACTGGTCACAGCACGCCATCCATTCCTCTCTGGATCGTGCTTTCCTCATCCATGTAGTCCCAATCATATTCCTAAAATCGTAACTCCACCTTCGTGGAGGCCTTCCGAGTGGTCGTTTCCGTTCGCGCGGGTACCACTCGGCAACTGCGCGGGTCCACCGATTATCGGTGAACCAGGCGACGTGTCCAGCCCATCTGAACTTGCTGCACATATATTCCGTGATGACATCCCTCATGCTGGACTTCTGTCTGATGTGCTTTCTCAACGAGAATCCTAGCACAGTTTTACCTACAATGTTATATGGCAGTGAAACTTGGGCTACAACGAAGAGAGAAGCGCAGAGGCTGGTAACGGCTCAAAGAGACATGGATATATATATATATATATATATATATATAGAGAGAGAGAGAGAGAGAGAGCTAGATAGATATACTTCTTCTTTACCCACTTATTCTTGAGAGGGTCATGGGGGGGGGGGGGGGGGGCGAGTCCTGAAACACTCCTTCAAGCGGGTCCTGTCAGAAGCAACTATCTCCAACTGATCTGGCTGGATCCCCAAGCAAGATCAGCCAACCCCTTCTGCTTCTCAGCAGAGTTGTTCTGCTTCTTTGTAGAGCTGTTCTGCTTTCTCAACAAAGCTGTTCTGTTAGAGAACGGGTCGCAGGTGGCAGAAATCTACATTGAGTATTTTAAAGATGTTCTCTTTTTATTCATTTATTTATTTTTATATGCAAACTTGTTATATATACATATACACACGTGTGTGTGGGTGTGGGTATGTGTGTGTATATAGATATATATACCACGCGTCTGAATTACCGGTCGTTATCTTCAATTTACAAAGCCCTTTAAACTGTATGTTATTACTCTGAGGTTTATACCTTGTCGAGTTCTTGGCGGCACTGCTGAAGGCATTCGACGGCTTAGCTGCAGCTCGAGCTTCGAATATGCTGTACTTTCATTTGTATATATCTATATCTATATATATATATATATATATATATATTGTCTCATCGATTTATTTTTACTTTTCTCACTCAAGTGTGATAAATAGGGTTACGTGAGTTTATTTTTGTCAGTTGAAGATTATATCAATTGACTACTGTGTGAGGAATATGAGGACTGTGGCATCTATACTGTTCCCAACTGCATTAGGAAGGGCATCCAGCAATAGAAATCAGGCCAAAAATTGAACATCAAAGCAAGAGAAGTTTCTCCGAGCTATCCAGTCTCAAACCATGAACTTTCCAACTCATGTCAACATGGAAAGCAGACATAATTTAATGATAATGAAGTGAAAGGGTTCATAAAGAAATCTCAAACCAGCACTCAGGCTCTAGTCAACATGAACTTATATCAACACTATTGGTAGTGTGTGTATGTGTGTGTGTGTGTGTGTGTGTGTGTGTGTGTGTGTGTGTGTGTGTGTGTGTGTGTGTGTGTGTGTGTGTGTGTGTGTGTGCGCGTGTGTGTGTATGCACATGAGAGAGGGAGAGAGAGAGTGGGAGAGATAGAGAGAGATATGATTGACTGAATTTTTGCTGATATAATAGAAAGACAAAAAAGATTCTTCCAAACTTAATTTTTAGTCTATTTATCAACATAAGTACTAACCACATAACAGGATATATTATATTTAATTTAGTGGACCCATGGAAATTCGATAGGAAACATGAATTATTCATTCTCACTCAGATATCGATATAAAAACTAGTGATACATGTATGCAAGATTTTATGACGGTAAAATATTGCAGTTCACATTTCAAAATTTAAATATAAGCTAAATTTTCAATGTTCTTGATATTTGTCAGATGAACATGCAATAAAATTATGAGAAAATGAATACAAATTCATTGTAACTCATTTTATAGATTCTTTAAAGCATTAACAATTCATTTTTAATAATTTTATAGTTTAATCATTTTCTATTTTATGCTTAAAACAAAAGAAAAACATACCTTAAATAAAATAAATTCTCATATTTAAGGTTCAATCTGGTATATTAAACTTGAAATCATTGACATATTCTATATATTTAAGTGCAACAATGAGATAGCTTTACAAATGGAGAAAACATTGTAAAAAATATTGTTAGTAATCTTGGTGATGTTGATAGTAGTAATAGTGACAGTAATGGTGCTTCCACATCCACATGTAACCAACATAAGTTCTATAACAACAAATGGCTATACTTATCTCTCAGTATATTTTACTCTTTCTATATATTTTACTTTCTCTCTCTCTCTCTTTTTCTCCATTTACCATTATCATCACCAATATCACCACCAACACCACTAACATGACATACTCTGATACAAACATATTAATGTTATAATGTCCATCTATCAAGCCATTCATTTATCCAGCTTCTACATGTTTTAAGTATATTTTACTTCCATGGGTGGTTTACCTCCCATCCCTTTGGTTTTCACTTATTTCATCATTATCATCATTATCATTGTCGTTGTTTGATATCCACTTTCCCTGCTAGCAAGGGTTGGATGGATCTACATAGACCAAGTCAGCACCAAAGCATCGCCACTGACCTCTCAGACAGGCTGGGACTTGAATTACGTACAGGCTAACATTCTATCAAGTGCACAGGGGAGGTTGTCTTGTCTTTTACACAACTGAAGATCCCTTTCAACTCTTTGTTTGGCATGTTTTCTACTTGAAATTATTTTAGAATTAAAGAATTTCAAACATTAAAGTTAATGTATTATGTTCATATTGTTATACTTTGGGAGGGTCAAGTTTCAAATAAAATAAAACTGTTTCATATTTACTTAATTTTGTGCCTTTATTTGATATACATGACTTAGTTATATGATACAATGAAACTATGAAAAATACTATTCATAATTGTTTCTACTTTAGGCACAAGGCCAGCAAATACCCAGTGCATTACTGGTACTTTATTTTATCGACCCCGTAAGGATGAAAGGCAAAGTCAACCTCGGCGGGATTTGAACTCAGATCGTAAAGGGACGTAACTATGCTGGAAAGCATGGCATCCGACCCTCCACCGATACTGCCAATCCATTCATAATGATTGTGTATTTGTTGCACAAAACATAAAACACTAGACTGCTGTAAACTTAGTAGGAAACCAATTCATGTCTTTCTCAAAAACTAATTTCTCATAAGAAAACCCAATAGTGTTGTATTAAATCAAATATGCCTTCATTAAGAACAATCCTGGATTGTAAGAAGCTTGATTTTGAGTTTGGACAACATCAGGTATTTTGCTAGTTAAATATGAAATTTAAGCTGATTAGCTGAACATGCTGCCACTACTCTGAACTTTGCATCACCACTCATTCTGATGACAATCTGAATTGACTGATTTTTAAAACAACAGATCTTCATTATATATGCAATTATTATTTTGAATAAAATGCTCATGATTTAATTTTCTTTAATGGCATACAAACTGTGTGTATGTGTACGTATATATTAATTATATGTACACATCCCTCTTTCTCTCCCCCTCTCTTTCATTCACTCTCTCGCTCTTTCTATATATATATATATATATATATATATATATATATATATACTAGCAGCAGGACCCGACGTTGCACGGGGGTAGGAAATGTGAAATAACAACATGCATATGCAAAGATTGAGGAATGTAGCTGTGTACTTTTTGAATTCGCTTATTCTCAGGGAATGATTATTCATCTACTGGAAACGTAGAACACCAGCAGTAGCAGTGTCAGTGGGCTGATTGTGGAAATCCTGTAAGCGAAAGGAGTAAGTGTTGTGGGGCGATGTATTGTGCAAGTCTGTTCACGAATTACGTCACGGATGGGGAATACACGTCAGTCTGAAGGAGCAACGTAGTCAATTGTGTGAAAACCAAGTAGGGATGTACGTTTAACCCTTTAGCATTCACATTACTCTATATATACTATTATATTTTCATGGTAAAGGCTTTACCTCGTATAATTACCTCACATAATATCGAATCTATGAGATTTTGAAAGTATTTATTTTGAGAACAATACCCTAACATCAGTTTGAGTGACCAGTTACAGCCAGTTTCAACAGAAAAAGGTAGAGAATTCTGGCCGGTTTGAACATTAAAGGGTTAAGTAGGGATATTGAGATGATGAAATCAGTGTGGCAATGCAGCTGCAGCAGAAAGGGTTCATAGTGCAATTAGCACAAATGCTGGGTGGCACTGGTTGCACTGTGTTTACACAGCAACAAAAGTGTGACAATAGGGGTCACCGCGGAATTAGCACAACCGCTGTTCAGTTTACTTGCGCAGGGCGTTCATACTGCGGTGTAGGTGCAACAAAAGGGATCTTAGTAGAAATAGCACAGACGTGAGTTTTACGGTGTCAGTAACACGGCAACATACACAGATTTGTGCATGATGAAAGAATGAAGCGTCAACAAGGCGGCGACAAAAATGTTAAGGTCCTCCTCATTTCCTCAATCCCCCAAAATGGTCCTGCTTAAAAGTAAGTAAGTGTTGTGTCCTCTGTTAAATATACCAAATTTTTTACGAAATATTATACGCTACTTATGATGTTTAAGTAGCATTTATATTGAAAATGAAAATGGCATGTAATGCCCAATGCTGATTCGTAAATTTTCTAGAAACCATTAATGGAATCGGAAACAGCAATGTGAGGGGATTAACTAATGTGTGCTGCAAATTTCGAGGAAATCGGCTGGATTATCTTTAAGTTACACCCCAAAAAAGCCTAAAAATGCCTTTAAAATGCGGTTTTTCGCCTAATGCATTAGTTAAAAGTTAAAATTTGTTTAGCCCATTGCACTTCAAGAAATATAAATAACGCATGTGTAAAGTTTGAAACAAATCGGTCGAGTACTTCTCGAGTTTTAGGGATTTACACAGACAGACAGATGCCCTCTGTTTTATATATATACACGCATACATAATTATCATAATATGTTACACATACATACTTATATACATGTATAGAGCGAGGATAGATTTCACCACTAGAGTTACAAACAATCTGCATGAGCAATGGAAATTTTAATGGGCAATGATGCTTTGTTTCCTGCTCATATTACTAAAATGACCAGAAAGTGCAGACTGACAACTAATAAGAATTAATCTGAAATTACTTAGAACCAGGCAATGAGAAATCATGCTGACTCTCATCTGGATTATTGATACCATAGACTGTTTCTTGGTAGTATCAAGTTTACTATTGGATTAGGAGCAATACAACAGCTGAATTAATGAGGAAAGTTGATGGTTTTAAGGGATTTCTTCCAGTGTGTGATTTACAGGGTTGCCCAGTTGTTTCAGGACACACTTAATAGCTCTAACTTTTTTCTAACTTGTTCTGATTATCATTTCTTTTCAGGGGCTTGTCCTGTCAAAGATGGAAAAGAGGTTTAATATCCTTTTGCTGGTGTTATTAATGAGATTTTTAAAAATCTATAGGGCCAGACCATTATCACGATATAGGCCCGTTTGGAAGTCAGGGAATTTCTTACATAGCATGTCTAAGATAAAAAGGCTCACCAAATGGCATATATCAGCACTGTCAAATGATCCCATTGGCATATTGAATAGGTCGTTATTCATGGATTTCTTTATCCAGGGGTCCTCATTATTATCGAGGAGGTTTTTTTTCTATGATGGAGTATTGCTCACCAGTCTAACTAGTATATATTGGTGATATTGCTAGCAAAATCTAAGGCCTTATCAAGTAAGGTCCTGGATATTGAAGGGTAAAAGTCAACTATATAAAATTGTGTGAACCTAGCATTCTTAGAGTGTTTGAGGACATTAGACCAATCTATAACTACTTGGCTATTATCCCACTGATTAAGGTTGGACTGTTGTCTAATAGCTATATTAATGTTTTTAAGTATTACTTTAGTAACAAGTTCTAATTCAGTTTTGGCAGGGTTTATAAGTCTGCAAGTTGGTTTATTAGTGTAGTCATCCTTATGATCCTTAATTGTAATATAAGCCTCTCTCATAGCAAAACATTCTAACTTCTTGTCTACTTTGAAGCTGATAGCTATATGCTTTGCTTCATCATTGATGGCATCATAAATAGCAGGGTCAACTTTTTTATATTTAGATTGTTCAGAAATTGGTTGTAGGTAGACAGATCATGTTCATAAAGATTGTTAGTTTTATCAGATAGGTTGAAGGTTATATCAGATGATCTGAAGTTTTGTATCTCTATTTAGTTTATTCTGAAAGGAGTTTGATGTTTGCAGAAAGATATGTTAGCAACTGATTTCGTCAATGGAACAAAATTTTTACCAGCTGTGTAACTTAGAGAAGTGGAATATACTCACGCAACTGGCTTCAGTGAAATGTTGCGTAAATATCTACCTCAAGTAGTTCAGTCACTGTCCTCATGAAGCAAAATTTGTTCAGAAAAATGGTCTAGACTGGATTAACTGAATTTATTTTCTGTGACTTAATCCTTGGGCTCCTTCTGTAACATAAGTTGCCTATCTTTCTATTTTTAGAGTTACCTCCCTTTTCACTCACATTATTCAAGAGATTTGTCTATTTATAGATAAATCCGTGATTACCCACCGTTAGACTCTCCTAAAATCTCCACGGGGAAAATCATTTTTATTTATATGACAAGCTGCATGTGTTGGGGTAAATAACCTAACAAAACTTAAGTACCTGTACAAGTCACTATTGTAACTAATTTTATATATATATATATATATATATATATATATATATATATATGTGTGTGTGTGTATTGTGTGTGTGTAGGTGTGTGTATGGTCAGTAAAAGTTGCTTTGGTAAAAAACAGGTGTAAGCAGAAGAAAGCTCTCTACATCCATAGTGTGTGGTTACGTTGGAGATTCAGTATAAGAATAACATTAAGAAAGGTGCTGATATTACATAAATCGTTTATTCATTATAATTATATCAATGGTTTCCTTATGCAATCCAAGATATAATATATTCATTTGTTGTTGGTATGGGAATGATATATTCAGATGAAATGTCCATTTATGTGATATGCTGTAGGCAAAAAAAACAAATCTTCTTGCATGCCTGGCCAGCATATGAGTTCCTAAAAGGGTCCTTGAAATAATTATAATGAATAAACGATGTATGTAATATCAGCATCTTTCTTATATATATATATATTGCAGGAATCATAATGCCTTGGTTGTAACACAGTTAGAAAAGCTCTTAAAGAAAGCTAACATATTGCAGGTAGAAAAATATATTTCATCATCATCATAAGTATGTTTGTCTTATCATTGTTAAGTCAGTTCAAGAAGATGCAAAAGTGTTGGTGTCAATGACAATGATGATGCTGATGAGAATGACTGTGATGCTGATGACAACTGTGACGGTGATGGTGATCATGATTGATATTTAGTATATTTTAAGTTCTACTGCAAACGTTATTCTGAATAAAGTTCTGAATAAAGTACTTGCATTAAACTAGGCTTTCTTTTAAAAGATAGTGACCAATATCATATGTTGATGTAAACAAAAGATTAATAGCTGTTACCATTCATTCAGTTGGAGCAACAGCTGTAGACTACTATCTAAGTAGTCACTTTTAATCCTTTAGCATTTATATTACTCTATATATACTATTATATTTTCATGTAAAGGCTTTATCTCACATAATTATTTAGCATAGTATCAAATCTATGAGATTTTGATATTATTTATTTTGAGAACAATATCTTAACATAAGTATGAGCAGCTAGTAACAGCTGGTTTGAACAGAAAGAGGTGAGAGAATTTTGGCTGCATATGGCTGGTTTAAATGCTAAAGGGTTAAACAGCAGAAGGGATAATGTCTATATGTCTATAGCTTTTTTTCTTTTAACCTTGTAAACAGGGTTAGGGTGTTGGTATTGATAGCCAAGTCAAGATTGATGTTAATATGTAATTATATTACAGTATCATTAAATATCACAATATGCACTGAATATGCAAGGTTGATAACATTGATATGTACTAGACAATGCAGTGTTACACACACACCTCTTTAGTTCATTTTGCTCCCTATAGAACATTGGGCAACAAGAGATTTTCATTTTGTATGATTGCAAGTCTTGCTACAGGCCAAGTATCTATTCATCATTTCTGTTAGAATTTTGATTCATGGAGGTTTGGTTCCTATCCTTGTGTTATATTCTTTTCCCCTTCTCAGTACAGGCTGAAAGCTATCCTAGTGTTTCAAAGTCTGTAACCTGAAATAGGTTCCTGTCAAAGTCTGTAACCTTTGACAGGAACCTATTTCAGGTACCATTAACTGGAGCTAGTTGAGCCTGAGAAGCTAATCACACATACATGCACATCTGTATTTATCATCTACTAGCTAGACCCGTGAAAAAATTCATGGATAATCCCCTCTCTCTATATATATTTTAACCCTTTCTCTATATTATAACTGCCTCTCTCTATATTATAACCCCCTCTCTCTCTATATATATATAATAACCCATCCCTTTCTCTATATTATAACCCCCTCTCTCTCTCCTTTCCAAACATTGCAACGCCCTTTGATTTTCTTTTGCCGTAGATTTTCGTAGATTGTTTACCACCCCACTTTCATTGTTTTACTGAAAGCGTGACACACAAGGTCGGACATATGGTACGTAGGTATTAGTGTATTAATATACAGATAATATAGAATTATGTTTTCTGTAATTTAGTATATTTAGTCTTTTTTGTGTTTATGTTTGGATTAGTGACAGTTCCTTGGTAAATACAATGGTTGACATCCGCTCGAATTATCACTGTATGTTGATGTAGCTGTTGGTTAATTTTAATTATATTTGAATTATTATAGCATAGCATATAGAAAATATTTGTGGGTAGGAAGGAAATTGCAGCAAGGAAAATTGAACTAAGCATTTGATATAGAATCAGGTAAATGACTGTTTCCATTACATTTTGCATATTTAATATTAAAAGTGCCACTAAAGTCCAGATTACCTTTTAGACACATATTAATAAATTGTAGTACATATTTAATATGAACGTTTGTAGGGTTGTTATAATTAAAGGATTGGCATTGGAAGGATATAAGTTTTAGATGAATATCTTTCCAGAGAAAAAGCATCACACAAAATGCTTACTATAGGTTCAAGATTGTGAGAAGGGATAGCAATGAATTGATTATGGGAGTTTCTGTGAGTGGTGGAATAAAGCCAGCAAGTTCAGGGAAATAATAATAAAAAGGACATCTAATCTTGAAAGAACATTATCTTAGGCTTTGTCTTCAATTTTTCAGTTTGCTCCAGACTGATTTTTAAAGAATATATAACAAAACATTTAAGAAGAATGTATTAGACTGCAATTGGAAGATGTTAATTTTATAAATTTATAAGTATAAAGTAAATGTAGATTATAGTTTTGTATGAGAACATAGCATAGCAATTAACTGGTAAGGACTGTGAAAAGTTGCTGTGAAAAGTTCAAGAAATTATATGTCTGAGATAAACCCTACTTAGGTACATTTGGTTTTTCAACTCTCCAAGATCAAAATTAAACTGTACCAATAATAAATATACGGGGATTGAGATTGAATTATGTCATCCAAAAATATATAAGTGGAGAGCTTTTAGTCATTGGTTAATTGATTTGTCCTCTCTCCAAATTCTGCCAATCCACTGTCGCAGGCTGTAGAATATTAAGATGGTAAGTGTTAAACCTATTTGCTTATTGATAAAGATGAGTGGGAGAAAGGAAAAGATCAATCTTAAAATTGGAGGCCTGGTTCAAATTCTTGCAATATATAAAGACACATAAGGACCAAGTGGTGGTGTTAAACTGGGTGATGATGTAGGTCTACAATCCAAGTAAAATATAGTAGAATTCGAATTCAGGGCACAAAGAACCAGATCAAATACTACAAGTCATCTTAACTGATACTTTGAAAATTGTGCCAATCTACCCCTCTGGATTAGTACTTTATTTTATCAACCTCGAAAGAATAAAAGGCAATGTGAACTTAGACCACAGAGAACTGGAACAATTACTACAAAAGTTTTGTCCAATGTTCTAACGACTTGGTGAAATCTTGTATATGTTTCAAATCAAAATTAAATCTAGCAAAATGCAAGCACACAGTTCTAAACATAACACGGCCACTCTTCAGTCTCTTTAGCAAGAAGCAGAGTCAGCTATGAGCTCCACCTAGTTTACGAAGCATTCTCAAGGAAATCCAAGCTAGTTGCATGGAACAATTCTGCCCTTCAGAAAAAAGAAATTACATAAAAGTTATTTACAGTAATGGCAATGCTCCAGCATGGTTAGAAGCATCTGGTTTAAACTAAGTAAAGGAACTAAGCAACCTGAAAAGTAAACATTTGATAAAACGTGTCTTATAGAATTCCTAAATGCTTAGATAGATATGATTTTTTTTAAATCTAAAGCTTTTCTTAAAAACATGAACAACAATACAAAACCCACAAAGTTGCAATGGACATGTTGATAAGATTATATATATATATATATATATATATATATATATATATATATTATTAGTATTATTATATTTGATGTGTGTATGTATGTCTGTGTGTATACAAGTATGAACTGAACTTAACTCTATAGCTATATTCCCTTGGCCACTGATTCACTCATCCATTCTGATTATATTTTAACTATTGGATTGGCTGCTATCCCAAATTAAACACATTTCTATATTATCTTTTGTTTCATCCAACTTAGTACAATAATGCATCATAATCTTTCATTCACACTGCTTATACTTTTAAGAAAATATAAGCATTACCTAATCTCATTCCACCTCCTCCATAACCTTCAGACTTTGTGCTTATATAATCATTGTTTCTATTATTATTAATATTAGGGCAGTAATTTTGCAGCATTTAGCTTTCTCCCTAATCATTACATTATAAATCCAAATCTTGCCAAGATTTACTTTATCTTTCATTCCTCCAGATTCAATTTTCATAGCATAATTGAGCACAGATCCATGTACCCAGAGCAATTTGTAAGGTTATATTGTCTGATTTGTCTGGATTTCTTTTTAATGCTGATAAGTGGGTTGATAATGAAAAAAAAAAAAAGAAATATATAAAAAAAAATAAAAAAAAATGAGAAGAAAGGAGAGGTGCAATCTCTACATTTTTGGCTAGATGTTATATTTCAGCTGCATCCCTTAGACAAGATGACATTGCTGCAGAGAACAGTCAGCAATGTCCTCTGCATCAGCCATTCCAAATAATGGAGTTTCTTTATGAGACATGATGCCCTCATCCTGAATTTGTGGAGGAAAACAGCAGCCTGGGGACTGAAAACACCAGTGATCTCTATGGCATTTGCATGTTCTATATTGTTGTAGGATGCACATATGTAGAAGCTCTAGGTTGTTTCTTATATATATTTGACTTTGCTTCAATTAATCATTTCCAGACATCTATTTTTATGGGTACTCTTTTACTTTGCAATTCTTGCATCCTGGATATTGCCTATGCTATATGTTTATATTTCGACAATTCTTCCAGCTGTTTTAGATATAAAACTGTTGCCTGAAGAAATAAATATCTGTTAGCAGACTCTTTTTTTACCTTGTTCATGTTTAATGTTTCTATAGAATAAAATGACTAAACAATTTGCCTCTATTTTTCTATCAAATTCTTCTTTTCTTCATTATGTTCATTGCCAACTCGGCAGTATCGGTAGAGGGTCGGATGCCATGCTTTGTAGCAAAGAGTTACGGCCCTTTATGGTCTGAGTTCAAATCCCGCCGAGGTTAACTTTGCCTTTCATCCTTACAGGATCGATAAAATAAAGTACCAGTAATACACTGGGATAATTGCTGGCCTTGTGCCAAAAGTAGAAACAATTATTATTGTTGTTGTTGTTGTTGTTATTATTATTGGGTTATTTCACTTGGTTCTGCTCTATTTATGTTGCCAAGTTCAGGCCTTAAATCTAGGGGAATAGATGTTTTATTGAGGAGAGAGAGCTTGTCTGAGAATGTGTGCTGTTCCTAGTAGCCTAATCTTCTGTAACTCATATTTGCTGATCCTGCAGGTAAGGATGCCAAGGTTCAGGTCTGATGATTTGGTTAGTAATCCTAATGCTCCTATTACCGCAGGGATAGTATTTGTGGTCATACTTCACATGTGGTTGATCTCTATTTCCAGGTCTTTGTATTTTGATAGTTTAGATATATTCTATAGATATATTCTTGTCACCTGGTAAGGAAATATCTATAAGACTACATCTTCTACCTGTTTTTTTTTAATGATATCTGGTCCGTTGGCAGTGATTTCTCGGTTGGTTATCAAAGGCATAACCTACAAGATGAAGAGGTTGCCCTTTTCCATGACTGGTTTTGGTTGATGTTCATACCATGTGTCAGAGGTTTGCATGTCAAGAGAGTGGCAGTGCATCCAGTGCACATATTTGGTAATGCGGTCGTGTTTTTCTATATAATCAGTTTTTCCCAGCTCTGGACACCAGGAGATAATATGATTTATTGCTTCTTCATATTTGTTGTATATAAGGGGCTAGTTCCATTTTTGCTAATCTGTGTCTATAGGCCTGAGTGTGTAGAGATTGGTCTTGTGCAGTTACTAAGAGTCCCTCTGCTTTCAGACCAGCACTTCTGAGCCAAACTAGAGAGCCATGCTGATCAATATCATTGTCAGAAAAGTGCTCTGGGAATCTATCATATTATTATTATTATTATTATCAACCATTATAATTGCTGGCATTGTGCCAAAAGAAGAAACAATTATTATCTACCAGTGAATTGAATGCATTGTACAAGCACTGGATTCAATTCAAAGTATTTAGTTATGACCCTTTACAATCTGAGTTCAAATCCCATCAAGGTCATCTTGGTTTTTTATCGTTCTGAAGTAAAAAAAAAATGTTTGAACTACCAGTCAAGTGAAGTTACAAATTTCTGGCCTAGTTCCTATATTAGAAATCATAATTATTAATAATATTGCTATTATTATTATGGTAGTGGAATCGTGATTAGCAAAGGCCCATTAACTTACTAACTTGCTACAACCATTAACCTTTTGATACAACCTGCTGAAACCATCACTGGTTTTGTAATATGAAGTTGTTTATTTTAAAGTGTTTATATTTATCTATACACCTCCTATCATAATTCTATGTAAGAACTTTTATTATTTTCCAAACACCAGCTTAATAACGATAAAATTAGTTGTATTACTAAATACCCCGAAATTCTGGATTATTTTCAAAATAATTTCAAAATCATAGGCAGTGAAATTAGAATTTCCATTAGAAATATGATACTGAAAAGGTTAATAATAGCTGCTCCATTTGTTTCTCTTTGATTATTTTATCATTATCATATTGACTTGTAGTTTTATGAACTAGTAAACTACATACCATCGATGCTTACTCAATGCATGTGCTTTTTTGTTGTTTCTTAATCATACTGAAACTCATCCTGCCAAAATCCTTATTTAATCATTACTCCCTAAAAATGAACATTTCTAGAATCCTCTCCTTTACCACATTTTGGAATAGGTGTCAACTTACAGAAGTCCATCTACATCTATATCTTACATCACCAGTGTGGGAGGGCCTGAAAAGATTAATGATAACACCTTCTAATAAAGGAGTTCTTATGAGGTCACTCGATTTACAAGAAATAGCAGCAAAATCTCCAACAAACCACACACTAATGTCTTAAAAAGGACACATTAAACAGTAAAGTTTTGGGTTCTGTATCTATAGGAAAAAGATCAGATAGATATGGCTAGAGTGCTGTTGATCACATATCTTCTCAGAAGCTAAATAACACCAGCAACAGCAAATATAAAAAAATATTTCCTTTTATGTTTAAGTTCAAATTTCATGAAGGCCAATTGGGCTTTTCACAGTTCTGGCAGAAATAAAATCTGCTCTATTTAATTGAATATAGTATCTCCCAAAATATATGGCCTTGTGCCTATGTCAGAACTCCTTATTATGGCAGTATAATGGTAGAAGTAGTGGAGTGGTGGGCTAAAGGTTTTCTGGTATGTAGTAAAGTCTTATGTTTTCAGATAAAATCCTTTGCTAACTTGCTTTTCATCCTTTCAATTATACTAATTATACTCCTTCTCCCAAATCAGTGGCCTTGTAAAAAAGGTATATACCATGAAGGAGTATCAGAAAATGTAGGGTGTTGTGAAGGGAGGAAGACAAATGCTATACTTGTAGGAGAACTTTGACAAATTACAGGCTAATAAACAGGCTTCTGGGTACTGGAAACTGAATGCATGAATGCATTTTCAGCAGCACTTTCGTAAATAATTCATAAGCAGATGAAGCAGTGAATATTTTGAATAGCTGTGGAAAGGGAAAATTGCTGAGAATAGATGGTCTGCCTTACAAACTTTGTTGTTACATGTAAGCTTTGTTTGTTATTGTTATGGCAGCAAACTGATAATATTCAAAGTCTTCTGAGCTGTGGAGTGGTTGCACTGTTGAGGCAGGATGGGAATGGATGGTCTGCCTAACAAACTTTGCTGTTGCATGCAAACTTTGTTTGCTATTATTATGGCAGCAGACTGAGAATATTCAAAGTCTTCAGAGCTGAAGAGTGGTGGTACTGTTGAGGAAGGGCCGAAGTGGTTGTTTTTTAGGAAGGACCCACACAAGGAGGACATGATAGACAATTTCATTCTCATTAATCAGTTCAATTTGAAGTTAAGGATTTTGACAAAGGCATTTAATAAGAGGTTGGTACTTGTTATAAGTAGTATAGTCAGAAACATACAAATGTGTGCAATCCCCAACAGATCTATCCATGGCAAACTCCACTCAATGCAATGGATATTAGAGCAGCTTAGCTTGAAATCTGGCTTCATTGAAGTCTAAAGCATACATTAGGGTTGATGATTGTCACCTTGTAGCCATCCTAAGCATAGCTAGTTTGGTTCCATTTTCAAATCCTGGAACATTAGAATGCCCAACAACCATTTTGTATTGCACACGTAGTTCACTACATATTCCATTTATCTTTTCTGATATTTTGGCACCGGGACCATTGCTACAGACATTAAGAGGCAAGGGGAGAGTAGAGAGGAAGGTGATACCCACCAGTAAATTTTATCAAAAGTGAGTGAGAGTGTAAAATTACCCTACTCTATGTGACTGTATGCTGGTAGCAGGAACTGGAAGAAAGCACTTGTTTTCGGTATGCCAGAGTAATCCAGTGTTGTATATAAAGTGCTTTACATTACTTATGTAGTTGCCCTCCTCCATTTTGAGGATTCTTTCTTGTTTCTAGATTGTTGTTCTGCAGTAATATAACCATTTATTGTAATTTATTTATTAATGTTTTTATTGTTTTGTTGATCCAAATCTTTGCTTGATGTACCCCCCCCCCCATATACACATTCTTTATTGTTGTTATTCTTTTTACATTTTGCCTTTATATTGTCCCCAATGATTTTGGTCCTTGAGATCAATGAAAATTAATCATTAATATTATCATAATATCTTGATCAGACAGATGACAGTAGTTTGATAAAATTATTAGAGAAAATGATTTATTGCATTTAGTTACGGCCCTTTACATTCCGAGTTCAAACCCAACCATGGTCAACTTTACAGTTTCTTCATTTGGAGTTGTAAATGTACTGAGGTCAATATAACTGACTTTGCTGGCAATGTGCCTAAATTAGAAACCATAAATTCTTGATCAGGTTATTAGATGATAGATTTCCAAACTAAATACTACACAGTACTTAGTTATATTATTTTATAATTGGAGTTCAAAGCCCACCAGCATCAACTTTATATTCATTCTTTCCACAGGTGATAAATAAGTGCCAGTCAAATACTAGAGGCTATTTAAAAACTTAGCCTGCTACAAATGTTAGAAATCATTATCATCATCATTCTACAAGGGTCAATAAAATAAAGTCCAGTCAAGCAAAGGGGTTGACATAATCGACTCTTCCCCGTTGGCCTTGCACCAATGTCAGATAGACTTATTATAACTAATCTATACTATAATAAAGGGAGGAGTGTGGTACAGTGTCTTGTTTATATTTTTTTTATCCTGTTAGTAAAATATGTTGGATTACTTTGAATAAATGAAGAATGAATATTACATAATTTATGTACTAAATTTTGCAACTCTTGATTAAACATAAATCATTTTATTGCTTATTTTAAGATTCACTTCTTTTAAAAGTTTCAAATTTCAACACTTCTGGTATACCACCACCACCAACACCATTTCCACTACATATATATAGACAGAGCGAGAAAGATGAGAGAGACACAGATAGATAGAGTGACTATGTGACAGATATATACATATATAGAAAGAGAGAAAGTGAAAGAGAAAGATGAAGAGATTAAGATTTTTTTCAACATGCTGATGCGGATGTGTATGTGTGTGTGTGTGTGTATGTACATATACATACATTTATATGTATGAGTAGGTAACTATAATCGCGCAAACACACTCACAGACATACATTCACACAAATACACACACGTTCACACAAACACATACATACATTCACACATACATTTACACAAACGCACATACAGTCATGATAGCTGTGTTTGATTAATTGGAAATGGGAGGGTAAAATGAAGTATAACTTTTTATTTATTTATTAACAAAACAGTTTAACTCTTTTTTTTAAAACTCATTTGTTGTTACAGGTTAATTCACAATTGTATAAAAATATAATATAATGCTTACCAAACGAAAACACAAAGAAATATAATGTATACAAAGGAAAGGAAAAGGAAAAAAAGAAAGAGAATAAACACACAAGCAGTTAATACACACATCTAGGACCACATAGAACAAAATGCAGGTGAAAGAAGTGGACAAACGAGCCACTACCAGAGTAAAAGATAACAATATAGCGAGGAGCACTGGGAAACCTCTCTAATAATTGTTGAGGCAAGCCAGCATGCTCGCAATGTTACCTCGGGTGATGGTGAGGCTGAATTGCTGGAACAACCAAGTGCCCTCACGAGCATCACCAGTTACCTCTGTTTGGTGAGCCGCCAGTGAAGATAAGAACCTCGCTGTCAGTAGCCCGACTCCCCCAAACGTCTCGAACACCGCAGGCTGGAAAATGTAGTAAGCTGACAGATCACGGTATTTTAGGCTTTTGTTCCATTCAGTTGCGGACACTGTAGCTCTCGCCCTTACCGCTGCATCCAGGATGTGGGAAGAAGCAAAAGAGTCACAAACTGTGACGTCCCAGATAATGCACCTGCTTCTTGACCAGGGATGCAGGGTAAGATCATTTGATCTTTTCCCACCAATTCTGGCCAACCCAGATGGTTCTAACATTGAGGGGGTGTTTGCCCAGGCCAAAGCTCTTAAGTGGTAATAGGACAGTGTGTGTGTGTGTATGTGCGTGTGAGTTTATCGGTGTTCTTAAATTAGAGACGTGTGTGTTACTGTTTTGAGTTAGAGACTTATATATATGTGTGTATCTCCTTCTTTCCTTTTACACACACATACATTCACACAAACACACACACACATTTTGTGATGGACAGATGGACAGAAGTCTCTCAAATTTATATACATGTGAATGGAGTTCTACTGAAGCAGGTAGAAAAGTTTAAGTATCTTGGAACCATGTTCATGAGTAATGGAAGGCAGGAGGCTGAATTAAGTGCAAAAATTGCAAAAGCTGATGTAGTAATGCACCAGCTTCAGCATTCAGTAATCAGAAGAAGGGAGGTAGGTGTAAAAGCCAAACTCGCTGTCTTCCTGGTATTCCTGCCAACCCTTACCGAGGGTTATGAATCTTGGGTAATGACCAAAAGAATACAATTGTAAATACAAGCAGCAGAAAAGGTGTTCCTCCAAAGGTTCTTTGGAGTAACGTTACTTGATAAAGATCAGAGAGTTACTCCTGGTAGAGCCACTACTTCTTCGAATTGAGAAATCACAGCTCCGATACTAAGGGCATGTGGTTAGAATGTCTCAGGAAAGAATCACTGGACAGATTTTACAGACAAAACCAACCGGCAAGAGACCCAGAGGTAGACCCTGAGCAAGATAGCTGGAATACATCCATGAGCTTGGCTGGTCAAGCTTTGTGATCCAGATGAATCAGTTAGAGATGTTTGCTACTGACAGACTCGCTGGAAGGAGTGTTTGAGAAAAACTCTGCCTCCACGACCCTCTCAGAAATAAGTGGGTAAAGAAGATATTGTCAATTTACTTTTCAATTTTCATATATCTATAAGCGTATATGTTTGCGTATAATACCAACATGCACACTACATATGCTAGCAGAAAACCGCCCAAAGGGTTGCTTTTTGGCTTGTGTTATTAAAGAAGGTGGATGGATAACCAAATTCCTTGCGATATCTAATTATATCCCTTTAGGTTCTGTATTCACATTTTGTCAGTCATCTTTGACATTTATTCTTCTAAGGTTTTGAAAGGATAAAATTTTAGTCAGATACAGAAAATGATTTCAGAAATCCTTATTATTATGATAAAATAAAGTACCAGTAATGTACTGGGTAATTGCTGGCCTTGTGCTAAAAGTAGAAACAATTATTATTATGAATGTTATTATTGCTAAATATTTTTTTTTCTTGTTAATATAAGTAATGTATTTAATATAAAGCTTCACATATACATACATGAGTATGCAACAAATCATTGAACAAAATCACACAAACATGAATATATAAATTTTCAATAAAATTTATTTTAAGAGATGTCTTATAATAAATACAGCTGTTTTGCAAGACAGTTAGTTATTCTATAAATTAAATGTTTTTGTGACGTAACATACATTTTGTTACAGGATTCCTTAATCCTTCCTGAATCTATCAGCAATATTTTTTTTACATAAATGCAGCACGATTTGAAGCAGCAATGCACATACATACAGAAGCTCTTTCATACTTCCATTAGCTGTTTGAATCCTATTAAAAGATGTAGATTTAAAGAGTGAGAATTGTGGTATAGATTAGCCTGAAGTAAGGATTACCTACATAGCAGATATTGTTTGTAACAAGAATAATAATTAATAATCATCATCATTACCATCATCATTGTCATTAACATGATAATCATTAACACTCAACATATTGGAGAAAGGATTTGATATGAAAATGAATAAAAGCAGAGGTTTAACCTAGAACCTGTTATTTGACTGAGTTATTTCATTTAAATTACCTCCCCAAGTGAAATTTTTCTGAACGCAAGATTGTGAAAACAATAAAACAATAAGATATTATATAGATTTTTATAAACTATAGCAGACAGAGGACTGTGTAAGTTAGTGTTAAATGTATGGGAGGCCTTGAAAGCGTTAAATAGGTCATGTTTGGTGTGAAAGTGATTATATAAAGGAAACTGTTGTACAGGAAAGTTCTCAGCTAACGGAATTTATATTCTGGCTTCAACTCTTCAATGTGACCATTTCACTTGCCAGGCAAATGGTGGTAAAAATATTGCAACTGCTGTCTCCTGATAGAGATAACCAAGTGGGACAGGTGAAGTACTAATAAACAGCAATCCATTTGTCATTCAGTTTGGGGGTTGGGCACAGAGATAATAAGCCAGTCCTGTAAAGATAGCTTTGTTACAGAAACAGTAAATAAAATAAATAACACAACTGTATGTGATGGGCATCTAGAATCATTGGAGGATACTCATATGAATGGCAGTAATAAAAGATGAAAGGAAAACATTAACAGGAAGAATGTCTTGAATGTAAACTGCAAGCTAACTCATGACTATGAACGACACCTGAAGCTGGCCCAAATGAGGAAGACATGAACCATTGTACCTGTCCTACATGCCAGAGGGCACAACAGGAATGAAATAAAGTGAAAATATACTACTAATTAATTATAATTAAAAAGAAAATATCGATTCGATGCTTATTCATTCATAGTTTTATAGCAAATAGACAGCTACTACTCTTAAAATTATATCTTTAAAAGAAAGCTGGAGTATTTCATTTAACTCTTTCATTACCAAAACTAACCTTTGTCTTTGCAAAACTCTTCAATCTTTCTCTATATATGACAATTTATCTTCATACTTTGAAACACACTACAGTGTGTCTCCTCCCCCAAAACAGCAACCTTTTTTACCTTGCCAACTAATAAATCATTGCTCTCAATTCCAGCACATCAAAGATGAAGGAAATAGTCATTAGCCATTACCTTATTCAACACATTAAGTCTATTTTGTTCTGCAGTGATCACCAGTACAGCTAGCTACCATAGAACCAAACCTGTTAATTCTAACAATGCACATTCTAATTCAGATGACACCACTCTTCATTCTTCATTCTTCATTAAACATTCTCAGAGATGTCATCCACCTGTAACCTAGATACCTTCCAGTGCCGTGATCAACCTGCACTGACACCACAGGTAGACAAACATCAAAAACATTCTCCAGGATGGGACATGACAATCTTATCTCTTTCAACAGACAAAGACAGAATCACTGCATAATTAAATCTTGTACTTCATCCAAGCTTATCTTGCAGATCACCTCAATATCTAATGATCTATTCTGGCAATCTCACATTAATAACACAGCTATAACTGCATCCTAAAACTAGACTTCCTCTTTAGTATCAAGAAATGTTTTATTTCTGATCAACTACTTACTCTTTACAATGCTCAAATAAAAATTACATTAAATTACAGCTTTTATATCTGGGATGGTGCTGCTTGCACACACAATCATCCAAAATAAAACTATCTGACTGGTTAAGAAAACATTACAGAATTTAATCCCAGCAAAATATTAATTAACAATTACTATCAGCATTGTCATCAGGATATATATGAAATAGAGAGAGAGAGAGAGAGAGAGAGAGAGAGAGAGAGAGAGAGAGAGAGAGAGAGAGAGAGAGAGAGAGAGAGAGAGAGAGAGAGAGAGAGAGATGAGATGTTAGAGTTAAGACCAGTAAGATCATTGTTCAATTTAGTGATCTATACTTTAAGGAAGTGGAGTGTAAGCTTATATCAAAATGGTATAAGCTTAGCTGTTAGGCAGGGAATATCTATAACAATATATATAGATAGATATGCTCTCACCTTTTTTCTTTTCCCTTCTGTCTACACACTTACACACACCAATACGTATCATCCTACATCATGAATTTGCTACCCTGCAAACTGTTTAATGACTGCACAGGCCAGACATGGACTCCACAAGCCATAATGAAGGCAACCCATCTAGGAGAGCAGTGCCTCCAATTATAAACAACTGCATGGGCCAGATGTGACCCCATAACCCATAGTGAAAGCAACCCCTCTGGGAGGGTAGTGACTCCGATATAAAAATGGCTGGATGGGGCAGACATGGGTTCCGTAAACTGTAGTGAAGGCCACCCTTCTAGGAGAATGGACTCTCCAAATAAAAACTGATAAAGCGTGGAGAGGACTCTTAAGTCTGGTAAGACAACCTTTCTAGTCCTGAGAAAGAGAGTATGTGAACTACTAAAAATATATTTGGTGCAATGTTGATGACGTGTGGACAATGGGTGATATATATATATCTATATGTAAGTTCAACTAGCATGAATGATTTCTTTATGGTTACATTGAGTCTTATATTTTTTTAAATGATTGACACCTTTCTTTTAATCTATTGTCTTCATATTGTTATTAAGAATAAACAAACTCTTTTTAACCATGTGAGTATAATTGTAATCAGAGAGGGAACTAATAAAGATTATTCTCCAGGAATATTTTATGAGCAATTCAAACATCCAGTATTCAGTGACATAACAATACCAACAATAATAAATATGATTTAGTACAGGAGATTTGTTTGTGTGTGGCTGTTCTAGCAGAATATGTGTGGTGTATGCCTGGTAAGTGAAAGATGGGTGTGTATATCTCAGCTTTGTGTCTTCATAGTCAATATGGTTGTAGATTGTTTGGTTATATTATTTTAACAGTATATTCTAAGTTGTTATTAATGCTTTAGATGTTGTTTATATCATATGGGTGGTGATGATACTTATTAGTTCATCTAATTAGTAGTGCTGATATATGTTTCTACTGATTTAATTGATATGGTGTTGTTAAGAGTTGTTTTGCAATGTATTCCTATCATTTTCCCAAATAAGTTTGTATTGAGAGTACATAACAAGTTTGTTGATGAAAGATGTTTCATGTTAGAGTTGATAATATTGCTGGTGGTGAGGAACAACACAATGTTTTATATTCATTTCTAATTTGGGCACAAGGCCAGCAAATTTGGGTGAAGGGTAAAGTTGATGACATCAACCCTGGTATTTGACTGATACTTTATTTTATAAGCCCTGAAAAGGTGAAAGACAAAGTTTATCCAATAGTCCATAGATTCTGCCAATAGATCACCATATCTTATTTTATATTATCTATAGAATATTCCATGTTTGTCTAAGACAATATGAAATGATACAATGTTCGTGCTTTCCAGTATAGATCATTTGATTGTTTTTAGTTGTTTTGTCTTCAAAGTGTTTCTAAAATGTCATTGATTTCTCATGCTTGAACTGGCCATTATCCAGTGACCAATGACAGCTTCTCTATTTGAAAAGAACACACTTTGCCTCATCATAACATGTTTACATCATCGTCGTATTGTTTTTCTTTCTATTTTTACATATTAAATTGAGTTGGACAATATGTAAAGAGCAATGAAGATTATATGTTTTAAAAGTAGGCAAATGGTTGTTGGTGTTTAACTCCCAAGCCTCCCCTGATCAATCAAATTTCTGGTTAAAAGTGTTTCAGCCTTTATATCCTATTTTTTCTTTTTTATAACTGCATTATGTTTATCAATATGACCTTCCTTTTTTAAGATGATAGAGTGTGATTTGAGTTGGATTTGGCTACTATTTTTAGCAGTTGAATGATTGGATAGATCCTCCTTCATTATCTCATAAATAGTAGTTTAATAAAGTAAATTACCTTCCCTGTATCTAAACTTAATAGTAGTTTGGACACAACCAGTTTTCCATTGTAGCTGAAACTGGTGGAGTTAGACTGAGAAGACAGTAAAAGATCTGGCATCTTAGTAATTGTTCTATTTCAAGGCAATAAGTCTCTAGTCTAAGATATGATCTGGAGTATTACTTCCACCGGTAGCAATCTGGTGAAACTGGCATCAGATCCAGGCTTTGAGGCCTAATAGCTGAGAAACTGCTTGGCAGTTTCTTCTCAAACCCATAGTAATGGAAACATCTAATGTCCTGATCTCCTACTTTGGAATGTTTCTCATGAGGTGGACTGGTTCTTTCAAAGCATCTCCCTCACCTTTCTCCAAATTAACATGTTCACTATTTTGTCCACTGGGACAACATTTGGATTATGTGCTTTAATTTCCTTTGTTTGTTGCTTCATCATCATCAACATTATTTCCCTGCTAGCAAAAGTTAAATTGGTCATCACAGACCAAGTCAGTACTTAATCAGAGCTACTGATCTCATAGATGAACCTCTAGCCTGCTTCTCACTTACATATGCTCCCACACTCTACAGAGTGCATTGGGTGTATTTCTTCATGGCACCTTGAAATATAAATTTCAACTATATAATTCCCATCTGACTTCTTGCTTTCCTAATCACTACAAGTTGGAAAAAAACATCAATTATCATATTTTCTTTCTTTGAACTGTCTTCTCTCTGTCATTTAATTTTCCCTTCTCAGTAACCCCTTTCATTTTAGTAGCTTTATTGTTTTGCTTGGGGTGAGCAAATTAAAATAAATAAATAAATAAAAGGAGAAAACTATTAAAATTGTAGTAACACACAGTTATATACTATCCTTGATTCCATTTTCAGCATTTTCTATTTTTGTTTGTTAGTATGTTGGGTTTCTGCTAGAAAACATAGGAATTCATAGATAGTGAGATGTTAAGTGAAAGAGAGACAAATTTTCCCCTTGAATTAGTTGCTAGTCTTTTACAAATAACCTTCCTGATAGATCTGATAGTCCTATTTTCCAGCTAACTAGGCTAAGTCATATCTGTTTATAGATATGATAAAACTGTTACAGTGGATATGAATTTACAGTTCATAAGCTGGTTGTTCAATCCATTCTATTTGAGTATTTTGTTTCCCTAAGAAAATATATTCACTCCTCCTTTGCTTTACACTATATTTCTTCCATCTACTGTAATATGAAGTTTTATAATTAGATACATTTTTATTTCTTGAAGTGAGTTTCTCTATTAGTGTAAAACTTTGTTATTCAGGATATATTTTAACTTATGGTGAGGGTAAATTTCTGACACCAAACTAAAACAAATGGCTAGCAGTACTCACAAGCTTTAATGATTAACCCTTTTATTACATATTTCTAATGAAAGATACTGGTGTCATTAATTTTGAAAATATTCATTATTAGGTTAGTGTGTGGAATATAGAATTATGATGCAAGGTGTATAGACAAACATGTTTTAACACAAACAGTTGTGTATCTTAGAATCAGGTGCGGTTTCAAACAGTTTGGTACCAAAAGAGTTAAAAAACATTTTTCATAACAAAATTAATAAAATAATTTTTTTTGTACTTTGGGAAACAGTTTTACCCAATCACTCATTCACTATTACCTACCAACTACATTCTGATAGCCAACTAAAAGACCAATTATCCAATAGTATATACATATATGGGAGACCCAAGAATACCTGGGATGAGGTGATAAAAGCTGACCTTGCCCAATTGCACCTCTCAAAGGTTATGACAGAGGACCGAGACCTCTGGCGTTATGCAGTAATACAGAAGACCCGAAGCTGAAGCATATAGACAGTATACCCCATCCCCTCCCACTGTCAAGTGGTTATGGAGGTGTCATGACAAAAATCACCCAGCCCACACTGTAAAGTGGACGTGTAGGTGCTACAGTAATAAATGAGGTTGGTGTTAGGAAGGGCATCCAGCTGTAGAAATCAAGCCAGAATCAGTTCCGTATGAGCAAAACATGGTCACCTGACCTGGCATTGACCACAACAGGACAACCCGTCTAACCCATGCTAGCGTGGAAGAATGGACGTAAAATGGTGATGATGATGATGATGATGATACACACACAACTTTCCACACAGGTTAACGGAACAAAAGAATACTTCTTAAAAATGAATTACCATTTCCTTAATTTTATTCTGAAAAACATATATTGTAACCATTCATAAATGTACTTAGCCCTTTACACTTGTCTATGTGGAATACATATTTTCATTCAATATTTAATATATATTTAATATTTCCATCTAATATGCTTACACCCACCCACGCCACCACACACCTGTCTATATATATATAAGTTTGTATGTGTTCAGGTATTTACTGTTTTATCTTTATGTTTCTAATATTGTAGAGATGGGATTTGTGAGTTTCTTGGTTTTTTTTACAGTCTTCCTTTTACTCTCTTCCTTTTATGAATCACTTAACCATGAATTAGGAACACTACTCCCATTTCCATCCACTATAAAGGGGTCGTGTAGGTGACACGACAAAAAGCACCCATCTACACTGTAAAGTAGTCGTGTAGGAGTGGTTGGTGTTAGGAAGGGCATCCAGCCATAGAAAACCTGCCTGAAACGGTTATGTACGAGCAAGACACAGTCTCCCGCCCAATCTCGCCTCAAGTGAGACAAAACCGTCCAACCCATGCTAGCGTGAAAGATGGACGTTAAACGATGATGATGATGATATATATTTATATATATAAATTCCTAATATATGGAGTGTCTGTGGTGCAAAGAGTGAAAAGTCAACAAACAGGATAGTACCTGATGCATGTTGAGATGCACAGTGGGTATACTGAAAAGGATGAATCCCAGCCACAAGCCCTGTGGTTTCAGCTTCTTTTCTCAAGCTTTCTCAAGGGTTCACTTAACATAGCTTAATTGACTTAATATATATCCTAATTGACTTCCAACATGCTAATAATATGTAAATTTGTACATCCATTTCACAATGTTACTATAAATGATAAGGTATATAAGCTCGATTGTGTATTTCCTCGTGGTTGTTTAGATGATATACATGCTTACTGATGAAAGCCGAAATAGGCTTGAAAATTTGTTAAAGGTGTTTAACATTTGTTTCAATTGACAAAGAAATATGTACATTTGGCATTTTTACTAAAGATGTGTAGTCCGTTTAGTAATATTGTTGTGGTCGTGTTTTCGTTGGCAATCGTCTGTTTACGACAGTACAGCGCGGCTCTACTTTATTTAACTGAAATAAAACTTATATGAGCATGAACAGTAGATCATTACGCATCTTTTGGCTTAAAAATCTAGAAATTTGGTCCAGCGGGAAAAAGTTTATAATCAAAGTTTGCTGATAAATCTTGAGTAGTAAGCATGACGCTAGGGGAGGTAACCAGAAATGACGAATTTTTTTTCGGCGGAACTCTTGTGATTGTGATTACGTTAGTCAAATGTAGTCAAATCGCCGAATCCCCTCCTCCTAATTGACCACGTCATTTCTGAACGGCCCTACTTGCGTCAGTGTGAAACATTACTTCACTTTTCACTGCTAAAATGCTTTTTAAATACTTCGTTAAAAATTTATGTTTATTATCAAAGCTATTTTTTGTACCAATCTATCAATAGTTTGCGAAAATATAGGTAAACATGTGAGTTAAATTTTTTTTAATCGCATCGATCGCTTTGTCGCACCGACTGTGACACTGTCTGACTGACACCTTTGTCGGACCGACACCTTTGTTCAAGCGGACAACATTGTGTCACTGACACCTTTGTTCGTGCCGGCATCTCTGCGAAACACCGATGACAACAACCAGACCAAAATTTCACTTCATTCTTCATTCTTCTTCAAGACCGATCGCCGACCGATCGTATCGGTTGCTCTTCATATACCAGGTATTCAACAGATAGTTTGCACTTCTAGTATTATTAACAGTCGTGCGATTTGTTGTACCGATAGGTGCGAATAGTGCGCTATATTTTTGTACCGATAGGTGCGAATAGTGCGATAGGTGCGAATAGTGTACAATATTTTCTGAGATTTGCATCCACTAATTTCGCTTAATTAAAAATGATGTTTCGCGGCTTTTTGATCGGCTTATTCATTTTTTCCATGGCACGGAACTGGAGTATTTCCATTTCACTAAAATCGGGCAATTGGACTGATCAAATTCACATTCATGCCAGTTTTTACAAATCCATAATTAGAAATGTGGCGAAATCGAATGACCAGAAGGTATACAAATATTAATTCAAATGTATTTACTTATCATACCAACAAAAATACTTAGATATTTTGTATACCTGGGGCCTGTCAGAGCCAGGTAATGTTAATCGCCAACATTGTTATCTGTTGTCCTTTTGTGAAAGTATTGGTGGTTCATGTCGGCTCTAATGATCTGAATCCTCGTCGCACCGTTGGCACTACAAAGCTGTGCAAAGTAATACAATAATTTTTGCCCAAGTATTTTTTATTAATCATTTATTTGTAAATTAAGGACAAAGTGCCCATTCGAGGCACAAAACCGGAAAAACAGGGGAAGAGTCTCTTTGCAAGGCTACAGAAAATAGCGGAAAAGCACCACTGTACACCCATTTTCTACAGTGGTGTCATTCCACGTCCACAAAGTGTAATTGAAAATAAAAATGACTTGGGCAAGAGAAATTCTCGTTTGGAAAAGTTTAATTACTGCATGAAAGAAATGATTCAAAAATTGAACTTGCCCAATCTTCACAACATTGAAAATTGGTCAAAATTTGACAAATCTGACTTCAAACCAGATATGATTCATTTGAACAATGTTGGAAATCTTAAATTGACACAATTTTTGCCAATGTTTTTGCCACCTGATCCTTGTTCTATGGCTGACTGACTAATTTTGTGACTTAATAAAATGTCATCATACTAGTAATGCACAATGGTCATTTTTAAATTTAAATTTTATAAAATGGTTGTTGCTTGCATTGCCTTAAAATAGTAACAAGAATGTACACATACTTTTTAAAAATACATCATTATCAGTCAAATCAGTCAAATGTCACTAAAAGCCAGGTGGTCGATAACAACTTCTATAAGATTAGTTACATGCTCACACATTGGATCACCTCTCATCAATGGCATTGGGTGTCTGAGATAATCGTGGAGATAACTGATGAAGTCACAAATGAAGTGATGGTCTTCCAGTGTGAACAACTCCCTATATCCATTGATATATGTGATGGCTTCCGATTCATAGGTGCATTTTATGAGGAATTCCATGCATCCGATTTTCAGTGATTCAATGGGCATTTTATCAGAGATGATAAGGTATTTGACCACGTTTTGCTTTGTAAGTAAATTGGAGAGAATCACTGCAGTCAAAGTCATTTCTTTGCATGGGTTTTTGTCCATTCTAAAAAGTTAAAATGATAAAGTATTACTACTATATAACTTACATCTATTGTTGTAACACCATTGAAATGCACAAGTTTCACCAATTCACTATTATGCACTAATCATCTCAAATGCATTCATGATTTACTAGCTTTGTCATTAAGCCAATTGCCTCAACTAGATTGCAATTATACTCAAAAGAACTTTAAAATGTCAATCACTTGTCAGTAATTCACTATGATCATTTAATTATTAGATAGTTGTTGCTTGCATTGCCTTAAAAAATAGTAGACCAGATAGAAAAATGCGTACAGCAAAAAAAAGTAATATTGTTGGTATATAAACCTTTAAAAATACAGGACAAGAAACTAAAATAAAACTTTAAAAGAATAGGACAAGAAACTAAGATAAAACTTTAAAAGAATAGGACAAGAAACTAAGATAAAACTTTAAAGAATTGGATAAGAAATAAAAAATGTTTACAATAATATTAGTGGCAAAATTTTTTTATTCGTTTCCTGTGCTATGCCCCAGTATCTTCTTGATTAGTGCATAATAATTGTCATGCTCTCATTGTGCGTTGCCCCTGAGCGGTTGGTTCTGGTTGGGTTTGGTTGGCTGAGCAGTTCTGCTCCGTCAGAATGACCATTGCAAGAAGAATTGGCTGATGCAGCTGCAGGTCTCCTCCAAGAATGCACTTCTGGTCCCGCAACACCAGACGCAGATGGAGAAGACGACCGGGACAAGATGTCGACTCTGACCACCGACTACGGCACCTCCCTCAACCACCGGTCCTCCCTCCCTCTGTCCTGCCATCCCTCCAGTCCTCCTGCCCCCCCTTCCTGTACCAGAAAGCTGTGGCACGCATTCATCTGGACTGCCGGACTTTAACTCAAGGACAAGATGCAAGGAGAAGATGGACGGGTTGGTCAAGATCAAGGATGAGCGGGACGACAAGACCGTCCGCTGCTGCTCAAGATCTGTGCTCATGGGCCCATGGGTCCATTCACATTATGCATGACACATGAGGCGTGTCGCCGAATGATGAAATAGGGGTATGGTTATGGCCCAATTGGTGTTCAAACCAGGGTCAAATGATCCCCCCCGGTCTGACGACGACCTCTGAATGTGGAACCCAGAGCCTATGAATGTGGAACTCGATTTTTTACCAATAAATATATATATATATATATATATATATATATATATATATATATATATATTAGTTTTGCGAGGTTTTTGAAATGAAATCGTGTATCGAAACAAATATTGTTATACTTGGGGAGGGTCATATTTGTGTAATATTGCCAGAATTAATAACAGAACACACTCACTGTTTGGTTGATTTTCGCTTCTGTGTCTTTTATATCGGTTAATTTAATTTATTCGGTCCAGGAACCACCATAAAATCCCTGATCAGTAAAACCTACCCTTTTAAGAAAACCCACTGTACTAATAGGAAATGTATCATATGTAAAGTAAACCCCTGGATAAACTGTAAATCTAGAAACGTAGTCTATAGCATAAGATGTACAGAGGGTACTTGCAGAAACATGACAACAACATACATAGGCGAGACTGCTCGTAGCATAGGTGAAAGGATAGACCAAGACTGGGGTAACTATAAAAAACGGTAACATAGACATTAGAATAATATCTAAACATAGAAATAACCCAGCAGATAGGCAAATCAGAGAGGCCAGCGAAATAGAACTTAGAAGGCCAAGGCTAAACAGAAAAAACGAATGGAATAACAACACCCAAACAAACAACACTGACCTAAGAGAAGTATAAATAAATAAATAAATAAATAAATACACAAGCACAATAACAACAAACACATATAAACACACACTAGTAAACTAAGATAGAATACATTAACCAATACACAGTCACCCAAATACGAACACACATCAAACAAAACACTATACACACACGCAAACGCAGAGAAGACAAAAAATAAACAAATAAATAAATAAATAAATAAATAAATAAACAGACTAAATAAAGATAGCATAGGCATACAATGCAACGGGAGGAAACATAATAGCACCACAGACGATGTTGCAGATGTGTAACAAAAGAACTTTGATAGACTATATATATGTGTTTGTGTCTATATTGTATCTGTATTTTTGACCGTTGGTCAGTCAATGGTAACATTGAGAACCGAATAAATTAAATTAACCACCGATATAAAAGACACAGAAGGGAAAACCAACCAAACAGTGAGTGTGTTCTGTTATTAATTTTGGCAATATTACACAAATATGACCCTCCCCAAGTATAACAATATATATATTTATATATATATATATATATATATATATATATATATATTGAGTATATGTTGGTTGTATACCAACACCTCAGTACGCAGATTGGGGCACTCGACGAAGTGCGCAGGTTGGTTTGGTTACTCCGGAGTAATGCAAAATAAAATAAAATTAATAAGTCAAATGTTTAAAATTTGGCTTCGTTTATTACTGCTATATATATTTCGGTGACAGCCATCTTTGGCTGTGACCTCTTCAGGCAGTCCGAATTAGTGTGGTAGAGACGAGTACACATGTTGTTGAGGTGTTTAACTTTGTCAATACTCTGATATGCCCAGTCCCTGGTTGGGTTGTTGTTTCACTGAGGAACTGGAATCATATCTCAGTGAAACAACAACCCAACCAGGAACTGGGCATGTCAGAGTATTGACAAAGTTAAACACCTCAACAACATGTGTACTCGTCTCTACCACACTAATTCGGACTGCATGAAGAGGTCAGAGCCAAAGATGGCTGACACCGAAATATATATAGCAGTAATAAACGAAGCCAAATTTTAAACATTTGACTTATTTATTTTATTTTATTTTATTTTATTTTATATATATATATATATATATATACTCGGTGATGTGTTGTTTCCTTGAGAAAGACACTTTATTTCACATTGCGCCAGTTTACTCAGCTGTAGAAATGAGATGATAGGGACTGGGGTCCCTATCATTCCACTGCAAAGTGGTTGTGGAGGCGCCAGGGCAAAAAAGCACCCCAGCACTCACTGTAAATGAGGTTGGTGTTAGGAAATTAGAAATCAAGCCAGAATCAGTTCCCACCCTTGCAAGCAGGGAAAAGTGGACGTAAAATGAAATGATGATATATATTAATATATATATATATATATATAGAATAAGGTCAATATATATCTGAGGGTACAATGTACCCCAGGAAATATATAGTGTGTCTATGATTTAAGGTGGTTCTATGGTAATAATTTGATATACCAGAACTTAATATCAAGATAAGCAGAACAAGTAAAATTCAACCAATTTTTAAAAATAAATCAAAATTAATATACAATTAAAATTAATCAAAATTAAAAAATATAATATAAATATTTACCTATTCAAATGGACCTAACTGTACAGTTAAAAACCCCAGGAACAACAAAATATATGACCTCACTCCAACTAATACAGGTCTGAAAGGTCGTGAAAGTGACCCATAAATACGTTGGTGTATAGTGAAGGCGGGAAATCATAGACTAGCCGTCTATGATCGCTACCAAAAAAGATTTTTAGTAACTAAATAGAACGACAAGATTTTTCTCTACTTACTGGAGAATATTGAATAAGGTTAATATATATCTGAGGTTCTCCAGTAAGTAGAGAAAAATCTTGTCGTTCTATTTAGTTACTAAAAATCTTTTTTGGTAGCGATCATAGACGGCTAGTCTATGATTTCCCGCCTTCACTATACACCAACGTATTTATGGGTCACTTTCACGACCTTTCAGACCTGTATTAGTTGGAGTGAGGTCATATATTTTGTTGTTCCTGGGGTTTTTAACCCTAGGATAGGAAAATGCTTCTCTGATGATCTTTGCTTTTCCATTAATATCTACGTGATATCTAATGTTTTGCAAAGTGAAACTGTACAGTTAGGGCCATTTGAATAGGTAAATATTTATATTATATTTTTTAATTTTGATTAATTTTAATTGTATATTAATTTTGATTTACTTTGAAAAATTGGTTGAATTTTACTTGTTCTGCTTATCTTGATATATATATATATATATATATATATATATATATATGTGTGTGTGGCCGATGCTCAGGTGCAATAGGTAGCAAGTGTCCACAGGATACTAGTCCCTTCTATTGCCCAGATGGTTCTATAGAAATAGTAGACACTTTCCGTTACCTGGGTGATGAAATCAGCAATGGTGGAGGGTGTTCTGAAAGTACAGTAGCTAGAGTCAGAACGGGATGGAAAAAGTTCAGAGAGTTTATACCGCTGTAGGCAGATTGTATGATGCCTGCATACGAACAGCAATCTAACATGGCAGTGAGACATGGGCATTGTGTGCAGAGGATATACGCAGACTGGAGAGGAACGAAGCTTGCATGCTCCGTTGGATGTGCAATAGTAATATACGTGAACGGCAAAGCATAAATGAATTAAGTGAGAAATTAGGAATAAGAGGGATCAGATGCTGTTTACTCAAGAGAAGACCACGTTGGTATGGCCACGTGATGCGCATGGAAGACGACAGCTGTATAAAAAAGTGCAGGGCGATCAAAATTGATGGTAGTTACGGAGTAGGTAGACCCAGAAAAACCTGGGACAATCTGATAAATTCCGACCTTACACACTTGCACCTCTCGAAGACAATGTCACTGGACCGAGATCTTTGGCGCTATGCAGTAATACAGAAGACCCGCCTTGCCTATGTACAAAGCGAAATCTACAGTCAGTAGGCACCTCTTAACCAAATATACACCCCAATCCACTACCCCTACCCTATCCTCCCACACCGACCAACACCACCCAGTGGTACCACAACATCCAGTCCAAATAAATGAGATAAATGAGATCGAGATCGAGATCGTGTAGGGGTCACAAGAAAAAAAAAACAGACAGTCCATGCTGTAATGTGGCCGTGTAGGTAACACGGTAAAAAGTTCCCAGTTCCACACTGTAAATGTGGTTGGTGTTAGGAAGGGCATCCAGCCGTAGAAAACTTGCCAGATAGTCCTATATGAGCGAGACACGGTCACCCGACCAACCTTGCCTCAGGTGGGACAACACAACTCCCGTCTAACCCATGCTAACGTGGAAAGTGGACGTTAAACGAAGATGATGATGGTGATGATATATATATATATATATATATATATGTAGAAGTTCTATTTAAATTGTTGGGATACAACAAGTAAATATTTTTGTAACTGATATAAAGCACTCAACAAATTATTGGAGTAAAAATACGATATATTAATAAATGGAAACTATATTTATAAAACCATATTTATTTCATTATACATATTTCAAGGACACCAAGTTAAATTATGGTGTGCTTTCATCAGATAAAATATAATATAGATCAGTTTTATAAATATTGACATTCTTTAAGAGTATGTCAATATTTATAAAACTGATCTATATTATATTTTATCTGATGAAAGCACACCATAATTTAACTTTGTGTCCTTGAAATATGTATAATGAAATAAATATAGTTTTATAAATATAGTTTCCATTTGTTAATATATCGTATATATATATATATATATATATATATATATATGTGTATATATATATATATATATATGTATATATATATATATATATATATGTATATATATATATATATATATGTATATATATATATATATATATATGTATATATATATATATATATATATATATGTATATATATATATATATATGTATATATATATATATATATGTATATATATATATATATATGTATATATATATATATATATATATATATATATATATATATATATATATGTATATATATATATATATATATGTATATATATGTATATATATATATATATATATGTATATATATATATATATATGTATATATATATATATGTATATATATATATATGTATATATATATATATATATGTATATATATATATATATATGTATATATATATATATATATATATGTATATATATATATATATATGTATATATATATATATATATGTATATATATATGTTCCTATTAAGTGCTAAATACGTTTAGGTTTTTGGACGTATTTAACTGAACAAATTTTGTATTTTTGTTAATCGCTTGTTAAATGCATAGACCTATCTCAATCATTACCTTCTTGCTAGCTATTTTCAAACCTTAATTCCTAACGTATTTTCAAACCCCAAAAAAAGCAAAATCCTTTCCTTCTTCCTTCTTCGAAGGCACGGGGCGGTCAAACGCCTAACACCCACAGCCATCATGTGGCCCCCTACCCTCGCACTCTCTCTCTCTCTCTCTCTCTCTCTCTCCCTATAAATATATGATAGGAATTCACTTCGCCAAATTTCATTTCTTTGCCTGCTGTCCGAACGAAAATCATGTAAACGTAAGGTACAGACTTCATCTCTCTCTCCTCTCTCTCTCTCATTTCGTATTTCAAGTCCAAATAGCCATTCTATCGCTAAAACAAACTACATTTTCTGTTCCTATTAAGTGCTAAATACGTTTAGGTTTTTGGACGTATTTAACTGAACAAATTTTGTATTTTTGTTAATCGCTTGTTAAATGCATAGACCTATCTCAATCATTACCTTCTTGCTAGCTACCCAACATCCCTCCCTCCCACCCCCACACACCACCATTGCTATTACGTGGACCAATCATAAAACAGCCCCCACGTATCACCAGTATTATTACGCGGACCAATCAGAAACCAGAGGCCTATACTATCGCTTGCCTGGTTGCCTTTCGATATACGATATATGATGGATGGATGGACTGCGGAATCCTGGAGAGTGGAGGTGAGAGAGAAAAATCTGGACGCTCAGCGACAATGCCAAAGATAAAGACAAATTCACCCCTTGGACGAGAATGCGAGCACTCCTCATTGTTTCGACCGCGGACGGCTAACATAACACCATCGCCCCCCGCCCCTCACCGCCCCCAACCCCCAAACGCAATCCAAAACTTCAGAGTTGGTACCATAAATGTAGGCACCCTAAAGGGTCGCGCTAACGAGGTTGTAGAAATGCTTGAACGTAAGGAGGTCGATGTTTGTTGTATTCAAGAGACCAGGTGGAGGGGTGGGTCTGCTAGGTTCATTGAGGGTAAAAAACGTTGTTATAAGCTTTTCTGGGTGGGAAACGACGATGGGCTGGGTGGAGTAGGAATCATGGTAGCAGAAAAGTGGGCAGATAAGATAATAGACGTAAATAGAGTGAACGACAGAATAATTAAAATACGACTTGTCCTCAATAGAACTACGGTGACAGTAATATCTGCGTACGCACCCCAATCCGGACTGCCCGGCACTATAAAAGACAGATTCTATGAGACACTGATGCTAACTACCTCCCAAATATCCGACAGTGACTATATAATTATCGCAGGCGACCTAAATGGTCACGTTGGACAACATTGTGACGGCTACGACGAAATCCATGGAGGCTATGGGTTTGGTACTAGAAATGAGGAAGGCTCCAGAATCCTGGAATTCTGTGATGCAAATAACCTAACTATCTGTAACACTAACTTCAAAAAACGTGACAATCACCTGATCACCTATAGATCCGGGGAACACACAAGCCAGGTAGATTATATCCTTACCAGAAGACGTGACAGAGTGTCTGTTGTTAACACTAAATCCCTCCCCCATGAAGAATGCAC
>OZ024742.1:264608374-264610874 GCA_964016885.1 Eledone cirrhosa | reverse complement strand
AAAACAAATTCCGAGATGTGTGGCAAGCGCTCAATAGACTCTAACGAACCAGAGTTATAATATACGTATACGATAAAAGGCCAAACACACTGAGACGATGGTTAAACCATTATCCGCACAGCCATAGAAACCACCAAGTAATTCGGGTCAAACAAATAGAAAAAATATGATTGAAAAATTTACCCGGACCCCTCGATGGTTGGTGGAAATCCAGCATTTGGGTTTCTGCGACTCCTAAATCAAGTACTGTCCGCTTATATATGTATATATATATATATATATATATATATATATATATATACATACATATATACATACATATATATATATATATATATATATATATATATATATATATATATATATATATATACATATATACATACATATATATGTATGAGGAGAACAAATGGGAGAAAGACAGTCTCCCCCACATCGACTCAATAGAGGGACCAGCAGTGTTAGTCCAGGGTAGTACAATAAGCAAGGCAATCAAAGATATGAAGACAGGTAAGGCGGCTCGTCCTTTGGAAATAGTTGCTGAGATGCTGAAGGCATCTGGTTCGGTGGGACACACCATGGTCACCCGGATAGTTAACCAAGTCGTACAGAATGGGGTTGTTCCGAAGGACTGGCGTAGCAGCATCATCGTTAACTGCTATAAGGGAAAAGGAGATGCCCTAGATAGTAACTATAGAGGCATTAAATTAATCGACCAGGTCATGAAGGTCACGGAAAAAGTAATAGCGCAACTAATCAGAGAGAGAATTGATCTAGATGAAATGCAGTTCGGGTTTGTGTCAGGCAAAAGTACCACAGACGCTCTTTTCATTGTACGACAACTACAGGAGAAGTACCTAGCTAAAAGTAAACCCCTATACTTAGCTTTTGTTGACTTGGAGAAAGCCTTTGACAGGGTCCCCCGTTCCATTATCTGGTGGGCTCTTAGAAAACTAGGTGTCGACGAATGGCTTGTGAGAGCTATACAAGCCATATATAAAGAAACAGTCAGCAAGGTTAGAATTAACAACGAATATAGTGAAGAGTTTAGCGTAAAAGTTGGTGTCCATCAGGGCTCTGTTCTTAGCCCCCTACTATTTATTATTGCCCTTCAGGCTATAACAGAGGAGTTCAAGACTGGCTGCCCATGGGAACTCCTATACGCAGATGATCTAACGCTCATAACTGAATCAATGACCGAGCTAGAGAAGAAATTCCAAACATGGAAGCACGGCCTAGAATCAAAAGGCCTTAAAATTAACCTGGCTAAGACTAAAGTTCTAGTTTGTAGGAAAGAAAATAAGGTGGCGGTCCCTTCCGGGAAATGGCCATGCTCAGTGTGTAGGAAAGGCGTAGGTAGAAACTCCATTCTATGTCCCAAATGCAAAGTATGGGTGCATAAAAGATGTAGTGGGATCACAGGTAAGCTAACTAAGAACATAGATTTTACATGTGGCCAGTGCTCTGGTGCAATAAGTAGCAGCAAGTGCCCACTAAATACTAGCTCTTTCAATTGCGCGGAAGGTTCTATAGAAATAGTGGACAGCTTCCGTTACCTGGGTGACAAAATCAGCAGTGGGGGAGGGTGCTCTGAAAGTACAGTAGCTAGAGTCAGAACTGGATGGAAAAAGTTCAGAGAGCTTATACCACTATTAGCCGCTAAAGGGTTCTCCCTAAAAATGAAAGGCATGTTATATGATGCCTGCATACGAACAGCAATGCTGCATGGCAGTGAGACCTGGGCATTGTGTGCAGAGGATATACGCAGACTAGAGAGGAACGAAGCTTGCATGCTCCGCTGGATGTGTAATAGTAATATACGAGAACAGCTAAGCATAAACGAACTAAATACAAAGTAAAACCTACTACACTCAGTAGGCATCTCTAACAAAGCACACCCCCGTCCCCCCGTCCCCCCACCCCATCCACACCGCCCCTTTCAATGTAAAGTTATGTTGGTGCCACAGCATCCAAGCCGAAACAAATGAGATCGTGTAGGTGTCACGACAAAAAAACACACAGTCCACGCTGTAATGTGGCCGTGTAGGCAACACGGTAAAAACCTCCCAGCCCCACACTGTAAATGTGGTTGGTGTTAGGAAGGGCATCCAGCTGTAGAAAACCCGCCAGACAGTCCTATGCGAGCAAGACAACCACTCTTGCCTCAAGTGGGAAACCCCCGTCCAAACCCATGCAAGCGTGGAACATGGACGTTAAACGTTGATGATGATGATGATATGTAGAAGTTCTATTTAAATTGTTGGGATACAACAAGCAAATATTTTTATTTTTATAACTGATATAAACCACTCAACAAATTATTGCAGTAAAAATACGATATATTAACAAATGGAAACTATATTTATAAAACCATATTTATTTCATTATACATTTCAAGGACATTTCAAGGACACCAAGTTAAATTATGGTGTGCTTTCATCAGATAAAATATAATATAGATCAGTTTTATAAATAAATATTGACATACCCTTAAAGAATG
>OZ024742.1:264593374-264605874 GCA_964016885.1 Eledone cirrhosa | reverse complement strand
ACGCAGCATTTGATTCCTCTTATGCTCAGTCTCTCTCTCAATTCCTTTATGCTTTGTCGTTCACGTATATTACTGTTACACATCCATCTGGAGCATGTAGGCTTCGTTTCTCTCTAATCTACGTAAGTCTTCCACCTTCAGCGCCCAGGTCTCACTACCATGCAACATCGCTGTTCGGATACACGCATCATACAGTCTGCCTTTCATTCTGAGGGAGAAGCCTTTGCAGCTAGCAGTGGTAGTAGTTCCCTAAACTTCTTCCATCCCGTTCTTACCCTAGTTATTGTACTTTATATTGTACATATATACATATATATGTGCATATATATGTATATATGTATATGTATATGTATTTATATATATATATGTATAGTATTTATATACATATATAAATACATATGACAAAAATATATATATATATAATACATATACATATATATATAAATACATATACATATATATCTATACATATATATATATGCACATATATATACATATGGTGGCTGCCAACTCGTTTTCGAGTACGGCCACTACTTTACATCCATGTAGGATAACCCCTACCGAAGCGCTGAACGAGTGTGACTTTTTAGTCCAGCCAGCGACCTTGAAACCTCTGGTACAAACACTACACCTGTGACAATCATTGACACATAGTGCTGAGGCCCATGGTAGGACAATTATTTACACATAGTGCTGGGCCCATGTGAGGACAAGTGCAGAGAGATCTCCAGATATAAAGCAATGCCTGTGCCGTGAAGCTTTTATAGTGAGCAAAGGCACTGCACAAAGCCAGTCCCACTCTCTTAACCAAGATGCTATTTACCAAAAAGAAGAACAAGTCAACATCATTGGATACCATCAGGGTTGCAGGTGGTTATATCAGAGTTTTCCTTCTCCTAGAATTCTGCCTTGACTAAGGCTAAAGGGGTCATCTCTCCCGGTGATTTTGGATGGCCATTGACTCTTAAGAGCTTCCTTTGCCCTTTGACAGGTTTTGTTTTTAGTCTGCAGGATGTCCAAAGTCACCCTCCTCACCAAGAAACCTTGGTGGGGTTGCCAGTTTAGTCGCCAACGACCCGACCATGAGGACAGGTTGTACATATATATACATATATATACATATATACATACATATATATTAATATATATGTATATATATATGTATATACATGTATATATATATATATATATATATCATCCTCATCATCATCATCATAATCTTGATGATGATGATGATATATATATATATATATTGTTATACTTTGGGAGGGTCATGTTGTGAATAAGAAAACACACGCACTAACTGCTTTCACTTTAATTTATTATAAATTAAATGTATAAATTTCCGGTTGGTTGGTTGGTTCCACAACCAGACGATTGTTCATATATTGTAAAAGTTCTTTCGGCACATACTGTGACCTCTTCAGTGACTGGGGATTCTTTTCTTTGTTTTTGTGCCGCTCTTTGTTCTGTCCTACGCCATCTTGTTTTTGTGTGTTGTGTGCTTAGTTTCTATATATATATATGTATATATATATATGTCACGCCAGTAATACAGGGTACCCGACCTCCCATGGGTACATGCTGAAGCATATAAACAATATGCCCCCCCCCCCCACCCCACCGCAAGGTGGTCGTGGAGGTGCCAACGGCAAAAAAGCACCCAGCCCACACTGTAAAGTGGACGTGTAGGCGCCACGAAAAAGCACCCAGCACTCACTGTAAATGAGGTTGGTGTTAGGAAGGGCATCCAGCTGTAGAAATCAAGCCAGATCAGTTCCTGTATGAGCAAGGCATGGTCAGCCGACCAGACACTGCCCACAACAGGACAACCCGTCTAACCCATGCTAGCGTGGAAGAACGGACGTAAAACGGTGATGATGATGATGATGATGTGATATATATATATGTGTTTGTATATATGTATTTATATATATATATATATGTATATATGTATGTATATGTGTATGTATGTATGTATTTGTATGCTTGTATGTATGTGTGTATGCTACAATAGGAGTATGCATTCATGAATGTACACCACAATACAAACAAATAAATGTTAGTGTCTCTACTTGTCATTTGATATTATTGCGGCAGTATCGGTAGAGGGTCAGACGCCATGCTTTAATGCATAGAGTTACAGTCCTTGCCATTCTGAGTTCAAATCCCACCGAGGTTAACTTTGCCTTTCATCCTTACAGGGTCGATAAAATAAAGTACCAGTAATGTACTGGTTAATTGCTGGCCTTGTGCCAATAGTAGCAACAATTATTGCTTAGTCAATGAGGAAGTGTGGTCACTTTGATCTATTACAGAGCTTATGAGAAGCCACAACACAAGTGTTATCCCATCACACAAAAAAACCTATATCAAATGCTTACAATAAAGTATACTCCACTACCACTGTAGACATCCAAAGACAGTATTGGTGTTAAACTGGGAAATGTATTAAGAATAAAACCTAACTAGATTGTAGAAATATAAAATTACATAACTATATATACTAATACATCATGATCTAGTGGTTAGGGTGTTGGGCTTATGATCATAATTTTTTATGAGTTTGTTTCTTGGACAGGTGGCAAATTGTGTTTGTAAGCAAAACACTTCTTTCTGCATTGCTCCAGTCAACTTAGATGATTACTGAATGCTGAAGCTGGTGCATTACTGCACCAGCTCCGGCAATTCTTGCACTTAATTCAGCTTCCTGCCTTCCATCACTCATGAACACGGTCCTAACATATTTGAACTACTCTACCTGCTTCAATGGAACACCATACACATGTAAAGTGTACTACACAGGCTTACTTGTGAGGTTGTGTATCTCAGTTTACACAGCACTGATTTTCATTCCAGCGATGCAGCACTTGGTATCAAACTTATTGAGTGCAAGTCGGAGATCAGAATTATGGTCAACTTCTTGCTGCCCTGATGTCTCTATAAGAATGCCCAAGTATTCATGTTCAGATAAATGAGACTAAATCGAAACCATGGAATGTGGGAGTTGGTCTCCACCAAGGGTGCATACTCTCATTCCTCCTGTTCATTATTTATATGAACAGGATTGACATACACAGCTGGGTTGGAAGTGATATCATGACTGGTGGGTGTAAAACCAGCTGGTTGGAATTAGCAGACGACCTGGTGTTATTTAACTCAACAGAGGGTGCACAATTTGATACAGAAATTTGAACTTGAGATCTTTTATTAATCTATTATAAAAGTTTTATTCATGTATATTTATTTATATTTACATGATGATGATGGTGATGGTGATGGTGATGATGATGATGATGAGGAGGAGGAGGAGGAAGATGACAAAGCTATTTATTGATGTATTATAAAACCATTCTAATGACTAAGTCAAACATTATTACAAAGCTTGTTCTTTTCTTGAAAATGTAGAAAGTTTCCCCTCACCTGCTTTCCTACCAATTTAGGTACTGAAGTCAACCTGAATTAGTGACAGCTACCACTCTGTTGTTCCACTAAATTCAAGAGTGTTATACCCTATAATTTTCCTTAATCTCATGATGTCCTATGTTCATCATTCATCATCATTTCATTTTACGTCCGCTTTTTTCCCTGCTTGCAAGGGTGGGACGGGAACTGATTCTGGCTTGATTTCTACAGCTGGATGCCCTTCCTAACACCAACCTCATTTACAGTGAGTGCTGGGTGCTTTTTTGCCGTGGCACCTACACGTCCCTATCATCTCATTTCTACAGCTGAGTAAACTGGAGCAATGTGAAATAAAGTGTCTTGCTCAAGGAAACAACACATCGCCCGGTCTGAGAATTGACCTCACAACCTTTCGATTGGAAGGCCAATGCTCTAACAACTAAGCCATGTGCCTCCATGTTGTTAATTTTTATTTTTTTAAAGATTATATATGAGTGTTTTATTAATTATTTGTTTAAATAATTGTTTCTACTTTTGGCACAAGGCCAGTAATTACCCAGTGTATTTCTGGTACTTTATTTTATCGGCCCCATAAGGATGAAAGGCAAAGTTAACCTCAGCAGGAATAACCTCTGCTCATATTTCTAATAACTTTAAAATATTTTACTACTTGTACTTTTACGAAATTGAGAATTGATAGTTCTTTGTATTTCAACTAAATTAGCAGTAGAAACTGATATATATATCTGTACATCTATTATGGTCCATTAACAATCGAACAATTTTATACATCTCAAACATTTCTCAACTGTATTCAAATAATTTATCATCAACCTGCTTTTCCATTTTTTTTTTTAATAATTCTTAATAATAATTTATAAAGTTTGTTCTCATTTCATAATGAAAGGTATTAAAAATAACAGAATAAAAATAAAAATGATAAAACATATATAGAGAAAGAAAATTAAATATAGGAAGGAAGTAGAAGAACCAGTTCTTTTTTGTTGGTGAGAATTCTTTTACTATGGAAATAGCCACAGGATCAAAATCAATAGAAGAAATTCTGGAGAACAATGTAAGAGGGATTGGTGGGAAACTATTTGTCTATTTATGGTGGAACCTCTGAATATTTCAGTATGTTAACACTTTCTCATTTTGAAAGATTCTCACAGTTTCTCGGTTTTGTTACCTTAGCTTACATCCAAACATACCACCATGACAATGACAACAGACGTTAGGTTGCAAACAACACTGAAGACAACAAATTTATTCATTATTTTTTTCCATGCTAACTATATAAACAGGTTTCAGCTATCCTGTTTTATTTTTGTTGTTGTTGTTAATATTTATTTTTATTTTGTTATGTTGCGTCTATATTTTGTTGTTGCTTCTTTCATGACATATGCTGGTGCTTTTGATTTTGCATTATCATTTTTGTTGTAATTGTTGTTGTTGTCAATGTTAATATTTGCAATGAGAAAAGATTTTAAAACAGAATAATAAACAAATATATAAACTCCATTGAATCTGACATTTCAGTTTTATTCTTTACTAAAATAATTTTCAAAGAGACTAAAAAGCATTTAAAACGGAAAGCATTTCAAAATGCTTTTATTATATTTTAATAATAAAAGACTAAATTGTTTGAAGTAACTGAATGGTGGCTGGGATAAAGATTGGAAAATAAGAACAATAATAAATCAGGTATATATATATTAGATTAGATATAAAGAACAGAATAGCATCAAAGAAAGTAACGTTGGAATTTAGATAAAAGTAAAGAATAAAAAGACAATGTAATTGAGAAAATGGAGAAGAATACTGTTTTAACGAAATGGACCAGTTAGTTTAGAGAGAAGGGAAAGGTGAATGACAGTGCATATAAGGTGAATACAACTACAGGGTGGATGAGATGAGGGAGAGCAAAGGCGGCGGGGGGGGGGGGGGGGGATTGAGGAAGAAGAGAATGAACAAGCAAGCAGTAAAAATGTAAATGAATTAAGAGAATTTAAAATTTAGATTATGTAGAGAGGATATAAGTGTATCTGAATTGATTAGAAATAGTAACCTGATTATATATATATATATGTACATATATGTATATGTGTGTGTGCATGAGTATATATATATATATATATATATATATATATATATATATACTCATGCACACACACATGTGATATATATATATGTATATATATATATAGGAAGAGCAATTAGAGTCGTACAATATAGAGGAGCAGTGGGAATTCCTGAAAGCAAACCTGCTGATGGCGGCAGACGAAGTCTGTGGCTGGAGCAGGCCTGTAGGCAGGAGGAGAGTAACATGGTGGTGGAACAGTAAGGTGGAGGGGCCAATTAAGGCCAAAAAGCAGGCTTGGAAAGTATGGCGGGATGGGGGAAGCAGAGAAGACTATCAAGTGGCCAGGAGGGAAGCTAGGAGACAAGTGTACTTCGCAAGAAGGGAAGCAGAGGAAAGAAAGTTCAAGCATGTTCTACAACGCGAGGACCAAAAACGTGAGGTGTTCAGGATTGCTAGGCAATGTGTCAAGGAAAACCGTGATATTGTCGGGGAGAAGTGTGTCCTTAATGATGACGGCGTACTTGCCATCACTGACGCTGATAAGAAGGTAGCTTGGAAGTGTCACTACGAAAGGCTACTAAATGAGGAGAATAAATGGGAGAAAGACAGTCTCCCCCACATCGACCCAATAGAGGGACCAGCAGTGTTAGTCGAGGGTAGTATAATAAGTAAGGCAATCAAAGATATGAAGACGGGTAAGGCGGCTGGGCCTTCGGAAATAGTTGCCGAGATGCTGAAGGCATCTGGTACGGTGGGACACACCATGGTCACCCGGATAGTTAACCAAGTCGTACAGAATGGGGTTGTTCCAAAGGACTGGCGTAGCAGCATCATCGTTAACTGTTATAAGGGTAAAGGAGATGCCCTAGATAGGAGTAACTATAGAGGCATTAAATTAATCGACCAGGTCATGAAGGTCACGGAAAAAGTAATAGCGCAACTAATCAGAGAGAGAAGTGATCTAGATGAAATGCAGTTCGGGTTTGTGTCAGGCAAAAGTACCACAGACGCTCTTTTCATTGTACGACAACTACAGGAGAAGTACCTAGCTAAAAGTAAACCCCTATACTTAGCTTTTGTCGACTTGGAGAAAGCCTTCGACAGAGTCCCCCGTTCCATCTGGTGGGCTCTTAGAAAACTAGGTGTTGACGAATGGCTTGTGAGAGCTATACAAGCCATGTATAAAGAAACAGTCAGCAAGGTTAGAATTAACAACGAATATAGTGAAGAGTTTAGCGTAAAAGTTGGCGTCCATCAGGGCTCTGTTCTCAGCCCCCTACTATTTATTATTGCCCTCCAGGCTATAACAGAGGAGTTCAAGACCGGTTGCCCATGGGAACTCCTATACGCAGATGACCTAACACTCATAGCTGAATCAATGGCTGAGCCAGAGAAGAAATTGAAACATGGAAGCACGGCCTAGAATCAAAAGGCATTAAAATTAACCTGGCTAAGACTAAAGTTCTAGTTTGTAAGAAAGAAAATAAGACGGCGGTCCCTTCCGGGAAGTGGCCATGCTCAGTGTGTAGGAAAGGCGTAGGTAGAAACTCAATTTTGTGTCCCAAATGCAAAGTATGGGTGCATAAAAGATGTAGTGGGATCACAGGTAAGCTAACTAAGAACATAGATTTTACATGTGGCCGGTGCTCTGGTGCAATAAGTAGCAGCAAGTGCCCACAAAATACTAGCTCTTTCAACTGCGCAGAGGGTTCTATAGAAATAGTGGACAGCTTCCGTTACCTGGGTGACAAAATCAGCAGTGGGGGAGGGTGCTCTGAAAGTACAGTAGCTAGAGTCAGAACTGGATGGAAAAAGTTCAGAGAGCTTATACCACTATTAGCCGCTAAAGGGTTCTCCCTAAAAATGAAAGGCAGGTTGTATGATGCCTGCATACGAACAGCAATGTTGCATGGCAGTGAGACCTGGGCATTGTGTGCAGAGGATATACGCAGACTACAGAGGAATGAAGCTTGCATGCTCCGCTGGATGTGTAATAGTAATATACGTGAACGGCAAAGCATAAACGAACTAAGGAAAAAATTAGAAATAAGAGGAATCAGATGTTGTTTACACGAGAGAAGGCTACGTTGGTATGGTCACGTGATGTGCATGAAAGACGACAGCTGTATAACAAAGTGCAGGGCAATAAAGATAGACGGTAGCCATGGAGTAGGCAGACCCAGAAAAACATGGGACGAGCTGATAAATTCCGACCTCACACACTTACACCTCTCCAAGACAATGTCACTGGACCAAGAGCTTTGGCGCTACACAGTAATAGAGAAGACCCGCCTTACCTAAATACAAAGTAAAACCTACTACAGTCAGTAGGCATCTCTAACAAAATACACCCCCGTCCCACCACCCCCACCCCATCCACACCGCCCCTTTCAATGTAAAGTTATGTTGGTGCCACAACATCCAGGCCGAAACAAATGAGATCGTGTAGGTGTCACGACAAAAAAACACACAGTTCACGCTGTAATGTGGCCGTGTAGGCAACACGGTAAAAACCTCCCAGTCCCACACTGTAAATGTGGTTGGTGTTAGGAAGGGCATCCAGCTGTAGAAAACCTGCCAGATAGTCCTATGCGAGCAAGATAATCACTCTTGCCTCAAGTGGGAAAACCCCCGTCCAAACTCATGCAAGCGTGGAACACGGACGTTAAACATTGATGATGATGATGATGATGATACATATATATATATATCATAATTTTTTTTCACATCCGCTTTTCCATGCTTGCATGGGCTGGACATAAAAACAAATATGTGCATGTGTGGACATGCATGTGGTTGTGTATGTATGAAGTCATAGTAAAAGCAACATATCTAGGAGAGCAATCACTGTAAATGAAACTGATTCAGAGTATAGAGAGCCTTTAAATATAAAAGACAACCTCTTTATGCTGGTGTCATTATAAATAACTACTGTTGAATTTTCTAGTAATCAATGTTAGGAAGACTATATATTTGTAAGACCCTCATCAATTAACCATAAATCTATTTGTAACATCAGCTGCATAAGAGTTATGACACCTACCATGCCTTTACTTTACACCCAAGAACCAGATGACTGTTAAACTGGGTGACATTTTAAGTCTACCATCCAAGTAGGTTGAAAAAAAGACTTGAACTCAGAATGCCAAGAGCCAGAACAAATACCCCATTTAGTGCTCTAAAGATTCAGCCAATTCACCACCCTGGACAGGTATTTTATTATTGGCCTTGGAAGAATGAAACACAAAATTGACCTGATTGGAATTTGAATTTGTAGCACTATTGTTGGGAATTTGGGCAAGATGCCTTATATTATTTAGTTTAGAGTTCAGTTAGTCACGTCTCATATCATACGTACTAAAAAATTAAATATTGTTACTGTTCTAATTTCAAAAAGTTGGTTTTCTCACCCTACTAATATAAATATTTCTCTTGTACTCATGTGAGAGATGAAACACATCTCATGCTGAATTTACCAAGCATTTAGTTGGCAGCTTTCATAGCTTTACTATACTGTCAAATAAACAGATAATGATGAGGATACAGAAAACTCAGAAGAAATATCTGAAGATGAAGACTGGCAGAAAAACAACAAAAGTAATGTTTGCAAGAATAAAACAAAAGCTGGAATTTTTATTACATATGAAATGATGCTGAATAAAGGATATGGTAATGACATCAAACCAAGAAAAGAATAAAACAAATAAACATCTTTCTGATGAGTTGTAGATAAATAAGAGCACATAGATTATTATATGGAACAGAAGTGATTGTCTTTAGATGTTAGTGTCAGTGAAAAAATAAATATGATTTATACAATATAGTTTAATATAGATTACTAAAGAAAACAACTATTCTATAGCCAATGTTTATAATCATCAAACATCGATAAGACAACAAATAACACACACACACACACACACACACACACACACACACACACACACACACACACACACACACACAAATTTACAATGAAATTTAGAACAAACATTCTGTTTAATCTCAGATCAACTGCAGTTGCAATCATTTGGATCAGGTCTCCAAGTTTTAACATATGCTTCTCCCTCCCTTTCACCAGTCTTGGAGGCTCTTCAAAACAGTTGTAGCCACTGCCCTTCCATTAGTAACTAAGCAGTAAAAAAGAAAATGAAAAAGTAGGCATATCCCTATCTTATTTCCTCATCCATAATATATCTAAGATAAGATTATCTAATGTTCTACATTTTCAAGATGGTGGAGCACGATGTGAAGGTGATTTGTTTGCTCAATCTACAGATTGAGTAACAACAAATAGACTCTGTTTGGTTTATAATATTTAACTGCTTCCAGTGACGTTGTAAACACATGTATGCATATCTATAACGGAGCTAATTTTTACTCTCTAATCAAGTAATTTAGAAATCCACTGTTATAATATTAATAAACAACTGTTTTCATTGTAAATCTTGTTAATGAGGAGTAGCTTGTAGATGATAGCATCAGTAGTTTATTTTGATCATTACTACGTGGATGACGATGATGGTTATGATACAACAAACTGGTGATGATGAAAATGATGACAGTGGTGGTGATGTGTTGGAGATGAAATAAATAAAAAATGAGAGAATAGAGAGGAGAAGAAAGTGAGGAAGAGTGAAGCATGTTAAGAAGAAATCTGAAGTAATGTTTGAGAAAACTAAGAAGCTGAAGATCATGAGGAAGAAAAAATGAAGAAAATGAAATATGTAAAAGAAAAGCAGTAAAATAGCTATGACAAAAACATCTGACCTACATAGCATGTTAGCCACTCACCTATCTACCCACTCTGAGAAAATATCCCCAAACAAATGAAATATAGTAATATTTAGTAATTATAGATAGCATTATTTGTAATCTTCAAGGAAGTTACAAGCTTTACTCATTGCTTATCTCATGTATTTTGATTTCTCTACTGAAGTACTAGCAGATTGGTCATATTTCTAATGATGGCTCACTAGTTGAATGGTCACTTTTCTAATAATTGTTTCTACTTTTGGCACAAGGCCAGCAATTATCCCAGTGTATTACTGGTGCTTTCTAATAATGGTTCACTCTTACTTCATTTTCTGTCATGCTATGTTTTTTGTAATGGTTAGGTTCCACCTGCTGCTGGTACAATATAACTAAGAACAACATATCTCTTTGGATAGCCAGCTATTAAACTATTCTCTCCACCGAATTTACTGGGTGAAGAGGGTATGTGGATGGACCCCCCCCCCCCCCCCCCCCCCAGTAAGATTAACCCTTTCATTAATGAATTTCTAATGAAAGACACTATCTATGTGTTTCAATTAATGTTTACAATAATGAAAAGTTTGGAGAAACTTAATAAAATAACAATTTTTTCATTAGTAAGCTGATATTTAGAATAAAACTTAACAAAAATGTTTGAAATAGGGATAAACATTTTAAAATGAGAAGTTTTGTATCATAAACCCAGGGTAATTTTAGGTGGTTTAGTACCAAAAGGGTTATACATAAAACCTGTTAAAGAGAAAAAAGGTTCTCACAGAGAGGCTCATGACTATACATAACTAAAGAGGAGATGGTTGTTAACAGGTTGTCAGCCTATTGAAACATATTCCTGAGCACCTCTCCTTAGGCTACAGACTTTAAGTCTACATTTATATTTTTTGTAGTATAGAGAAGCTGACTCTACTACTCTGTTTCTATTTCCACTCGTAATTATGAAGTCAAAAGTTCAAGTCTGGGTATTGTTATTATTTTGTGCCCAAAGTGAAGGTGGTAGATTAGCAGAGTTTTTAGGTGTTGAACAACTGTTTAGCAGTATCTGTTTCATTCTGAATTTAACTTTACTCTTTATTTTTTTGGAGTTGATAAAATAAAGAACCAGTCAAGTACTGAGGCTAATATAACTGAGTTTTCCTGCATCCCAAAACTGCTGGCCTTGTGCCAAAATTAGAAACCAACGGTAGTGGATTGGCTGTATCAGTAGAACATTGGACAAAATGGTTTATGGTATTTAGTTATGGCTTTCTGTTTTGAATTTAAATCTCAAGGTCAACTTGGCTTCTCATCCTTTTGGGGTCGATAAAATAGAGCACTAGTCAAGTACATGGTTGATATAATCAATGTATTCCTCTCACACACACACCCCAACGCACCAAATTGCTGGCTTTATGCCAATGTCAGAAAGTATTGTATTGTGCTCAAAATCCAAAGCATTGTTTTAGTTGATTTAGTCAACCTGTCTGAAAGTAGGTAAACTTACCATTTTATGATTGAATGCTTAGGAATAGAAAAGAAAGGAAAACATGCTTAGGATTAGGACAGAAATGGAATATAAGTAAATATATGTTCTTTAACTATATATATATATATATATATAAATATATATAGGATAAGGATAAAGATCCCAGCACTCCTTGTGGAGTCATAGAAGCACCATCATATGGCATGTCTAGGGTATTTTTAAAGCTGATGGAGCCCAACCTTCTCCAGGTCTGAACACATTTTTTTCTATAGAGAAAGAATCAACCCCCAGTACTGGACTGATATGTTTCTTATTGACCTCGAAAGAATGAAAGGCAAAGTTGACCACGGCAGGATTTGAACTCAGAGTGTGCAGTGAGGTGGGATGAATACTGTAAAACATTCTATCTGATGTCTTAATGACTCTGCCAATTTCCCACCTATATAAATATATAAATTGAATAACCATTTGTATGCCTTCCCATGCCTATTCTTGAGAAAGATGCTTAATTGTTTTTGGACCATGTGTAAATAGACACCATGTTGACATGGGGAGGCACTATGCATATCTGCAGGAAATGGAAGAATTGTACTGGGCTCAAATGCTCTCATAATCAACTAGAAAGAAAATGAGATGAATAACATCATTTAATATCTGCCATCCCGGCTGGCAAGAGTTGGGCTGGGGGTTTGCATCTTACTTACACACATTCCTATGCTCAGAAGTGTATTTTATCATGACACTAGAAATAGAAAGGCTATCATGTCTTTGACACAG
>OZ024742.1:264540874-264585874 GCA_964016885.1 Eledone cirrhosa | reverse complement strand
AGATTAAAATAGGCACTCCCCAAAATTCTTATTTAGATAAAATAAGCCATATACTCATTGTATTCTCATTGTATTCTCATTAAAAACCTTCTATATACTTGTTTACCAGCAAATTGAATTGCCATCTGTCATATACCCATCCCTTCTCTTCTTCCTTTCTTACAACTAATATAAATAGTTTGATTTTTCTGATGTTTTCCAATTTATCCAATATCTCTGAAGAAGTGACAACTGATTATACATTTGCTATCGAATACTTGCTAACATTATATGATTACGCAAGCATAAACATATGTCAATACCTAATAAATTCCTTTATAAAAGCACTTTCATTTTATATTCATCTTTTCTATATATATATATATATATATAATATATATATATAATATTTATACTCATGTAGATTTTGACATTATATTTGGGGTTAAAAAATTCATCTTATTCACTGAAAACTACAATAACTTGAATAGGTAGTTTACCTCTGTAAGACTATTTAATATCTGACACGGGTTGCACTATTACTGCAGCTTCAGTCGATCCACAGACTGCTACAGAGATCTATTCTATATAATCTTTTCATAAATACATGAACATTTAGTTGGGTTACAGATTATATATGTTTTGTTTTAAATGAACCATAATGAAAGATATTAATAGTGAAAAAATTCTTCATAAGATATGTTTTCTGTATCATCATCCTTTGTTTTTACATTGTTGGTATTGTTTACCATAAGATTAGCTGTAAATAAGCTGATTTATGGTGACTGACAATTCCTGCCATGACAATTATGTTTTTTTTGTCTTCTGTTTTTGAAACATAGTGTATCTATAATTACAATATCTCTAATGTGTTGCTCCTTGTCTTAAAAAGAGTAGGATATCATTTAAGAGCGATTTGGCTGCTATATCTAGCATATCGAATAACTTCACGAAAGTGCCTTCATAGGCTAATGGGAGGAAAGTGGAGAAAAAAGCAAGCAGAACTAAATGTTTTACAATAACTAGTTTAGGTGTATTTCATTTATGACTTGAAATCTTTACCAAGATCTGATTTCACAAATAAAATAAAGACCAGTAATACTGAGGAGATGCAAAACAAGCCCACTGCTTTTTTCCTTTTCACACCTTTATATAAAGTACTTGGCACTATTGTGCAAATAAAATATTATCACATTATTTTTTTCCTTTTCAAAGACCTGACAAATATGAAACTTTTATAATGTTCATAGGTGTATTTAATGGTGAACAGGTTCCTTCTCACACAACAGTTTTTAGTCATTTATAAATATAATCAATATTTTCACTTTCAGTATTACTGCAACCTCGTTAAAAATTCATCCATTTTAAATAAGCAACCATGTCTAATTACAATGGCTAACATTTTAAAATATTGCATCTTACATAGGTATGCAACTTGAGATTGAGGTGGTGCAGAGGAAATGGGAAGCAATATTGCTTATGCTTCATGAATATTAATGATGCAAATTAAATGAAATTAATCAAGCTATACCTAACTAATTTAATGTTACTGTATTGTTTTTTTTTATATTTTCTATGTTTGAATCAGTTGAACAGGTAATCAGATTCAGATTTTACATAGAATTATTAAAGAAAACATTTTAATATTGAATGTCCTTTCCAACAGTTAGCATTCACCTGTGAAATGGAACAATTAAATAGTAATGTTTCGATCAGGGATTGAACATCTGATCTTTAAGACATGTGTCCTACATTTAAACCAATCAATTAGGTCCTATAATGCTTTCCAAGCCCACCTGGCCTTAAAAACTAGGAAAGAACACCTAAAATGCCAAATGGAACATGAGTAGCTTTAACTTTAGCTATTTATCATGATTTACCAGAGTAGGAGATAAGAAAAAGAAGTGCACTACCATTTCACTTCCATCATAATTTCCTTTACCTCAGACATTGTCTAGTGAAGAAAATCTTTAACACTTTTGGTACCAAACTGCTTAAAGCAACCTCTGATTTTATTATACAAAGATGTTTATTTTAAAGTGTTCATATTTATCTTATAAACTTCCATCATAACTTTATGTAACAGCCCTTGTTAAGCTATACTACACATACCAGCTTAACCCTTTAGCATTTGCAAGCAGGGAAAAGCGGATGTAAAATGATGATGATGAATTCTCTATATTTACTATTATATTTTCATGGTAAACACTTTACCTCACATAATATCAAATCTATGAGATTTTGATATTATTTATTTTGAGAACAATACCTTAAAACCAGTATGAGGGGCCAGTTATGGCCACTTTGAACAGAAAGAGGTGAGAAGTCTTCTGGCTGGATACGGCCGGTTTAAATACTAAAGGATTAATCATGTGAATGTTAGTTATATTACTAAATCATTCCACATTTTTTTTTATTATTTCCAAAATTATTTGATAATACAGATAGTCTAATTCATTAAAAATATGGTAGTTAAAAAGGTTAAAATCTATTCTTTTGCAAATGGTGTATGAGACTATGCCACTTGGGTTTTGATATCACTGCTACAACCACAATCTTTCAAACATTATTCACTATTCTGGTCTGTCTTCATAATTTTTAAGTTACCGGATATGTTTCCTGGAGTTAATTGCTTAAATAAGTTTATGTTTCCATCAATTTAATGCTACACAAACCAAATACAACCAACAAGCAATATGAGTCAACATTTATGTGCTCCACAATCTAAAATTGGAAAACAGTGAACAATATACGATTGTTCTTCCATAAAAAATAAGATCATTCATGTTCCTTTGGCATATAGTTAAGCCAGATATTTACTATTCTGCATGCCTTTGTATGAAAGGACAAAATGCCATTGGCAATGTTATCATTGGTTTATTGTACATTGCTCCATGTGGATAGGATATTGATAGACCTGTAATACTACAATATATTTCTTTATTTTGTGTCATCTTTCATAAGAGCATAGTCTACTTTCTGTACAGTCATATTTGAGAGAGAGAGAGAGAGGATGCATATATGTACACACACATGCCCAAAATACAACTATGTGCACATAAACAAAAAGCTACACACACACACATACATGGCAGCTATAAATAAAATTTAAATATAAACAAAATCCTTTTGCAAAATACTAAATAAGACACTCATAAACACACAAAAGCAACCATGCACATAGCAATGAAATCACACTCATATACACCTACAAACAAACATACACAAACACACAGACAAAAGCAACTATACATATGACAATGAAATCACATTCATACAAACACAAACATGCACAAATACACACACACACACCACTATGTACCATACATCGAGGATGGATTTGAGGCCAAACAAATTACCGGAGCAGTCTTTGTCAACCTCACAGCTGCCTATGACACCGTGAACCACAGAGCACTTCTCTTAAAGGTAGCCCAAACAGTTTGGAACACCACTGCAGTCCGCATAATTGAGTCACTGCTCATCAATCGGCGATTCTTTGTTGAGATGGATGGCAGGCGAAGTAGGTGGAAGGTCCAGAACAAAGGACTCCCACAGGGCTCTGTGCTAGCCCCTATGCTGTTCAACATTTACACAAATGACCAGCCACAGTTCCACAATATTCGTAGATTCATATATGTGGATGATCTCTGCATAGCAACACAGTCAGGCTCCTTTGACACAATCAAGAAAAGACTACCAAATGCCCTTACAACTCTCTCTGCATACTACAAAAAATGGTACCTTAACGCTAATGCCAGCAAAACGCAGGTGTGTGCCTTCCATCTTAACAACCACCAAGCAAACAGGAAACTAAAAATCAGATGGGGCAACAATGAACTGGAAAACCACCCTCATCCACTTTACCTCGGAGTTGCCCTTGATAGAACGCTCTCCTTCAAACAACACATAGACAAACTTAAAAGTAAACTGGCAACTAGAAATAATCTCCTCAGCAAACTAACCAACACCAGCTGGGGTGTAGATCCCATAACACTGAGGCAAACAGCACTGGCATTCTTCTACTCCACCGCAGAATATTGTTCACCAGTATGGGCAAGGTCGTGCCATGCAAACAGAGTTGACCCAGAGTTGACCCAGAGTTGAACAAATCATGCTGGATGATCACCAGAACATTAAAAGCAACTCCCCTTCCAGCCGTATACTATCTTGCTAGCATTCCACCGCCCCACATACGACGAGAGGTCAACACAAAAAACTGAACAGTACAAACAACAACACAATCCCAGGCATCCACTCTATATCCACCAGGAAATAAGAAGATGATTAAAATCTCGAAAAAGCTTCTTAACCGTGGATAGCCTGGAGCATGCACAATCGGCAGAACTTATTGTTGGAAAAGTGGAGGGAGAGTGACCACCGCCCACCCAACGCAGCCTTACCAAGCCCAAATGAAAGCCTCCCCAATGGAACATCTCTTAGCAGAAAGGACTGGGTAACCCTAAACAGGGCCAGAGCCAAAACGGGCAAAACTGGAGACAACCTTCACAAGTGGGGATTGGCCACCTGTGCTGAGTGCCCTTGCAGCGAGACCTCCCAGACCATAGCCCACTTCCTCCGTGGGTGCTCACTGAGACCCACATGCTCCGACCAAGACTTGATGGAAGCAAACGACGCTGCACTTCAATGGATATGGCACTGGCACAACAAGATATGTTGATGATGACCATACAAATCTTTAAAAAAGGGGGCCAGAACTTATTGTAGATAGTAAATACAAAGACAATCTCTTCCTCTCTAAGTCCTCTCTCTCTAACTATCGCTCTCTCTCTCTTTCTCTCTCTCTCTCTCTCTCTATCTATCTATCTATCTATCTATCTATCTATCTATCTCTGACTCTCTCTCTGCAATGAAAATCAAATGAAATGAAAAGTGGAAATTCTTTATTGTTTTGATAGAAATTTAACTGCAAAGCGATAATCTGAAATGAAGTTAATCTCTGGATTTTTGTTGTAATCAATAATTAGCTATGTTCAGCTCATGACACTAAATCTCTCTCTATCACAAACACACACATACACACTCTGAAACTCAGACATACACACATATATATATATTAGTTTTCTGTGCTTTTAAATTTAGGAGGTTTAACAGAGGTCTGTTGGATAGGCTACTCGCGTGCATTGGATTAGGTAAGTTGGTAGAGGCTGTTGCTAGTGGTGTTTTGGCAGCAATTGTTGATTTGATGATAATGATAATGTTGGTGGTGGTGGTGGTGGTGATGGTGATGGTGTTGATGGGGTGCTGGTAGTGGCGATGATGATGATAATGATGATTATAAGTTACTATAGTGAACTTTTCTTGTGCAGACCTATGCTACTGAGTTAACTCATTAAAGACTCACCAGCAAACAATAGTTCTAGAGTTCTCAATGTTTTGCTTTAGTCAGATCTGATTTCACTTTGCATAATTTTTATCATTAGGTGAATTCTATGGTATGTAGTTGTATTTTGGAATAGTATGAGTTTGGTAAGCAGTTGTATCTGGTGGTGTGAGATTGTAAAATGCTACAGTAAACTTTGTGTGAATGGATTAGGATTTTTTAGTAGAGACTGAAAAAAGATGATAGCAGAGATTGTTATGGTACAATATTCCAGGACCCAGATAACTAACGAAGAGAATTATGAATAGATGTTAGGGCCTGAAAATAGTTTTGTTCTGTCTTGCAAAACTTGTCTTGGCGTCTCCGATTATGGAATTGGCATTCTTTGGGAAAATTATACATTTGAGAAGCTTTGCTTTAAACTCTTAATCTCCTGCAATGATTTAGTAGAACATATTAAAAAAAAAAACAGGTTCGTTTATAAGTGGAAACATCATTACAAAAATTTGTAAAGACTTAAATTTTTAATATGACAAAGTCATAGTGCTATTTTCAAGAATGTCTTGCTAATGTGGTTTCATGCAGTACAGGACATTGAGTTAATAAATAAAGTGTCCTGGCACCCTAAGAGGTCAAACAACAACAGTTTATCCTAACTAATTATCATTTAGTATTGCTGCTTCAGATGTGTACAGCACTTTCTTGTGAGTAGCAACTAAGAGAAACAAATGTTTGAGATAATCTATTCAGATAGCTTTTTCCTTCTTCATGAATTCATGTAATACATTTCGAGATAAGTTAAAGAAAAGTGTAATGATGGAAAGGTCAGTAACCATGCTGAGTGGATGAAAGGTTATTATATAGAGAATAAAAATCAGCAAAAGTTACTTTCTAGTAATGAACTTGGCCAAATTGTTCACAGTAAACTACATAGGAACAATATAATGGGAGTTTATATGTTCCAGCCCTAAATATGGTAAGGGTATGTTTATAAAACTGAAGAATAAATATATTTGCGATGCTCACTGAATAATGTTTTTGTTGTTGCTATTATATTTGCTGATATTTTGGAGAAAGTGGTTTTTTATTTTTTTTTCTAGAGTAACACTATTTGAGCAGAACTATGGTGGAAGATACGTTTCCGATATGCTACATGTAAGATTGTATTATACAATGTATCCTTCCTTTAGTCAATAGAAGTGTTTTGAGAAAGACTTGATTATTATTTCCAACAGGTACAGTGACCACGTAGAGAGGCTCAATCATGGATTTTTTAAGGATTTAGTAAGTTGGTTTAAAAATAAATTTTATCTAAAGGAATATGGAGGTATAGTGGCAAGTTGTTCAGTTGATAAACCACTGACTAAAATATACCCATTCAACTACTTGCCTTAATTAACTTATTGAAAGTAGCTTACATCACACACACTCATACAGACACTTCATAGATGTATAGTTGATGTTAAGAAGAGCAACTAGATCAATAAGCCTCTTCAGACATTCACGTAGTATCAAACAGCTGCATAATTAACCAATCAGTACATGCCAATAAGAAGAAAACAAAGGTAAAGCTATACAGCACACTAATCTAATTTCTTCCAACATTCATCTTTCTCATTGGAAATGGTTCTTATAGGCTACAGACATATAACAACACATCTTAGACTCAGCATTATACATAAATAAAAAATATATACAAATAAGAAAGATTAACATTTCATTTACATCAGAAACATCGCCCTCAAATGAAATATACCATCAACACAATGGCAATCACATTGAGCAAATATTTATCTCATTTCTAGTCACTAGTATGACTGTGTGGTTAAGAAAATCGATTTGCAAACATATAGTTTGGTGTTTGATTCCACTGTGCATCACCTTGGAAAAATGTCTTCTACTATAGTTTTAGGTCAACCAAAGCCTTGAGAGTCAATTTACTAGATGGAAAAATATGTAAATAAGCAAAAGCTTTTCTTTGTAATTTGTAATATTGATTTCTAATTTAGACATAAGACCAGAAAATTTGGTGGGAAATGCAAAGGTGATTAAATCAACACCAGTACTTGACTGGTTCTTTATGTTATTGACTCTTAAAGGATTAAAAGCAAACATTTCAAAGCATGTTTTTCAAACTTATATTAAAAACAGCTATTCAAGGATGTTTCATATTTTTGTATTAGTTCTTTATGTTTGGTTTGGAATAATAGTGTTCCAAAATCAATCATGTTTGTTAATATATATTTTTCTCTGAAAAATTAAACTATGAGAGCATAAGGGAAATGTCAACTGACCAACATATCAAGCATGTAATTATGCTAGGATTAACTACTAATATCATAATCTTGATCTATACGGAAATATTATCATGTAATGTCAGTGGAATTTCTTGGATTATTAATAATTGATTCTACTTTTGGCACAAGGCCAGCAATTACCCAGTGTATTACTGGTACTTTATTTTATTGACCCCATAAGGATGTATTATTGTTTAATGTTATGTGGTGTCATCAAAGAGATATGAGCTTGCATTCCACCACTGACAATTATGTCAGTCTTCACACTTTATTTAGATAACTATTATTTCAAGAAATTTAAAAAAAAATCATGGTCATTAAAAGATTACACACACACACACACACGTATTTATCTTGCTGTGTACTCACAATGTGAGCTACTTGCAGTATAAACTGACAATGAATATTGCTAGAAGTAGTGACATCAAAGAAGAGTATGCTAATCCTCACAAACAAGATGACACAAAATGAGAGTATTAGCAACATACGATACTGATCAATTCATGCTAGCATAGAAAAATGAAATGATCTTCATGTGATGATAAAGATGGTGATGATGATGATGATGATGATGATGATGGCAGTCATAAAGAGGTATAAGTAAATATGTTGGATATATAATAGAGTATGAGTGCATTTGTGTGTAGTGAGAGTAATGTTTTACTGCATTTTTTACAAATATAGCTTATTGTGTAGATTAATCTAAAAGTTTAAATCCTTTCATTATTGCATGATTTAAAAGGGAGGTTACAGATCAAAATATTAGTAGGCAGATCTCTAACCTCTCTTCTAACAAAGCCATTTTCGATAGGGCAGCCTCCCTATTATAATACAGCCTTATACAATAGCGGCTACTCCGAGAATATTTCCTATTCTCCAGGTCATTCCCCTAATACAAATAGGAAACAAAAACAAGAAATAAATGAAAAAAATTTGCTTCTTCCACTACCCTTCTTGATAAATGCCAAAACTAATGTTGGAAAATATATTTCAGCCCACATTGATACACACTTCCCCCAGGACACAAATACAATCAGATCTTTAGCTGTCATATGATCAAAATTGAATACTCCTGTGCCAGGAACATGAAATCATGTCTTCTGCGTAAACAACAGAGCTCCAAATGATGTGGACGTTCTTGTAAAATCCTATGTCATGCTCACTAGACCAACAATGCAACACCCCAGCAATAATATATAAAGCTGAGGTCTCCCCACTGAACCAACATTACCAAAATGGGTTCTGGAAATACATTGGAATGTCAGAGAGCCAGTTTAAAAACTACTTCCTCAATCACAAAATGACCTTTAAATACCCAAATAAATGAAACACTATAATTTTTGCAAATAAAATATGGCAACTCAAAGACATGAACATTGACTTGTCTATCAGATGGAAGATACTAGAAAAATTTCGACCATACTTAAATGGGCCTGCAAATTATGTAATGATGAAAAGTGGTGGATATTGAATAATCTCCACAAGAACAATCCACTTAACACATGCACAGATTTCTTCTTGAGATGTGTGTGTGTGTGTATATATATATATATATATATATATATATATATAGGAACAGTAATTTATAAATTTCTATTTCAACTCAATACATGAGTTCAATACACGACACTCACCACCCCAATATTCATATCATTATGTCATCAATTCCGTGCTTTTGAGGTTTGGACTTTGTCAGCTACTTTACATCGATGCCGCAGTCATCGTAGCTTGACATCAAGTTGATTCTGTTCTTGGTAGATTGACAATTTCTCATTGATGGACACAACTGGTCAAAACTTTCTATCCAGCTTTTCTTTCCGTTTGCAACAATTGCATTGCAAGATATATGACGGGACTTACTTTCTTCATGTACTTGTTGAGGGACCAGACGTTAGTAAACAGTATGAATCGTGGATTGCAGCTGGTGTATAATGGTCTTCCAAGTAACTTTTCACCAGGTGAAGCAGATTTCCCATCTGATGAAGATCAATGATTGAGTAGAATTTGATGGAGTTGGGGATATCAATTGTCAATGATAGGATTCCGTGCAGATAAGGCATGCTTGATGGTTTGAACAGCTTGTCCATTTGATTGGGGATCATTAGTAGGTGTGTATATGCCAAGGATCGATAACCAATTTTTCAATGCTGTAATTTTGCAATGAGGAATACTGCACGTCTCTGATCTTCCCATCGCAGAACATTGGCAAACCTCCTACTCTCAGCCTCCCTGTGTGCTAGGTACACCTGTTGTCTAGCTTCTCTCTTAGCAGCTGTGTATACTTCTCTACTCCCACATTTTTCCAAGCCTTCCATGCCAGTCTTTTGTCTCTAATGGCCCTATCTACCGTGCTGTTCCACCACCAGGTCACTCTCTGTCTGGTTGAAGCTCTGTCCCAACCACAAGTTTCTTCAGTAGCCTGCAGTAAGTTTTCACGCAAGAAATTCCAATTATCATCTATGTCATACAGCTTTAAATCGTCTTCTTTTTCATCATACACATCTTGAAGGTCTTTGCTAAATTTATATTTTAATGAAAGATCTTTTAGCTTCCAGACCTTTCTTTTCCACACCTTCCTGTATGTCTTATTCTTTCTCTTGCTTACTGAGATGTCACTAACGACTAACGTATGCTGTGGGGTACATTCTTCCCTGGGGTATGCCTTAGTATTTGACACCATCTGTCTGTCTCGCTGTCTAACTAGCAGGAAGTCAATCTGGCTTATGTGCTCACCTGGTTGGTAGGCTTTTGGAAGTTAGTGTTGCAAATGGTTAGTACATTTGCATCACAAAATTCAAGAAGCCTCACTCCTTCTTCCTTTCTTGAGCTGTACTGTGCCCACCATGTACCCCAGTGTATCCATCCTGGAGCTGTCCAACATGTCCATTGAAGTCCCCTGCTAGCATAACGACGTCTCTGTCCTCTATCATTGAGGCTGTTTGTAAAAGTTGCTCAGAAAAGCAGTCTTTCTCTTCTTTACCTAGGCCTGCCTGGGGAGCATAGGCAGAGATGATTGTCAGTAGTCTCTTGCCTACAAGTAATCTAAGCTTAATTATTCTATTACTAACTCTAACTACCTCTATTGTCTTATTGATCCATCTCTCAGCCAGTAATTATGCCCACCCCACCTAACCCATCATTATTACCCACCCAGAAAAGGTTATAATAACGATGTTAATATTTAGAATTAATCTTGATAGAATCTGGAGCACTCTGTGAGAAGAAATTAAGGAAGTTATGTGGAGGACCAGGTTAGTTGAACTGAATTAACATTCACCTTGAGTTTCAAGCTGAGAATCCTGGGAAAAAGCCAAAGTGTCTCAGTATGCAAGCTGGCAAGAATGTTTCTCTAGCAAGAGAAACATATCTTGTTATTTCTTTTTTAAATGAAGATTGTTACAATTGCGTTCACAATAATAAGCACATAGGAAAGCAATTTCAGTTATAAATCTAAAACCTCCAGAAGGTCAGATTGCAATGCTCTACCAGAAGGATTTTAAAAGAAAATGACAAGAAAAATATTGAATAGGTTTAATAAGTGATGGTTTGATTGGTGTATCATATTGAATTGTTTAGGGTTAAGATAGAATTAAATAAATCTGAATTAGCAAAACTGATAACAGAAACAATAGAACAATAGACACCAATTGTTATGGTGGTGTTCATTTGGTAAATATATTTATATAAATCAAGGTGACAACATTGTGATGGACAGTAGATATATATAAGAGGTGATAATCTAAATTTTATCAATAAAAAAATTCTTTATATAACATCCACTCTCTCTCCCTCTCAAATGTAAGTATTAAATTGTGAATCACAGTAAAGGGTTATTATTTATATATATGGTAGATCTCTGTAGAGATTCTGTCAACCTAATTCCATTCCCAAGGTACTCGAAAAGTCAAAGATATGGTAGAAGATACTTGCCTGAGGTGCTGCACAGTAAGATTATACCCAGGACCAAATAGTTGTAAAGTGAATCCATTAATCATATAAACATAACATTAGATAGAATTGCAATAGTTATGGGTGATGTGTCCTCTGTTGGAATCCTACATCTTCAACACCACAAAATATACACTGGAGAAACTGTATTTCCATTTTATAAGCAATATTTCTTTACTGAACATTTATTTACTTTTTCAAACACTATAGTAATTTTACCATCGAACAGTACTTCCAATAGTAGAATGGAACTGACTCTCAATATTAAATAGAACAGTGATACACTTCTAACAATTTCCTGCCTTTTGATGCCCAATGTGTTAAGACATGACCCACCCCTGTTAACAAAAAAATTACAAATATAGTCTTTACTATCCTTAGGTTGCTAGCGTAATACCCTGTCTACATGTTTTAAATATGTACTTTTTCTTCAGTAAAATTAAATATACACACAACTCTATATTTCTAGAACTCCATATTTCATATTTACCCAGGTTGTTCACCAACAACATACCACCTACATTTTCAAAGTTTGCTGTTATTATCGATGTGACTTTCACTTTAGTAGAAGACTGTATGGCTATGATAGTATACATCATGCATGAGAGAATTAAAAAAAGGATAATTCACCAAACATAAATTCTACCCTTCTATCATAAATATTTTGCTTTAATAACCATTGATATATTTGCTGATTAATGTTAAAATATAAATTCAGAGTTCACATTTAGACTGAGATTGATGATGCTTAAAAATATTTCTTCAGGATCAATTCACTAAACCACTAACCCTATATTAATTTTCTGTGAACTATATCTTTGGAAAGAAGCCAAATGTGTCCAGGGCAGTCCTGTCAGAATTTGTGCCAGCATGTGAAATATATATTAAAAAAAACATTCTATAAATCTGACGATGATGGCAATGCCAACAATGACAAGAAGAAAGAAGAAAAGGTATATTATTATTTTACCAAATTGAATAATTACATTACCAGTCTTAATCAGTTGAGAAATGATATAATATAACAGAAAGTTGTGCATTTTTATTTATAGAAAAGAACCATGTCAGTAGCTTGTTTATCAAAGGGGATAGCGACCATTTGTAGAATACATACAAAATAATGCACTGGATTATCAAAAGCGATTGATGATGATGATTATGATGACAATGATGATGATGGTGAAGAAAATGATGATGTTGAAAACAATGATAATGATGGTCAAGATTATATCACCATCAACAAATGAATGTGTTTTAGATTTTATGTAATCAACAAAATATTCTAGCAACTGTTAACCCTTGCTGTCCAAAAGAGAATAAATATTTCCCTCCTTCTCTCTCTTTTATCTTATCCCACCTTACAACTTCTCTATCTCACTGTTCCTGCACACCAAATGCACCTTCTTTTACCAATGAATGAAGTTTGACAGGTTTTGCAATGAGACATGTGTAGCTTTTTGTTTTGTTTCTATTATTTTTTTTACAGAACATTCCGTACATTTTTACATTGTTTCCATATTCTGAGCGAAGAATTCAAGCTATTTAGAATGAACTATAAGCAAATTAATTCTATACATAAACAAACAAGTTGGAAACAAACACTTACATTTCTCCACACTTATTCTCTCTTCATCCCCATTCCAAAACAAGACAAAACCAAAATATTGAATTTAGATGTTAAACAGTCAATTTGTCAATTTTAAGTACCACCACCGCAAACATTAATTTAACGTTCATGCCAAACATTAATTAAACATCCAAGCTGATAAGGGAGCCTCTAAAATGGTCGTTTGATCTGCTAAAAATAGCAGGCAAATCTCTCTCAAATCAAACCTTACTATCTAAAAAAAAGAAAATCCAGGGCCTTCTCACTGCTGTTGGAGGAACTCCTTCCTGATTGATCTCCACCACATTTGGTTTTGATCATGTTTCCAGGAGTGTAACCGTACTTACCGTACTTGGCCAATTGCAGGTTGTTGAAGCTATTTAACCCATAGTTGAGGTGGATGGCTATTAATTCTGAGAAGGTCATCTTACCTTTAACAGTGCTTGTTTTGTTTTTGTGCTGGTGATGTTCACCTTACCCTCCTAACTAGACCAGGGTCTGGTGGAGGAGCCTGTTTTGTCACCAATCATTCCACCATGAAGCAGATTGTACTGGGTTATATGGTACAGTAGCAGGCAGAAGCGTAACCTGACATAGTTGTTTAATTAGTCCTTAATATTTGTTTAATTGTCCTTTGATGTTTAATTAGTCTTTAATACTTCAGGATAACCCCTCCACTATTTTCTACACTTTCTACAATACTTCTAGCAACCTATAACACACTCAAGTTATAACATTTTATAACACATATAGTCATATAATTAGTTTTATACATCTATTAAATTGTTCTTATTAGGAAAATTGGATTATTAATTTTTGTTATTTCATTTTTAATCACATGACTCATTTTTCACAATTTTATAAAATTAAACCATGTAGAATTATTTGTTTACACATAGACTATGAAATATATAAGGTTTTATTTAATTAACAAGTTAGAATATTATCTGATTAAACTGGAACGTCTTTATCTTTATTTGGACCACAGATCTATGTTATAAATGGGAAACACTTGATTCTAAGTATATATACCGATTCACAAATTATATAGATTTTACATATATATTGTTGCAGAAGGCTATCTGACAGTTTAGTATGAAGTTGCTCACTGACATATGCTACCTCTGGCCTACAGTAATGATATCTGCCTCCCCCCTCTCTCTTTCTCTCCCTCTGCTTTTTTCACCTCACATGCAGTGACTTCTACTCTTCAAAGATAGTTGGACTTCTACCACTGCCACCCAAGGACACCTAAATCACCCATCTGTCTCCCTTATGTCAGACTATTGTGTTCATCTCCCTACATCCTACACTAACCACTATTCCTGCAATTTCCTCTCTACTCCTGCTCATATATTTCTCTTGCAACTATTCAAAAGGAACATTACCATATTGATCTTAAACTAACTATAAGAGCCATGGACACAGCTCCATCCTCCAAATAAAAATGATAATTACAAAATGTGCTAGAATGTAGTTAGTGGTGTTAGTATGGAGGTATGAGATAGGCCAGGCCAGTTTCTTTAAGACAATGTTCATTGTAGAATTATTTTCCTTTCCCTGTTTGTTCTGTAACATGCTAACCTCCAACTCATTTCTTAATCACACCCCAGTCTGATTTAAAATTACCATCTTAGACTATATACCATACTCCCCTTTTTCAAGCATCATTGATTCACACACACACACCATATAACATCAGCTGAAGAATGGCCTTTACTAGTAATGTAAGTGATTTCATTCCTTCCAGTTACAATGATGATAAGAAAGATATTATCTGATGAAAATTATGATGATAACAGCAATAATATTTTGCAGTTGTTTGCATACAAACATCTTGTGGTTCATGATGGTGATGATGATAATGCCAATTATGATGATAATGATGCTGATTAGATTATGAAGGTGGTGCTGGTGCTAGTTCGGGTGGTTCAGCATATATTCAACTATTGATCTGGAATTGTACAAGGATCCATTTAGAAAGAAACCATTTTACAATATTTTTACAAGATTAGAGTTTTATTGAAGTATCGACTTCAAAGAGAACCAATTTGCTGGAGTTAATTGTTAATTCTATGAACAAGCAAACAAACAAAATTAACTGAAATTGAACAAATCTGTATGGATGCCATTAATTAAAAGTGTATATTTCATCATTAACTTAAAAGTAGCACTGTTATTAGTATCTACTTTTGGACTATTTTTTATGCCAATTAAATAATCAGAACAGATTTATTATCATTATACACATTGAGAGTTGATTTTTTGGGGTGGTAATTGTGTTAGAGATGTGTTCGGTGAATTGTGTTATGTGTTTTCATTTTATTAGGGTGCTGACCTCTAGTAAATTTGCTGAAAAGGTGGGTGAAGATGGTGAGTAACACTACAGTGAAGGAACCTAAATGTGGGTGGTGGCGATGAATGGACCTAAAAGTGAGAGGTGGTGGGGCTGAGTAGGGCTTGAATAAATGGACCTAAAATGAGAGGTCGTGGCAGTGTTGAGTGAATGGAGCTAAAAGTGGGTGATGGCAGTGAGTAAGGCCTGAGTGACTGGAGTTAAAAGAGAGTGAAGATGGTAATGTTTGAATGAAGGGATCTAAAAGTGGGTGATGGTGAGTAAAGGGACCTAATCGTTGGTGATGATGGTGGGTGAAGCTTGAGTAAATGGACCTACTGTTAGTATTCACCTGTAGGTAGTAGAACACATTTGAGAGATGGTATTTGTTACTCTTAGTAGTAAAGGTAAATTGTGATCTGTAGGATTCCCAAATGTCCTTAAGTGATTGTCCTCTTAATAGTGGTGGTGTTTGTGGTCTGGTTCGGCAGTATCGGTAGAGGGTCAGACGCCATGCTTTGCAGCACAGTTACGTCCCTTTACAGACTGAGTTCAAATCCTGCCGAGGTTAACTTTGCCTTTCATCCTTACGGGGTCGATAAAATAAAGTACCAGTAATACACTGGGATAATTGCTGGCCTTGTGACATAAGTAGAAACAATTATTACTATTATTATTATTATTGGGTTATTACTTTATTAATTCCATGATATTTTGATTATTATCACTTAAATCATAATTATCATCATCGCTATTATTAAATCTGGCATGGGCAAATGACATTTTCTCTATGTATTTAATTACCTCCTCCATGTCTTCTCTCCATCTAATTGTTTCTAAAGCAAAATTGACAAATATTTAATCATTGATGAAATTGTCAATGATGAAGGCAGCAATGACAATGTTGATGGTGATATTGAATGAAATATTGGTGACAATTACAACACTAATGATAAAATGGATTACCAACTTTGTAAAAACACAAAGCACTGTAAAAATTCAAAACATGTGACGTTTTTGAGTAGGCATTATCTTATTAACAATCTACCTTATGTACCTACCCATTTCCACAGTACAGTATTATAATTTCATAGCCAGAATACACTCCTTATATCATTAAAGTCTACCCAAACTGGTTTATTTAACTCACAACAACAATATCATCATCATAAAGCAACAAAAACTGTCATTCATGTAGTATTTGGGGATTTTCTTTATGATTATTTTCTAAAGATATTGTAAAATAAAAGTGGAAAGTTGATAAACAAAATTCTAAAACTGGTTCCTTCCATGTACTGTGCCGTTTGTTTTATTATTTTAGTTTTTTTCTGTTTACCTTTTACACACACACATACACACACACACAGATATATAGATATAGATATAGATATATATATAGATATGGGAACTCCTATACGCAGATGACCTAACACTCATAGCTGAATCAATGGCCGAGCTAGAGAAGAAATTCCAAACATGGAAGCACGGCCTAGAATCAAAAGGCCTTAAAATTAACCTGGCTAAGACTAAAGTTCTAGTTTGTAAGAAAGAAAATAAGATGGCGGTCCCTTCCGGGAAGTGGCCATGCTCAGCGTGTAGGAAAGGTCTAGGTAGAAACTCCATTTTGTGTCCCAAATGCAAAGTATAGGTGCATAAAAGATGTAGTGGGATCACAGGTAAGCTAACTAAGAACATAGATTTCACATGTGGCCGGTGCTCTGGTGCAATAAGTAGCAGCAAGTGCCCACAAAATACTAGCTCTTTCAACTGCGCAGAGGGTTCTATAGAAATAGTGGACAGCTTCCGTTACCTGGGTGACAAAATCAGCAGTGGGGGAGGGTGCTCTGAAAGTACTGTGGCTAGAGTCAGAACTGGATGGAAAAAGTTCAGAGAGCTTATACCACTATTAGCCGCTAAAGGGTTCTCCCTAAAAATGAAAGGCAGGTTGTACGATGTCTGCATACGAACAGCAATGTTGCATGGCAGTGAGACCTGGGCATTGTGTGCAGAGGATATACGCAGACTAGAGAGAAACGAAGCTTGCATGCTCCGCTGGATGTGTAATAGTAATATACGTGAACGGCAAAGCATAAGTGAACTAAGGAAAAAATTAGAAATAAGAGGGATCAGATGTTGTTTACTCGAGAGAAGGCTACGTTGGTATGGTCACGTGATGCGCATGAAGGACGATAGCTGTATAACAAAGTACAGGGCAATAAAGATAGACGGTAGCCACAGAGTAGGCAGACCCAGAAAAACCTGGGACGAGCTGATAAATTCCGACCTCACACACTTACACCTCTCCAAGACAATGTCACTGGACCGAGACCTTTGACGGTACTCAGTAATAGAGAAGACCCGCCTTACCTAAATACAAAGTAAAACCTACTACAGCCAGTAGGCATCTCTAACAAAATACACCCCCACCCCATCCACACCGCCCCTTTCAATGTAAAGTTATGTTGGTGCCACAACATCCAGGTGGAAACAAATGAGATCGTGTAGGTGTCACGTCAAAAAAACACACAGTTCACGCTGTAATGTGGCCGTGTAGGCAACACGGTAAAAACCTCCCAGCCCCACACTGTAAATGTGGTTGGTGTTAGGAAGGGCATCCAGCCGTAGAAAACCCGCCAGACAGTCCACTCTGTAATGTGGCCGTGTAGGCAACACGGTAAAAACCTCCCAGCCCCACACTGTAAATGTGGTTGGTGTTAGGAAGAGCATCCAGCTGTAGAAAACCTGCCAGACAGTCCACGCTGTAATGTGGCCGTGTAGGCAACACGGTAAAAACCTCCCAGCCCCACACTGTAAATGTGGTTGGTGTTAGGAAGGGCATCCAGCTGTAGAAAACCCGCCAGATAGTCCTATGCGAGCAAGATAATCACTCTTGCCTCAAGTGGGAAAACCCCCGTCCAAACCCATGCAAGCGTGGAACACGGACGTTAAACGTTGATGATGATGATGATGATGATATGCAATGTAAATATCGATATATAAAAAATATTGCCTTGTTGACTAATAACCCCTCAATGCAAATTTGGCACTAAAATACCAAAGCAGAGGGAACTCGCATAAATATTGTTATATGTTCAAAAATTTTAATATCTTGCATAAAACCCATATAATCAATTATAACAATGAAATATTATGTACGTTGCATTAGCAATATATTGTATGTATATATATATATATATAAGAAAATGAGGTTTTTTTTAATAAAAATAGGAGTTGTCCTACACGGGTGAAAGTATAAAGAAAAGAAATCGAAAATGCAACTTTTTAAGAATATTTATTTCCTTTACCATTTTCACAGTTCTTATGCTTTTCAAAAGTACAAATGAGATAGAGGATTTGTAGTTTGTGTTGCATCTGGTTTGTGTTCGAAAGTTCTTTCTGTTCTATGTGGAAAGAGTGGCTCGAATTGCTGGGGGTTTTTTTTTAAAATAATTTGGTTGGTTAATTACTGTCATGAGAATAAGTATAATAAATTTCGTGCCAGTTGCCAGTTTGTGTTCCAAAGTTCTTATTGTATTTGCCTTAAGAAATGTGGCCACTACCATCACTGCCACCACCACTATTGACACAAACATACAATTTATTTCACTAGAAAGTCTGAATTTTGACACCTCATCACGACATCAGCCATACTCACTGAACCAGACCTATTTCTCCCCGTCCCATTTCTTGACCACAATCTCTTGTTTGGCATATAACTTTCTACGCCAAACCATCCTTTTCTGGCACCTATATTATATGTGACTGTGAAAATGGCAATAAAGAACTCTCAAACACGAACTGGCGTGAAATTTGATGTACTTATTCACGTGACAGTCATCAACCAACCAAATTACACTTAGAAAAAAAAAACAATTTGAGCCAGTTTAGTCACTGACGACCTAATTATGCACAGGTTGTACTTGGTTACATATTATCAGTATTCCAATAGCCCAATGGTTATCACATAACCAACAATCTAGAGAGTCCATCAAATCTTCGGCTGGTCCATGTGGAAGTAGATAGTCGGCCAGTGTCTAATAGCACTGAATGTAATACTCTATCACCTCTGTGGCAGAAAATAGTTAATTGTGGTTAGTGAGTGGCATTTTCTAAAGACAGCAGTATTCCAGTCACCACATGACAACCCCCACTTCATTATGCCTACCAACCTACAATGCTTAACATTGATTGTGTGACATTGTTTTTGTGTGTATATATATATAGGGAGGGTCATATTTGTGTAATATTGCCAGAATTAATAACAGAACACACTCACTGTTTGGTTGGTTTTCGCTTCTGTGTCCTTTATATCGGTTAATTTAATTTATTCGGTCCTCAATGTTGCCATTGACTGACCAACGGTCAAAAATACAGATACAATATAGACACAAACACATATATATAGTCTATCAAAGTTCTTTCGTTGCACATCTGCAACATCGTCAGTGGTACTATTATGTTTCCTCCCGTTGCATTGTGTGCCTACGCCATCTTTATTTAGTCTGTTTATTTATTTATTTGTTTATTTTTTTGTCTTCTCTGCGCATGCGTTTGCGTGTGTGTATAGTGTTTTGTTTGATGTGTGTTCATATTTGGGTGACTGTGTATTGGTTAATGTATTCTATCTTAGTTTACTAGTGTGTGTTTATATGTGTTTGTTGTTATTGTGCTTGTGTATGTATTTATTTATTTATTTATACTTCTCTTAGGTCAGTGTTGTTTGTTTGGGTAATGAATGGAATAATCACAACAACACCCAAACAAACAACACTGACCTAAGAGAAGTATAAATGAATAAATAAATACATACACAAGCACAATAACAACAAACACATAAACACACACTAGTAAACTGAGATAGAATACAATAACCAATACACAGTCACCCAAATACAACGTACAGCGTTGTATGACTCAACAAGAGTCAGTTAGGTAGCAAGTTTGCGAGAATTCCCATGCAGGTCATTCTTGGAGAAATAGTAGTGAAAGAGTGAAAAATAACATGGTCAGCTGTACAAAAATTGTTTTATTTACAGTATTAACAATTGTTTCATTGATCAGGTGAGTCTAAAGGCCGCTAATCACTCGAAGTTGCGTCACTCGACCTTAGATACAATACAATACAATACAATACTTTTTGTACAGCCGACCCTGTTATTCTTCAATCTTTCACTAAATATATATATATATAATATATATATATATCATCATAATCATCATCATCATCATTTTACGAATGTATGCAAATAACGGGCAGAAAGACCCCTCTCACAAGGAGGAGGGTGTGTTTGTCTACAAGTTGGTAAAAGTTTTAAACAATTTACAATTGTTATAGCGTTCAAAATTTACAATACCTTACAGAGCCGAGCCTCCGTCAACCATAGCATTCAATAATAATAATTACTAAGGAAGATTCTGTCAATATAAGTACATCACAAGTCGAAACACCTAAAGATGCATGTGTGTGTATGTATGTTCTTTCTTGAACATGGCGGACCTTGTTGTCTCTTGAGGTAACTGATTGTGACTTGGTGATAACTTGTATGAACATAAAGCAAGATAAATGCAACTGTAATAATAATGATAATAATAATAATAATAATAATAATAATAATAATAATCATACGAGAGTGCAAGAGGAGGAGAGGGAGAAAATTAACCGATGCCAGGACTTAAAGTGGGAGGTAAAAAGGATTTGGAACTGCCATGAAGTCAAAGTGGTCCCGATTGTCATAGGCGCACTAGGTACTATCTCAAAAAGTTTCCAGAGATGGTCAAAGAAAATTGACCCCGCCACGCTTTTTGGAACGCTTCAAAAGGCATGCTTACTGGGAACAGCAAGAACCCTCCGATACGTCCTGAATATCTGAGGCTGCAAGTAGTGGCGTGATATTCATTTCAACAAACTTTCCAGTTAACTAACATCAATGACTGAGACTCAAAGAACAATAATAATAATAATAATAAAGTACCCATACTCTGGGATGTGCCAATATACAGTGACAGAGATCAAAGCCAACTGACAAGATATTACTATCTAAGGCCACAAAGAAAATAAATGTCTTTTAATTGACATATCAATCACCTCAGATGACAATTTATCGGTGAAGGAAATAGAGAAATTATTCAAATACTAGCATTAAAGCCTGACGTTGCTCGGGGTCAGTAAGTTATCAAAGTTAGGTTGCACCACCCATTTTATGGCAGCACTTTTTTGTCTGCCAGGCACTGGGTGAATGAATTGCAGACCTGGACTGCCGAAGCAGGAGCTGCGCCAGCAGTGACAATTGTAGTTTCGCCTATGGATATTATCTCTGTGCAAAGAAGTGTTGAAATTTATTGTTTCACAGTACTTGCGCAACACGCACGTAGATGATGCCAGCCGAACAACAGAGCTGTGATGGAGTTGTTCTGCATCGTTGTCTAATGTGTGTTTTCTCAATTTAAGACAGTAGGGAGGGGTGTGATATGGGGGAGAGTTAGCTGCTGTTTCTAGCAGGTTTAGTGACTTCATAGAGGATATGTGTTTTCTAAATTTAAGACAGTAGGAAGGGGTGTGATATGGGGGAGAGTTATCTGCTGTTTCTAGCAGGTTTAGTGACCTCATAGAGGATATTATTGTGTATAGTAAATAAACTGATACTTCTTTCTTCCACGTTCGTTGAGAGATGTTTTAAAAAAGATTTATCGGTATTTTTGTTGTTGTTGAATAAATTATCTGTTGCTTTTGAATAATTGTTGTTTGGTATGAAATGTAATAAGTTCTCTTCGTTGTCATTGAAGTAAATAAATGTTTGACCATTCCACACTCAAAAACAAATGTTCTATCTCTCTCTCTCTCTCTCTCTCTCTCTCCCTCTCTCTCTCTCTCTCTCTCTCTCTCTCTCTCTCTCTCTCTCTCTCTTCTCTCTCTCTCTCCTTCATTTCTTTCTCTCTTCTTTCTTCCGAGTTCCTAAAGGAAGTTTGTAAGTTTAAGCGTATATAAGAGAAAGTTGCAGCATGTATGTAGTTTTATCGAATTTTAAGGGGAGTAGAGAGAGGGGTAAAGCGTCCTGTATTTGTCGATTATTCCCGTAATTGTGGGTGATTTGGAAATAAATAAATAGTTGTTGACCTAAATTAGACCATTTACAACATTCATACAGACTTTGAGTCGAATCAGCTTGAAATTGTGCAAATGTATAAACATGGAACATGCACACACACACACACAACAACAACAACAACAACAACAACAACAACAATCTACCTTTTATAGATAATGATAAAGATCTGGAAATAGAAATAACTCAAAGGTGGATGATAACATTAGAAACAACCACTATAATAATAGTTGCTCCGTGAATGATAAAAAACAGTCAGATAAATAACCAAAACCCCAGGATTTACAAATACATACAGAATAGGCACTGCACCCATTACAAGTACTCTCAATAAAATAAAAGTAACAACACTGCAGATAACCAAGGCACACAGAGCTGCGCTCAGTAATCCAATGATGGTATGCAAAAAATAATAAGGTTCATGATGATAATAATAATAATATTTTCTAATTTAGGCACAAGCCAACAATTTTAGAGGAGGGGAAAATCAATTAAATCGACTCTAGTGTGTTACTAATTGTTTATCTTATAGACCCCCATAAGGATGAAAGGTATAGTTGATTTCCGTGGGATTTGAACTCAGAACACAAAAGGAGTTAACTAAGTACTAAAAACAATTTTGTCCAGTGCTCTACAGGTTTTGCCTTGTTAATAATCGAAGAACCATAGCCATCATAATTACTTTTTTACCAATATTTGTGGCTCAACAAACAAAGTTGTAAAAGCAAAAAATTGATGTTTCTTTTTTCCATTAAAGATGCAAGGTGTATCCTGCTTTTTAGAATAAGTATACTGTAGTCCTGCATATCGTAAGAGGTGACCTAAAGGAAATGGTATCAGGAAGGGCATCCAGTTGAAAAACATTGTTTCAAACCATCAGATCTAAATAAATGCCAGCACAAAAGAGTGAAGGTAAAAATCAATGATCACTTTTTCCTTAGAGGTTCATGAGAGCAAAGACTTCAGATATGCCTTCCAGGTAGCTCCTATCAGAAGCAACCATCTCCAAATGATCTATCTAGGCCTCCAAGATAAACCAATCAAGCTTATGTATGTTATTCAACCATCAAAATATCTTGCTCATGATTTACCTCTGAGTATCCTGCCAGTTGGTTTTGTCCGTAAAATCTGCCCTACAGGTTTTTCCTTAGCCATTCTAGCCACATGGTAATCACTTTTACCTCCCCATGAAATGCTATGTATATAACTTTATGTAGTTCTTGTGTTGCTCTTCCTGTGACTATGACTATCTGTATCTACATGCGATACACATTTATGTAGTATCCATGTAATGTATATCATGTCTTCAAATTACAACCATACAGACCATGACAGTTGTATTCAATCATGATATTGATGAGGATGTTGTAGTATTTGTTGTTGTTGTTGTTGTTATTCCTTTTGTCAGTGGGGGAGATGTAAATGTTATTGCTTTTACCCCTTTCATTAGCATATTTCTAATGGCTATGGCTTTCAATTAATTTTGAAAATAATAAAAGCAATTGAATGGATTTAATAAAATAACTATTGAACATACAGCTTTACAATCCACTAGGCCACTCACCTTCACAAACGTTGTGATACCATCCATTGTTACTATTATTAACTGAGTGGGTTTGTCATTTGCCTTACAGATAAAAATCTCTTCCTTTCTCAATTTCTCTTTTTTGTCTCTCTCTTCCTCTCTCACATATATTTACAGGCACCGAGTAAACACATTTTCACAAATACAAATGCATATTTATAAAATGGATGCAACATCAGTTAGTTCTATGTCTAAAATATAGAGTTAGCTCAGTTAATAAATGTGACATAGCATGCGGGTTGTCAACTTTTACAAGTTGAATACAGCAGGATGCAAAAGACAGTTTAATCTGGCTTCTATGTCAACATACAGACACCCTTATACACTTGTACACACACACACACAACTCACACAAGTGTATTTATCTTTACAAAGATAAGACAAAAGTTGATGTTTATATAAAATGACAATACTTATGAGATACATAACATACATAACAATCATAGAGGGGCATATGCCCACACACATATACACACACATGCACCCACACCTCTGTGTGTGTAAATGTATATGAAATGTGAAGGTACATAGCTTAGTGGTTAGACTGTTCAGCTGAAGATCATAAAGTTATGCAGTATGTCTTTGAGCAAGGCATTTATTTCATGTTGATTCAGTACACCCAGCTAGCAAAAATGAGTTGAACCTGTAACTTAAAAAAACAGCTTTGCTATACACATATCAAGCTGAATATCTCTGAGAAATATATTAAGGGTACACGTGTCCATGGAATGCTCAGCCACTGGCACATTGATTTCACAATTAGGTGGTTCTGTTGATTGTATCAACTGGAACATTTGTCATTAGAACCAACTACAAAATATATGAACTCCTCCTTTATTAACTGAGAATAATACAGGGCTTACTCAAGGGCATAAAGTCACATGTAGCATTCTAACCGTATAAAGGATTATATATACTCTGCTTTTTGTATTGAATTATCTTATTTTTCGTTTGTACAACTAGTTGTACCTATATATGAATATATCATCATCATCAGTAGTCTGCTTTACATGCTGGTATGGATTAGATGAGTCATCTCAGTTTTAGTTTTTATTCAGAGTTACTGCTCTCCTAGCAGGGTTGGAAGACCATACCACATTGGTACATCCCACCATCATTATCATCCTTTCACATACTGTATTCCTTCATCATTTTCTCTGCTAGGTTCACACACACACACACACACACACACACACATACACATATGTATATATATATATATATATATATATATATCATCATCATCATCATCATCATTATTTTACGTCTGATTTTCCCTGCTTGCAAAAGTGGGACGGGTCTTATTCAGCACAGCATCTCTCCACTTCGCACGGTCCTTCGTCATCTCCACCGTGAGCTTCAATGATCTGGGGTCTGTTCTCACCACCTCCGCCCATGTTTTTCGTGGTCTACCTCTACCACGTCTTCCTTCAACTGGCATTTCCTGGCACTTCTTCACCCATCGGTCATCCTCACATGTCCATACCACCTCAGTCTCCTCTCCCGTACACTACATTCTATCCCTCTCAGACACAGTTTCTCTCTCAACACATTTATACTGGGTCGTTCATGCACATTTACACTGCACATCCAACGGAGCATGCTTGCCTCATTTCTCTCCAGCCGTCGCATATTCTCTGCAGTTGCTGCCCATGTCTCACTACCATGCAGCATTGCGCTCCTCACACAGGCATCATACAACCGGCCTTTCGTACGCAGGGAGAAACCCTTCTTCGTCAACAGAGGAAGCAGCTCCCTAAACTTCTTCCAACCCGTCTTTATTCTAGATACTATGGCCTCGGAACACCCTCCTCCCATGCTAGGTACCGGAAGCTATCCACCACTTCTATAGCGCCCTCCTGCATTTGAAACACACACAGACACCCAGATGTAACACATGCGCAAACTAAGCACACAACACACACAAAAACAAGATGGCGTACGACAGAACAAAGGAGAGGTACAAAAACAAAGAAAAGAATCCCCAGTCACTGAAGAGGTCACAGAATGTGTGACGAAAGAACTTTGACAATATATAAACAATCATCTGGTTGTGGAACCAACCAACCAACCGGAAATTTATAAATTCCTAAATTTATAAATTTATTATAATAAATTGAAGAGAAAGCAACTGGTACATATGTTTCTTATTGGCAACATGACCCTCCCAAAGTATAACAATATATATATATATATTGTTCTGATAATTCAAACAAATATGGATAATGAACAAAGTAGTTGGCAATGTGAAAGATATCTGGTTATCAAAATAGTAGTCATAACTTCATAGATGACTGTGATATATAAAAAATCTGTATTCAAGATATATCCAGTTCATGATTTTGTCACTTAACATAACCCATTGTTTGCTTGTCTGTGAATGTATGTGGATGTGCATGTGTGTGCGCATGTATGTGTGTGTGTGTGTGAGTGAATGTGCGCGCGTGTGTGTGTGTGTTCATATGTAAGCATGTATGTTTTGTGTGGGTTCAGAACAGAGTGAGGCAAAAAATAAAGCAGAAGTATGAGAAGTTAAAGGTAGATTGTGAGAAATGAGACAGGGTGGCTGAGGATAAAATTTACATTGTTACAGGAGAGAGAGAGAGAGAGAGAGAGAGAGAGAGAGAGAGAGAGAGAGAGAGAGAGAATTTTTTTTCTGCTATGGTGAACTGAACATGTGTTGAATCTTTTGTAAATTTTATGGTATTTATCTAATTAAAATACAAGCAGTGCTTGAAGGACACTGCAGATAAGGAAAGTAATGAAATTAAGTAACTTGGTACAACATTGACATTATGTATTACTATAAATAATATGGAAATGCATTTTAGTCCTTACAGGCTTTTAAAAGCAAATACTGATCTCTGGCTTCATTATATGAATCAAATGATAGCAGTGGATTAATAGTATTGGTTGAGTGTCGGACAAAATACTTTGCAGTATTTAATTACAGCATTCTATGGTTCAAATCACACTAAGGTCAACTTTACCTTTCATCCTTCTGGGATTGGTAAAATAAGCACCAATTAAGTATTGGGGTCGATATATTTGACTTTCTCATTCCCCCATATTGCTGGACTTGTGCCAAATTTAGAAAGAATTATATGAAGCAAATAAATATAAATGAGTGGTAAATCCCATTGATTGGATAACAGTTTAGTTATATAATTCTAATAATAGATGTATGTATGGCTATTACATTGAAAGTGACATCATGAGAAAAATTGTGATGTACAGAAATAAGGCTTTAAGGAATTTATCTAGAATTGAAGTTACTTTGTTCAGTACAAGACATGACTGCAGCTAGATAAACTAACAAAACATTATTTAAATGATAATGAATTTCCACACTGGTACAAAATCCATACCCTTAAATGGGAAAGATACAGTGAATTGAAAAGACTCCACTCCAATACCACCCTGGTACGTATATTATAGTCACTGGAAAGATGAATAGTAAAAGTCAATTTCAGCAAAACTTAATTTCATTTTGAAGAGCAATGTAACTAAATACTATAAAGACCAGCTGTCTACATTTCAGTCACTCAATTGCCCGCAAACAACAAAATAAGTAATAACAGTTAGCCTCATTTTAATATTTCAGAAAAACTCCACCCAACCCCTGAAAGAATAAGAAATGAAAGGAAAAAACTAAACAAGTATAGCTACATCACTAAGTAGTGAGATGTGTTCAACTAGAAAATAAAATAAACAACAACAACAACATAGAGTTTTGGTCCTGAATACTATTTGTTGATAATTGGCCAACTGGCAAAATAGCTGAGACAAACAAAAACCTATTACAAAAGATAGACAAATGATCAGCAAAGTACAAGACATTACAGTGGAAACTTTTTGAGTTATAGAAAGTGTGAAACTTTTATTGGAAACACATATAATGTAATATATATACATATATGTATATATATATATATGTATATATATATATATATATATGATAATAATGATAATAATAATAATAATGGTATCTTTATTGGCCACAAGGGCAGACATCTAGGGGACAATACAAAGATAGGGACCGTGGCGGTTTACAATAAGGTCGAGTAAAAGTGCACAATGGCAAGACTATCAAAATAAAAATATAAAATAAACTATGCATAAATATAACAAAATAAATTCCCCTATAGGGGGTGGACGACACAGGGGTGACTCAGGTATCTCACCAATCCTGAACCACCCTGTGCTTCTAGGGCACCCAGGGAGAGCACCCCTCTCCTCAAGTTAGCCAGCCTATAGGCGCATGGACAGAGTAGGCCCATTCACATGGGCCATTCTCGCCAGATTCATCCACCTTTTAGAAAATGTACTGGGGGGGGGGGGGGGGGGGCAGCACTTCTCTCTCCACCTTCACCGTCCTTTCTAGGTGAAACTTGAAGAAGTTGATAAGGGATTGGCCAAAGAGAAAAGTGTCTGTCTTCAGTCCTTTTAGTCTGGTCCACCATATAACATCTTTCGCAACTGCCTCCAGATAGAGGAAAATTGCCTGCTCTTCCTGACCTAAGGAAGGCGGCGGGTCGATCTTCACTATGGACTCAGCCGATAGTCGGATCCATTCTACATGCGACAGTAGCTGTTCGACATAACTCAACAAGTCAGTAATGCACAGACATTGGATAAGTGCATGCAGAACGGTTTTGTCGCTCTGTGCGCATCTTGGGCAGGTCCGACTGACAGCACTTCCGTGCCTGTAGAGTTAATCCTGAACCGACAGTGTCCCCCGGTAGCAATGCCAAGCAAGGGATTTCTGGAAATTGTCCATCGTCCCCAGCTTGAAAGTCAGAACAGACTTCGTCAAGGCCCAAAGCTTCTCTGAGTGCATCATCACACTTGCCCACCACTAATCCTTTATAGAACTCGAGAGTGGAAGTTCCATTGATCGCATCGCCTGCTTGGTACAGGGCAGTGAGTGCCTGGCAACATTCCAAGTGCCATAATAATAATAATACAAGGACAATTTTTTATGCCTTCATTACGTTTATTGATTGTTGATGTGCATTTCGCTATTGATCAGCTCAAGGTTTGATCTGTATCGATCTGGCCCGATACTGAGGTCCGATGAGCTTTTGTCATTACAACAGCAGAGGTCCGATGTGCTTTTGATTCGAGTGTCGGGTCAGATCAATACAAATCGAACCTTGAGTGATGATGGAAAGCAGAAGACTGAATTAAGTGCAAGAATTGCAGCAGCTGGTGAAGTAATGTGCCAGCTTCAACATTCGGTCATCAGTGAAAGGGAGGTAGGTATAAAGGCCAAACTCGCTATCTTCAATTCAGTATTCGTTCCAGCCCTTACTTATTTATCGTCATGAATTTTGGTTAATGAGTGAAAGAATATGATTGTGACTACAAGCAGCCAAAATGGGGCTCCTCCACGGGGAAATTGAAATTTGAAAATATGAAAATATATATAATATATAACATCATCACCATTTAATGTCCATTTTTCCATGCTAGCATAGGTTAGACGAATTGTGAGACAAATACAAATCAGATCAGATGACTGTGTCTTCCTCATACAAGGCTGATTTTGGCTTGGTTTCTACAGCTGGATGCCCTTCCTAATACCAACAACATTTACAGTGTGTACTGGGAGGTTTTTGTCATGACACATACACAACCACTTTACAGTGTAGGCTGAGCACTTCTTGCTATGACACCTACCCAACCACTTTATAATATGGAGTGAGCGGTTTTTGTTGTGGCACCAAAACGACCTCTTTACAGTGTAGTCTGGAAGGATGGGGTTGTTGGAGAAGAGGTGGAGTGTTAGAAAGTGTGCGGTGTATGGGAAAGAAAGGGAAGGGAAAGTAGGGGAAGGTGGTACATACTAGATGTATGCTTCGACCCTTGCACATGAGAAGGCTGGTCTTCTGTATTATTGCATGATTCCAGTGATCTCGAACTTGTGCCATCGCTTTTGAGAGGTACAATTGTACGAGGTCAACTGTTATCACTTCATCGAAAAATCTTCCTAGTTCTTCCTTCTCCAAATCTTCCATTAACTTTGAGTATCTTGCATCTTTTTATGCAGTTGTCATCCTTCATACACATCACATGTTCACACCACCATAATCTGCTCTCCTGTACACTGATCCCTCTTAGGCCATGTTTCTCATTCAGCTCATTTATGCTTTGCCATTCATGTACATGCATCGGAGCATGCAAGCATCATTTCTTTTCAATTTACGCAGTTCCTTTGCACACAGTGCCCATATCTCACTGTCATGTAACATTGCAGTTTGTATACACCACTGCTCTTCATTTTGAGGGAAAAGCCTTTTGTAGCTGGCAGTGGTAGTAGCTCCCTGAACTCCTTCCATCCTGTTCTTACTCGACTACTTGTTCTTTTGGAACACCCACCTCCATTGCTAATTTGGTGCCCCAGATAACAGAAACTGCTTCTATGGCACCCTCTAAGAATTTGATAGAGCTTGTTTCCTGTGAGCATTTGCTGCTTACTGCCCTTGTACACTGCCCACATGTAAAAGCTATATTCTTTGCTAGCCTACCTGAAATCCCACAACATCTAGTTTGCATTTGGGTCAGAGGATAGAATTTCTACCTACTTCTTTCCTATACACTGAGCAGAGCCATTTCCCAGAAGGGATAAGGGCCTTGTTTTCCTTACTACTTACTAGAATTTTGGCCTTTGCCAAGTTGACTTTAAGATCCTTTAATTTCAGATTATGCTTCCAGGTCAGGAATATTTTCTCTAGTTCTGCCATAGATTCAGCTATAAGAGTTAGTATACAGGAGTTCCCAAGGGTATTTGGTTTTGAATTCTTCTGTTATAGCCTGGAGGACAATAATAAACACCAAAGGGCTAAGGACGGACACTTGGTGGACATCAACTTGCACACTAAACTCTTCACTATACTCATTATTTATCTTAACTTTGCTGCCTGCACCTCTACACATGGCTTTTTCTGCTCTCACAAGTAACTCATCCACTCCTAGTTTCCTAAGTGCCCACCAGATTACAGAATTGAGGACCCTGTTAAAGCTTTCTTCATGTCAACAAATGCTAAGTACAGGGGGTTTACTTCTGGTTAGATATTTCTCCTGCAGTTGCCTCACAAGGAAGAGAGCATATGTGGTACTTTTACCTGGCACAAATCTGAACTGCATTACATCTAGGTTAATTTGATCCCTAATCAGTTGTACAAAGACTTTCTCAATTTCCTGCCTTGGTAGTTTCCTCTATCTAGTGACCCGCCTTTGCCCTTGTAGCAATTGACATTGATGCTGCTCTGCCAATCATATATAGTTATATATATATGTATATATAGTTCAAGTATGAACAAAACAAACACAGATGCAAAAACACAAAGCCTTATTAGTTTCATGCCCAGAAAGGAGTAAATGAGGGGTTCGATGTATCAGACATATGTCCTTCTTTGGGAATTAAAAAGTTTGACAAAAGAAAGAAGAGGTTAGAACAATGGAGTTTGAAAAAGAAATGTATGATATATGCATGTATAACTGCATGTGTCCCTCTACATGTTGGCATATGTGTGTGTATTTTTGTATTTGAAAACCAAATCATAGTTAAGAAAAAAGAGGATAGTACTCATGTCGAAAAAGGACAATGTAAAACAGTAGCTGTCAAGGAGGATACCAATGACAAAAGTATTGAGGATTTGAATGCACTATGAAGTAATTTAAATTTATAATGTAGCAAACAGGAAATAGAATCAGCTGGACAAAAAGAAGGAAAAAAACAAAACAAAACAAAAAACATTACATTCCAGAAATAATGGCTTAATGCCAAACTGTTGTTCAATGAAAACAGAAACACATGCACTGTAGTTTGAGTGAAATCTTAGTTGAATGAAATCTTAACACAGATTTCCTTACCTCTCCAACATTGTTGAATGAAATCTCAATACAACTCTCACTCTTTCGTTTCCTGCCACCCTGCTCTCTCTCTCTCTCTCTCTCTCACACACACACACACACACTCTCTCTCTCTATCTCTCTCTCTATCTATCTCTCTATCTCTCTCTCTGTCTCTCTCTCTCTGTATATATATATATATATATATATATATATATACACACACACACCTACACTTTTGGTGGTTTGTTTGCTTGTCCCTCCCTCTCATTCTCTCCAGCACACACAAACGTTCTATAGAACAGTAGAAGAAATACATAACTGCCACCATGCTCTTCCCCTCTCTTTCTCACAATCACACTTTTAGTTTTAGTTACTTGTTTGCCTGCCTCTGTCTAAATCTCTCCCTCTCACACACATACAAACGTTCTATAGAGTAATAGAAGAAATACAGTTAACAACTTTCTCTTCCCACATATCTTGGAGCTGCAGAAGGATTACTGATCTAGTTTGTGCTGCAGTGGTCTACTTTTGCAGTTGCTACAGAATACTGACTTAGATCAGTGTTGGAAATAAACACTTCTCACTCACATATGCTATCACAAATGCTCATATGTATCACAAATGCTCATATGTATCACAAATGCTCATATCAATATGCTCATATGTATAGAAATATTCCAGTAAAAGAGGCAGTTACTATGGAAACTAACAAGATGAAGTAACAATGTTATCAAACACTGCCTGCCTCAACTATAAACCTTCCAGATATGTAGCTTAATAGAGTAAAAAGGAGCGCATGCAATTGTAACTTAAATAAAGTATATATATAACCCATGCTAGCGTGGAAGAAGGACGTTAAACGATGATGATGATGATATACACTAATACATTCTATTATAATTACTTAATGATCACATATACAAGAAAATGTACTCCAACATACATGCAAAAATATACAAGCATATAAAACTTGTATTCATATATAAGGATAAATATGTATTTATTTCATACACTAATGCTTAATTTTTTAATGATTTCAGGTATCTAACAATATGGGTAATCAACCCTAGACAATTTAAATGGGTTTGTACACACACACACACACACACACACACACACACACACACACACACACACACACACACACACACATATATATAATATATATATATATATATATACACACACAAACCCATTTAAATTGCCTAGGGTTGATTATGTCCCCAAGGTTGATTATATATGATTATACATGGTCAATGTTCCCTTCTGCAGGATAAAACCCAGAATCTCATCATTTAGAAGTGAATTTCTTTATAACTCAATCATGATTTCTGATTTCTTTCGTAGAAAGATCACTTAACTATAGTTAATATAATCTAATTTAATAGGAAATCATTACATGTATGCCTTTTTCCAGTACCTTGTTACATGAAGCTGGATATTGAACACTCTGCAACCAACAACAATAATAACAATATGACAGTGATGTTCTAGCTGAGTTTCTATTAAATCATAGGAAATATGTTTGAATTTAGTAGTTACAGTAGTATCTAGTCAAGCTCGTTTTAAATAATAGTTATCGTATCAGTGGTGAGTACAGCTATATACAGATATATGTAAAGTCAATCGAATGAACAGATCAACAAGCTGTAAAACAGACAAAGATATAGACAGATTTATAGATAGATGTATAGATAAATGCACAGACAGATATGTAGAAAAAATGAATAAAGAATGGAGAACAATAAGCAGATTTACCAACAATTTTTAAAGTAAACTGTTCAGTAAGTTGAAACAAATGGCTCAAGAAGAACAGTATTAAATTGAACCAATCATCAGGAAACCTGAAATAACTATCAGCAAACGAAATCTGGTTTTCATCCTGTTTTGATCCAATACATTTTATAGCAGTATTGGCAATCATAGTCAATAGCATAGTGAGGGATTGTTATGCTAAGCATGTTTGCTCTTTACAATTTACAAGTATCTCTATGACCCAATAAAGTTTATGGAGCTTTTAAACAGTTAGTCAATAGAATATTGGCCAAAGATTTGTGGACAAAACAATTATTTTTCTAGCTAAGTCCACCAAGCTCTAAATTGATAATAGTAAAATATAACTCACTTCTCTAAACAGTTTTGCAATCAGTTTTAGTCTTAATAATCAATGAGTGTTTTATTAGTTGCTAGTGTTGCTCTGAAAACCTTTTACAGAGTTATTTGCCCAAAATACACTATACACAAATGAAAGCTGCAATAATATGCAAAATACTTAACGAGTTTGGGGATTATGTTAGGCTACAATTAACATAAACAGGTGTAGAAATTAGTGAAGATCAACACAAAATAGATTTCATCATCATCAATTTCATATTTACATTTTCTCATTGTTATATAATGGGAAAAGAAACTGGAGAAATTTCATATGCACACACACACACATAGACACGCACACACATACACACACACATATATATATATACACACATGCATACAAAAAAAATACATATGCACACAAATACATATATTCCCTCAATAATTTCCAAAACTTTATAAATCGATTATATGTATTAAAATTACATGATTATACGTATTAAAATTACAAGTTATACTTGTTGATTAAAATTATTAGAATCAATGTTAAAAAGAAACATTCAAAAAATGTATAAGTTTCAAATGAAATATTCAAATGTTTCAGTTATGGTTTTCTTTATATGAGCATCCAGTTAAAATATAATCTGTCAGCTTTCAGTACTGCTAATGATAAATCTTACACAATGAAGAACACTTTAATATGTTATTTTTGAAATCATAGATCTGCCATAAGTAGATGCTTGAAAACATTTCCACTTGTTAAATACAAAATAAAAGCCAGAAACAGTAAGATTTCCATAAGAGTTTAACATTTCTTGAACTACAACTAAGAATGTCAGCAACAGAAACAAAATTGGTGAAAAGGACGAAAAGAAACAAACAACTTGGTGGCAATATTAACAATATTCAAATGCTGAAAGCTTCTGGAACGATGGGACACACCATGGTCACCCGGATAGTAAACCAAGTCATACAGAATGGGGTTGTTCCGAAGGACTGGCATAGCAGCATCATCATTAACTGCTCCAAGGGTAAAGGAGATGCCTAGGTAGGAGTAACTATAGAGGCATTAAATTAATCGACCAGGTCATGAAGGTCACAGAAAAAGTAATAGCGCAACTAATCAGAGAGAGAATTGATCTAGATGAAATGAAGTTCGGGTTTGTGTCAGGCAAAAGTACCACAGACGCTCTTTTCATTGTACGACAACTACAGGAGAAGTACCTAGCTAAAAGTAAACCCCTATACTTAGCTTTTGTCGACTTGGAGAAACCCTTCGACAGAGTCCCCCGTTCCATTATCTGGTGGGCTCTTAGAAAACTAGGTGTTGATGAATGGCTTGTGAGAGCTATACAAGCCATGTATAAAGAAACAGTCAGCAAGGTTAGAATTAACAACGAATATAGTGAAGAGTTTAGCGTAAAAGTTGGTGTTCATCAGGGCTCCGTTCTTAGCCCCCTACTATTTATTATCGACCTTCAGGCTATAACAGTGGTGTTCAAGACCGGCTGCCCATGGGAACTCCTATATGCAGATGATCTAACACTCATAGCTGAATCAATGGCCAAACTAGAGAAGAAATTCCAAACATGGAAGCATGGCCTAGAATCAAAAGGCCTTAAAATTAACCTGTCTAAGACTAAAGTTCTAGTTTGTAGGAAGGAAAATAGGGCGCCGGTCCCATCCGGGAAATGGCCATGCTCAGTGTGTAGGAAACGAGTAGGTAGAAACTCCATTTTATGTCCCAAATGCAAAGTATGGGTGCATAAAAGATGTAGTGGGATCACAGGTAAGCTAACTAAGAACACATTTTATATGTGGCCGGTGCTCTGGTGCAATAAGTAGCAGCAAGTGCCCACAGAATACTAGCCCATTCCATTGCACAGATGGTTCTATAGAAATAGTGGACAGCTTCCGTTACCTGGGTGACAAAATCAGCAGTGGGGGAGGGTGCTCTGAAAGTACAGTAGCTAGAGTCAGAACTGGATGGAAAAAGTTCAGAGAGCTTATACCACTATTAGCTGCTAAAGAGTTCTCCCTAAAAATGAAAGGCAGGCTGTATGATGCCTGCATACGAACAGCAATGTTGCATGGCAGTGAGACCTGGGCATTTTGTGCAGAGGATATACGCGGACTGGAGAGGAATGAAGCTTGCATGCTCCGCTGGATGTGTAATAGTAATATACGTGAATGGCAAAGCATAAGCGAGCTAAGGGAAAAATTAGAAATAAGAGGGATCAGGTGTAATAGTAATATACATGAACGGCAAAGCATAAGCGAGCTAAGGGAAAAATTAGAAATAAGAGGGATCAGATGTTGTTTACTCGAGAGAAGGCTACGTTGGTATGGTCACGTGATGAGCATGAAACACGACAGCTGTATAAAAAAGTGCAAGGCAATAAAAATAGACGGTAGCCACGGAGTAGGCAGACCCAGAAAAACCTGGGACGACTTGATAAATTCTGACCTCACACACTTATACCTCTCCAAGACAATGTCACTGGACCGAGAGCTTTGGCGCTACACAGTAATAGAGAAGATCCGCCTTACCCAAGTACAAAGTGAAACGTACTACAGTCAGTAGGCACCTCTAACAAAATACACCCCCGTCCCACTACCCCCACCCCATTCACACCACCCCTTTCAATGTAAAGTTATGTTGGTACCACAACATCCAGCCCGAAACAAATGAGGTCGTGTAGGTGTCACGACAAAAAAACACACAGTCCACGCTGTAATGTGGCCGTGTAGGTAACACGGTAAAAACCTCCCAGTTCCACACTGTAAATGTGGTTGGTGTTAGGAAGGGCATCCAGCCGTAGAAAACCCGCCAGACAGTCCTATGCGAACAAGACAAGTGGGAAAACACCCGTCCAAACCCATGCAAGCGTGGAATATGGACGTTAAACGATGATAATGATGATGATGATGATGATTCAAATAGAATTTTGTAGCTGAAACAAATCTTAATTTAAGCATAGGATAGAGATCATTTTCTTATTAGAAAGTTAGGTAAAGTAAAGTAAAAGACTCCTAGCTCATGATGACACACAGCCTGCATGTCTTGGACATTTTAAACTTGACAGAGCTCATTATTCTCCAGGTTTGAACACAGTTGATTAGAGAGAGATAGAGATAGAGAGAGTGAAAGAAAGATAGTCAGAGAGAGAGAGAGAGAGAGAGAGAGTGTGTGTGTGAAAGAAAGATAATCAGAGTGAGAGAAAGAAATAGCCGACCCCAATATTGGACAAGAACTTTATTTGTTGACCACAAAAACATAGGGTAATGTCGATTTCAGCAGGATTTTAACACTTTGAGCCAGAACAAAGAATGAGGCACTTTATATGCGACACCCTAATGACTCTGCCAATTAACGATCTAATTCTTCAAAGGATAAACTTGTTATTTTCAGACAAGAGTGAACCCAAGTGTTTGTTTCTCTACTTTCACGGTTAGGTGATCAATATTACTTGTATTCTTTATTGATGTTCACTTCAACTTTAAGGTGGTGGATTGCCATTGCAGTATTTGTTCTGGCTCTTTACATTCTAAGTTCAAAACCCACTGAGGTCAACTTTGCTTTCATCCTTCTAGGTATCAATAAAATAAAGTACCGATCAAGTATTGCGGTTGATTGAATCAACTTTGTCCTTAACCCAAATTTGCTGGCTTTATACATAAATTAGACATACATATGATTACTTTACACTAACAGAATTTTGTCTCAAAAGACACTGAGATATTTTCTAAAATATTTAGGTGAATGGTTTAAAACTCTTTAAATTCTGATCCTAAGTTTCTCTTTTACCCACTGGCTTTAGTCATTAGACTGCAGTCATACTGGAGCATCACTTTCAAAACACTTAGTAATATTCCTCCCAGTACTTATCAATCCCTATTTGTCAAGCAGTTGAGCTACAGAACATAAACAAACAGTAAATGCACACACACACACACACACACACACACACACACACACACACACACACACACACACACACACACATATATATATATAATAATTATAATGAAATGACAGGAGGCTGGACTTGTGTAAATCCTTGAAAGGTTTATTATACTATGATCATTTCAATGACCGGGTTCCGTATGAATCCGGTGATATCATCAGGTATTCGAAATATAATAAGTGAATGCAATAGATAAAACCATGGGGCTGAAAATCAAAGACCATATGGAATTGACCAGCTCTATCCAGTGGTGAACCTCAAACCTAAATATATATATATATACATATATTTACACACATATATATGACAGGCTTCTACACAATTTCAGTCTACCAAATTTCACTCACAGGGCAATGGTCAATCCAAGGATATAGTAGTAAACACTTTCCCAAAGTGTCATACAGTGGGACTGAACATGACATTTTGTGGCTGAGAAATGAACTTTTTTTAGTCACACAGCCAAGCCTCTTCTGATAACTAAATATGCAAAATAAAACTTAGAGCTTAAATGGTTAATCATCATCATCATCATCATTTTTACGTCCGCTTTTCCCTGCATGCAAGGGTGGGATGGGAACTGATTCTGGCTTGATTTCTACAGCTGGATGCCCTTCCTAACACCAACCTCATTTACAGTGAGTGCTGGGTGTTTTTTTGCCGTGGCACCTCCACGACCACTTTGCAGTGGAATGATAGGGACCCCAGTCCCTATCATCTCATTTCTGCAGCAGAGTAAACTGGAGCAATGTGAAATAAAGTGTCTTGCTCAAGGAAACAACACATCACCCAGTCTGGGACATGAACTCAAAACCTTTCGATTGCAAGGTCAATGCTCTAACCACTAAGCTATGTGCCTCCATTAATGAGGAAAGTAATTTATGCAATTGACATTTGAAATCTATATATAGCCATCTAAAATGTTATAACTACAAGTTTCAAGTTAAAATTTTAACATTTGTTCTTTTATATATATACATATGAAATCCCACTGTTAAACTATATATTTAAAATATGTTTGTGGTTACTACTGAAGAATTTACAAGATCTTTGAAACTTGTTTTGAAATTACATGTCAGTAGGGATTATGTTTTAAAAATTCTATTTATCCAAATTATTTTAATAGATGCAGATAATTTAAAAATAAGTTGATGTTATTTTCATATTGTAATTAATACATTATTTTACTAGATTTATTTATTTCTATTACAAACTATTTAATTAAAAGCAGGATAATTATTTTTTTAAATTTTATTTTAAGTACATTTGATTCATAGTATATGAAATATTTTTTATGAAAAGATTTTCATGTCTACAAAGTTTTTAAACTTGCCGGTCCTGTATCTTAGTCTTAGTTTTAGGTTCTTCCACGACTTTTGGCGCATCGAGCAGTAAGTAGTGGCCAACGATCACTATCAGAGGCAGCTTTTTCAAGTCCATGCCAAATGATTTTGACTGACATCAGTTCTTTTTGGAATGTTCATTGTCAAAACACTTTGGAACTTCTGGAACTCTCACAGTCTTATCCGGCCCTCGCAATTTGGATTTATCCCCAACTCCAGCTGCTGTGATCAACTTATCGAGTTTCTTGAAGACATCACCCGGATCACTGATGGCGGCTCATGGGTGGATGTTGTTTACCTTGACTTTGCGATAGCTTTCAATTCTGTGCCACACAAAAGGCTTATGACAAAACTCTCTGCAATGGGTGTGAAGGATGATCTTTTTAACTGGTTGAAGTCCTTCATTCTCAGTCGAAGAGAAGTAGTCACGGTTCTGGGACAGCATTCATCACCATATGAGATGTCATCTGGTGTACCACAGGGATCTGTTCTTGGCCCCCTTTTGTTTGTGGCATATATTAATGACATAGATGCCAACTTAAAGAATGCCACAGTACTAAAGTACGCAGATGACATCAAGCTGTACCTTGAGATAAAAAGGACAGATCCTGAACACTATAGATCTTGCTTGCAGTCTGACCTGGACACAATGCAACAATGGATCTCAGGCCTGCAACTCAAGCTAGCTGTGGACAAGTGCACCACCATGCATTTTGGGAGTAAAAACCCAGCGTCCACATACTCCCTCCACAGCACTAATATCAAGAAGTCTTCTGGTGAACGTGACCTGGGCATTACGGTCAGCAGCGATTTGCATTGGACGAAGCATGTCTCTAAAATTGTCAAGAGGGCCGAGGGTGACTTAGCATCACTCAGCAAGACCCTTGTCAGCCGCTCTCCAGCTATCTATTTAAAGCTGTATATAGCTATGGTGCGGCCAGATTTAGAATTTGCATCACCAGTCTGGAACCCCTATCTTGCTCAGAACATTGACCGCCTGGAAACTGTTCAGAGACATGCAACCAAGCGAATACCCTCCATCAGGCATCTTCCATACTCTGAGCGCCTTGCTTCCCTGGGCATGGATACATTGAAGCTCCGACGCCTGGCAACTGACTTGGTAAACACACCCACAAAATTGTTAATCATCTTGCCAACAACAACCCTGAGTACCTTTTTGATTTCCATTAGTCTAACACACGTGGGCATGCCCACAAAGTCAGAAAACAGCACAGTTCCCATGACTTTCGGAAACATTTTTTCACGCTCAGAGTTGCTGAAGCATGGAACAAACTACCTGCATCAGTTGTTAGCTGTCGAAACACTGCATCCTTTAAGGCCTCCATGCTTCCCGAGATTCGCCAACACAACACCTAATATTCCCCCTCCATACACATACACACATGTATATCATGACTCATACACTATTCACTTACCTGACATTTGGGTATTATTCTATGTACTATACATGCACCTTTGACGAGTTGTAGTGCACCTGAGCACTTTACACAATAATTTCATTATTATTATAAGTAATCCTTGGGCAAACTCGTTTCCGTTTGCTGTCAGGCAGCACTAGCGCTCCATGATCACCCTCTGTAGCGTCCACCACTTGGCTCTCTGCAGATTTCCTTGTTTCACACTCGGTCTTGTATAGGTCTACAAAATCTTGATTCTTCTTAATTTTGCTGTCTTAAAACAGTTGTCTTTAATATCATCTAGTTTAAGATATAAATATAGCAATAGTAAACTATTGTTCCCCCCCCCCCCTCCCCTTCCCCCCCCCCCACAAAAAGCTTCAGCAGTTTAAGAATATAGCATCAAATTAGTAAGATTTTTATCTGGCATGATGGTGTGGTTTAATCCATTTTATGCCATACAATATCACACCTTATACTATCTGACTATGAGTTAATTGATTGGCAAAAAATAGCAGTCAAATCTCCTGAAAAGTGAAAATATATATTGGACAATGTAGTCCCTGATATCCTAAAAGATTAGTAAATAATGGCTGGGTGATAATCTTTTAATTATGCGACTGCTTGATAAGAACTGACCTGAGGAGCAACAACACCCTATCATGTTATGACTGAACTTATACACCATGAAAACAAATTATTGTATACTTTCACAATCGCCAATCTGGTTTTTCCAATGAACTACTTTTAAAGTTTAAATTATGATTAAAAGTCACTCAAAGGAAAACATTCATTTGAGCAAAGCATTCTTAGAAGCAGTATGATTACTAATATGAATTGACAAACTCTGGTAAACTCCAAACTTGGTTCCTTGTCATAAACAACTAACTAATTTGTTCTGAAACAGGATGATCAGCAATATGTAATTCCTCAAAGATAGCATCCACATGAAAAACAATATAAGTTAGTGTTAATTTATTTTATGTTGTGAACGTAAAAACTCTAATAAAAAATACTTATATGGAGTAATGAAACTAACAACTTAGTTCAATCACTCTTGTTATTCTAAATCATTTCTGTAAGTACAGGAGTCAATAGCAGGGGCTTATTACATATCCTCAATGAAGCCCATACTTTATTGTTCTAGAAAAGTAGTGATGAGAGAATAATTAACTTGATGTACACTATTGAGAAAATTAATCAGATGAAGTACCCAAGCAGAAACTTTGAATGCCCACTGGTATTGAGCTTAATTACATAGAGTTACCAGCTGTATGAAATATCGATAGGTATGCCTTGCATTTAGTGCCAAATTTAGACTTTGTGAGTCCCCAAGCTGGAAGGTCCCATGTTCAAAATGACACCAGAAGATCACACAAAAATTAAAAACATATTTCGTTTAATTATTTTATAGCTTCTGTGGATTGTGGGGTCGTAAGTTATTTACAGTTTGATGGTCCCTGGTTAAAAAAATTACACCAGATCACACAAAAATTCCCTACATAATTGTTTCTACTTTAGGCACAAGGCCAGCAATTAACCAGTTCATTACTGGTACTTTATTTTATCGACCCCGTAAGGATGAAAGGCAAAGTCAACCTCGGCGGGATTTGAACTCAGATCGTAAAGAGACGTAACTATGCTGGAAAGCATGGCGTCCAACCCTCTGTTACATAATGCTCATCGTTTCTAATGTTTTGGCTTCTTTTAGTCAAAATAAAAGACAAATGCTAAGTAAAGAAAGTTTATTAGAATAACAAAAGAACAGCTAGAATTTATAAGAAAATTAATTAAACAAACATAAGAATAACTAAAAACTTGGTAAAATTGAATTGAGTCAAACCATAAAAAGTTAGTACTTTTTTAAAAATGAATAAATAGAAGATTGTTTTCGCGCCCCTTTTCCGATTAAATCCTGCAGCAATTGTTTTCGGTAAATCCGCTTTAGTGTCTCCAAAACTCCCTGGTCCATTGGCTGAATAAGTGACGTAACGTTCGCTGGAAGAAATGGTGCCCGGAACTGTCTGTCTGTCGAAATCAAGTCCTCCTCATCCGGAGGTAGTATAGAAATAGCCATCCGGTAAATTGAATTTCGGAAAAGCGATATCCGGATAAGCGAAGATGCACTGTATATATATATATATGTATATATATATATATATATGTATATATATATATATATATGTATATATATATATATATACATATACACCCCCGTCCCACCACCCCCACCCCATCCACACCGCCCCTTTCAATGTAAACTTATGTTGGTGCCACAACATCCAGGCCGAAACAAATGAGATCGTGTAGGTGTCACGACAAAAAAACACACAGTCCACGCTGTAATGTGGCCATGTAGGCAACACGGTAAAAACCTCCCAGCCCCACACTGTAAATGTGGTTGGTGTTAGGAAGGGCATCCAGCTGTAGAAAACTCGCCAGACAGTCCTATGCGAGCAAGACAATCACTCTTGCCTCAGGTGGTAAAACTCCCATCCAAACCCATGCAAGCGTGGAACACTGATGTTAAACGATGATGATGTATGTAGTCCTGATGAATTCTAACAAGAATGAAACGCGTAGATTACTTCCCTTGCTTTTATCGAGAATCTAATTGTAATACGTGACGTATTCTATTCTATAGCGATTAGGTCTTCAAAATGTTTACTATAAACATACAGAATATTTTCGAATATTCTATGTCTATATTCACATATATATCGCTATTTCAGAGCATTTATTCCAATTTCTAATTTCTGCCGGACCGGCAACCGCTCTTTCAAACCAGTTCCTGTACACAGCTAAGTATTCTATAAGTCTCTAGCTGTGTCATTCTCGATAAAAGCACTGGATATGTAGTCCTGATGAATTCTAACAAGAATGAAACGCGTAGATTACTTCCCTTGCTTTTATCGAGAATCTAATTGTAATACGTGACGTATTCTATTCTATAGCGATTAGGTCTTCAAAATGTTTACTATAAACATACAGAATATTTTCGAATATTCTATGTCTATATTCACATATATATCGCTATTTCAGAGCATTTATTCCAATTTCTAATTTCTGCCGGACCGGCAACCGCTCTTTCAAACCAGTTCCTGTACACAGCTAAGTATTCTATAAGTCTCTAGCTGTGTCATTCTCGATAAAAGCACTGGATATGTAGTCCTGATGAATTCTAACAAGAATGAAACGCGTAGATTACTTCCCTTGCTTTTATCGAGAATCTAATTGTAATACGTGACGTATTCTATTCTATAGCGATTAGGTCTTCAAAATGTTTACTATAAACATACAGAATATTTTCGAATATTCTATGTCTATATTCACATATATATCGCTATTTCAGAGCATTTATTCCAATTTCTAATTTCTGCCGGACCGGCAACCGCTCTTTCAAACCAGTTCCTGTACACAGCTAAGTATTCTATAAGTCTCTAGCTGTGTCATTCTCGATAAAAGCACTGGATATGTAGTCCTGATGAATTCTAACAAGAATGAAACGCGTAGATTACTTCCCTTGCTTTTATCGAGAATCTAATTGTAATACGTGACGTATTCTATTCTATAGCGATTAGGTCTTCAAAATGTTTACTATAAACATACAGAATATTTTCGAATATTCTATGTCTATATTCACATATATATCGCTATTTCAGAGCATTTATTCCAATTTCTAATTTCTGCCGGACCGGCAACCGCTCTTTCAAACCAGTTCCTGTACACAGCTAAGTATTCTATAAGTCTCTAGCTGTGTCATTCTCGATAAAAGCACTGGATATGTAGTCCTGATGAATTCTAACAAGAATGAAACGCGTAGATTACTTCCCTTGCTTTTATCGAGAATCTAATTGTAATACGTGACGTATTCTATTCTATAGCGATTAGGTCTTCAAAATGTTTACTATAAACATACAGAATATTTTCGAATATTCTATGTCTATATTCACATATATATCGCTATTTCAGAGCATTTATTCCAATTTCTAATTTCTGCCGGACCGGCAACCGCTCTTTCAAACCAGTTCCTGTACACAGCTAAGTATTCTATAAGTCTCTAGCTGTGTCATTCTCGATAAAAGCACTGGATATGTAGTCCTGATGAATTCTAACAAGAATGAAA
>OZ024742.1:264520874-264535874 GCA_964016885.1 Eledone cirrhosa | reverse complement strand
TACATGAACAGTGGGCCCAAGGGCCAGTTCGGGTACTCAACAAAATGTAGGGCTACCCCGGAGCACTGGTAGCCTGGTCTCCTGTTGCCTGCACATACTTATGCACTTGCTTTATTTCTATATTAGTGTATTCTTTATTACTTACATCAATGACTATAACCACAGATTTCCTACATACCATCAGTTACGCATTAATTGTTTCTGTATGAGACCGGCATAAATATCTTCTTGATCAAGTAATGGCAGTAAAAGCTGCTGAGTTCTAGGTTGCCTCCCCACTGGGAGTTGACCGAATACAATTTAACAGGATGCAAACAACGATAATGCATTCCTTTTGCAGAGTGTGTGGCAGCCTAAAATAATGAATGACAATCCAACCACAATTAGATGCGAGTCTACATGTGAGCACATATCTGAGGAGCTTCTGATTCCAGAGTCAGGATCAAACATCAATCGATTGTTCCTCGAGCTGATTGGCAGTGAAACATATGTAATATGTTATTATATATGTATACTAGCAGTAAAGCCCGGCGTTGCTCGGGGTCGCTCAGTAGCTGTGTTAAAGTTACAATGTTAAGTTTCTTTCTTGGCTTAAAAACTGTAGTGTCTACTGTGCAGACTTGCATGTGGTGTTTTTGATTAATATTCCCCCAACCAACAATATGCCTTATGAAGTTAAGAAAACATAACGATAATCCGAATGTTATAACAAAAGAGGATGCTGGGGATAGAAACTGCACTGGTTATTTATTAACAAAGATCGAAAATGTAAACACTGCAACGCAGAGAAAAACATTAGCGTAACCAAATTATCAGTTATGTCTGTCTGCACGCCTATATCACCTCTCTGCACGACTGTCTGTCTGCACGCCTATATCACCTCTCTGCACGACTATCTGTCTGCACGCGTATATCACCTCTCTGCACGACTGTCTGTCTGCACGACTGTCTGTCTGCACGCCTAACGACGAAATATTTGCTTGTTTTACGTAGTCTTTAAATAGACTTGTTTTCAAGTAAAAATATTGTTTTAAAATGCTTTTAAATGGAAATGAAGCAAAACGGAAGTTTAGTGTTCGAACTGATGAATTTTGCAGGTCAATATTTTGCTGGCTCGACAACTGTTCGTGTATTGCGTTAATGTCATTTTAAACGCTGAGAAAGCCAGCGTAATTTTTTACGTAAGACGCTCAATGTAAACAGAACAAAGGGAAATAACTGATAACTTACGTTCAAAAATCGATACATTATATTCGATTTCGTCACATAGGGTGGGTTAATTTGAAATATTTTTTTTCCGATGTCTTCGCTAGGGCTCAATGTACAAGTATAGCAATTTCGGTGCAATTCCGTCAGAGATTCTAAGAGGAGATGTGTGCCAAAAATCGATAGACAGACAGACAACCACAGTTTTATATATATAGATGATGCAACGCTGATTCTTTGTTCCATTTTTGAGTATTGAATATTTGACTTTGTATCACAAATCAAATTTTATTTGCTTGTTTATATGTATATATGCATGAACCTCGTTATGTATGTATGCACATATACTAAAAGCCAGTTGAGTTCTTCGTTTTGGTGCGAATTCCTTCGTTTGAATTCAACTACCAAAACCAAGTGATATGATCTGTAAGAGATTCTTCCTCTTTTCACTAGAGGCAGAGTGGGGAATTGCCATGAACTGCTAGATAGCTAATCCAGTAGCGAAGGCTAGCTCACACTGTACAGAACCATAATATGATTTGGGAAATCCTGCTGAAGATGTGTAATAGCCTGATTACGTAAATATCCGCTGATTTTGCATGATTTTCTGAACATTGCAGAAGTAATATCTGCATTTGTAAAATTATATTACAGAGAAACAATTGTCCAGGAAATGAGATATTTACATCTCTCTCTAACTAAAGACAGCCAACGTGTTTACAGTAAACTAAATGTGTGCACTCTGAACAGTTGATTACAGCTGCATTAATGCAATTCACCAGATTCATTGAGTGAGTTAGACGCCGTTCGGGGGACGCTGTATTTATACCAGTGATCTTCGTTACTTTTGTTATATATATACAAAGGACAAAATCCAGACAAGACTCGATAATAGTAGTATATGATATATATATAAGTGTACAGTAAATATTAATTATTAGTAGAGATTAAACGTTTAAGCAAACCCTTTCTACTTTCACTCTCCTGAAGATCATGTAGAAAGGTGTAAATAGAAATTATTTGCTCAAACTTTCTATCTGTGCCAATAAATACACACACACACACACACACACACACACACACACAAACACACATGCATATATATATATACTATATTGTATAAAATACAAACTGGTGTATACCTTCTAAGGTACTCAGAGTTTACTAAAGTTGTTTTTACTTCATTCTTCAGTCTGATAATATATATATATATATATTCAGGTTACGTGTCCCTTTGTTGTCTGCTGGTTTGTCTTTCTATTAAAGTTTATGAATGTGGAATGAAAAAGCAGTGGCTGTGCTGAGTGAAGTGATGGGAGAGAAATAAAGTAGTTTAAAGAAAGGTAGGTCAGTTAGATAAATAGACAGGCATCATATTGAGAGAGAGAGAGAGAGAGAGAGAGAGAGAGAGAGAGAGAGAGAAGTCAACAGAAGATTAAGTGTGAGAAATAACAGGAGGGATAGAAGAGAATGCGAGAGAGGAAGTGATGCATGAGAAAAACATTATCTGGAGTAGTGGACAAATGAAAAGAAACAGAAAGCCTGACAACATATATACAGATCCATGCATGCCTGTGAGCACACACATACACACACATACACACACATACACACAATGTATGTATTTAAGCTTGCATAATATTTACATATTGTATTTTTCTTGCTGTGTTTTTCCCTTCTACTAACATTTTATGATGGAAATATGAAACAACTATCTTCATGCTAATTTTCAGCTTCTTTCAATATAATACTGAATGTATTTTGTAACTCTTACTGACTATCAATTTCCACTCACTCCGTCTTTCTCTCTCTATATATATATATATACATGTGTATATATATACATTTATATAGGAAAACTTGGGAAAAGGTAGTGAAAAGTGACCTTAAGAAATTAAACTTCATAACTGAGCTGAGAAAGGATCAAGAGGGCTAGTGCTATGCTGTGCTGATGAAGATCTGGCCACTAGCTTATAATACAATATAACTTGACCCATCCATATGCCCTTCCACTAACCCCCCCCCCCCCCAGCAGCTATCCTCACCATCACTGAACTAACCACTCATTCCCCGCTCCAGAACTATTCTTTTGCAACTCCCTCCTCCAAAGCCCTTAGATACCCTTACTATTGCACCCCAGTAATACCCTCTCTACCCTTGTGCAGCCCCCACTATATATATAGATGAATTGGGAGTTACGTGTTTTGTACTAGTAAGACCATGTTCAACTAAGTACTTGATACTTGGGAATGTAGAGTGTATTTATAGGGAAATGTTAGTACCTTAACAGCTGAAATCATGCTGTTTCAATTTATATATATATATATTTATATATATGAGGTTTGTCGAAAAAGTATCCAACTCCATTTTTCGTTTTCCCACCGGAAGTAATGTAAGGAAAGCAAGGTGAAAAAGTATGCAGAGTGGATCCACTCATTCATGTATATGTGTCGTTTTTTGGTAAGCTCACTGGATGAATCAGTTGATCTCAAGCAGCCAGTGTGTGAAGTGCCATACAATATACTTGTACTTTCATTTTGCCCAATACTGACAACAACGAACCAGAGTTCCTGAATACTGTGATAACTAGAGATGAAACGTATGTGTATGGTAACAGCCTGGAAACCAAATCTCAGTCATCACAGTGGAAGCATTCAACATCACCAGGGCCCAAAAAGTATGTCATGTGCAGAGCAAAATCAAGGTAATGCCAATTGTTTTCTTTGAGTAGTGATGTATTATGCATCATGAATGTGCACTGGAAAGCTAATCTACCAGACAGGATTTTTGAACCTCACAAAACTAGCAGCTGCAACATAACAATACCCCAGCTTAGTCTTTGCAGCTGATCCAAGCAATCTTGGCCAATAAAGACATTTTACTCATTTGCCAGGCTGCCTACTCTCCAGGCATAGAATCTTTTAACTTTATGGCGGTCTGAGAGGATTTCATGCAATGGTAGAGATGAGAACCATTCCAGATGTGCTTTGAACAGTAGAAGTTTCACTGGGCTATGCATGTGGAGACTCAAGAGACTCACTTTGAAGGGAATTAGCAATTGGACTCTATTGAGCATGTAATATTGACAAAATTAAACCCACATCACTGTAGTTGCTAGTTTCTATTACTATTGAAATGTATCATGGATAAGTGCTGCTGTCTATACATGACATGTCTCACATTCTGTTCCAACATATAGGTTTCTGTTTTGTTTAATCATTATGTGTCTGTGTAACCCCCATCAGTCTGAGTAGTTATATTGACATAAACCTAAAAGTTGAAAAGAATTATACCAGTAATGTATTGTGTTCAGGCAAAATGAGTGGGACTGGCATTAACCTACAATTTCAAGCTTTCCTACTCTCCAGTTCTAGTTCCTTTATTCTTTTTTATTACTTTTAAATGCATCATGTACGTTATATATCATCATCATCATCATCATCATCATCGTTTAACGTTCATGTTCCACGCTTGCATGGGTTTGGATGGGAGTTTTCCCACTTGAGGCAAGAGTGGTTGTCTTGCTCGCATAGGACTATATATGTATATACCTGTGGAATGGACATCCATCAGTTTCAATGAGGAGTATTCCAGTTATTCAATCAATGCTACAGCCTTCTTCTGAGGTTAAAATGTAAGTGGCTGAGCACTCCACATACATCTGTACCCTTAATGCAATTCTCAGGCAGTTTCAGCATGACACAGTGTATGACAAGGCTCACCATTTGAATTACAGGTACAGTCCATCCATTGGGCTTCCAAACAGTTTCTGTTTACCAAGTTTCACTCTGAAGGCATGGGTCAATCCAAGGCTATGGTAAATGACACTTGCTCAAGATACCATACAATGGTATTGAACCCATGACCTAATGAATGTGAAATGAATTCTTTAAACATTTGTCTATGCTGCATCAGTGTATATACCTGTAACCTATACAGAAATCATATGTATTTAGCACTGATTATAAAAAATACTTAATGAGCAGGTTCAAATGAGGTCTACATTTGACTTCTGGCTTGAGCTTATTACCAACTTTGCATGGGCCTGACAGTGTTCACATTTAAGTCACTTAATTTGTAACTGGTCCAGTACATATTTATATAACAAGGTTGGTGAAACTTACTTATTCAACAACTGCTGTGTAAACTTAGTAAATGTTTCCTTAATGTAGACATTTGATGGTCCTTCTTCCACAATATGTAGCTGCAGGAGAAACAGCTTCTGCTAAGCTGACTAACAGAAGATACACCAGATGAAGTATTACCAATGTGAAACTTGGAGTAGCAACTGTATAAAATCTCAGTTTTTAATTATTGCTATTACTTACTCAAAAGAGTACCCTTTTGACACACTTGTATATGTGCATGAATGATGAAGCATAGATGATCTGATGGAAAAACTGAACATAAGAGCAATCAGATGTTTCAAAAAGAAATGATGATGATGACGACACACAAACACACATATAAATATATATATATATATATAATATAAGATCAAAAGATGGTTAAAAGAGTTCCAAGAATTTTATTATGCGCATTTCAAAAACAAATATAATCATGGGATGATATTTGCGTTCTCATCAGATAAAAAGGCTATTTCTCTCTCTCTATCACTCATTTCTCCTCCTCTCTCATCCTTCCTCCCTATACTCCTCCCACTTCATCCTTTATTCTCTTTCTTCCTCTTCCTTACCATTTCCTACCTCCCCTCCTTTTTTTCCCAATCTCAAATATCCATCTTACTTTATTTTTCATATGTTGATTTAACACTTCACTACTCACAAGTGTTTTTTAAGCTTCATATCATGTTTCCCTATTTTATCTGATTAGAACGCAAATATCATCCCATGATGATATTTGTTTTTGAAATGCGCATAATAAAATATTTGGAACTCTTTTAACCATCTTTTGATCTTATATTATTTATACTCCAGTCCAATAAACTGTGGAGTGCTACTTATCTGATATTTGCATTGCTTTATTTGTAGCTACAATAAAACTCACCTCCTACACTATATATATATATATATATACAGATACACACATACATACACAGGTTCATACATAAACACAGCAAAAAAAAAAGACATTGAATTTAAGGTGTTAATCAGGCAGTAACATACATACACATAATTTATCTATACATATACATATACTCATGTGTGTGTCATTATGTATATATAGCATTTTCATATACATTATTCATATATTATGCACTATATGCTGCTATCTATTCTACACCCAGTCTGCCTAACTCCCTATATTTTTCCTTTTCTATTTGTATTTGTATGATTCCCAAAGCTTCTTATTCTGTGCATATGCAAGTCCATATAGCATGTGCAGATGTGTTGCAGACCTGCAGACCATATAAGACAGCACAAACATCTATTATTTCCATTAGGCAATGTTCAGGAACCTATGTTCGCTGAAGGAAATTAATTCTTGAAATTGACAAGAAACAATTTTTTTTATTGCTATGCGTGGTGGTGGTAGTGGTGGGATAGTGAAAAGAAATATATTGATGCTGTAGGTGATGGTGGTATTGATAAGATGGGAAGTGGTGCTGTTGTTGTTAAAGTGGTGGAGATAATCATGCAAGAAACATGGAAGGAAGGTAGAGTGATACTGTCAAGGTGAAACATAATGGTGCTTTTGTTAATACTGTGGAATTGGAAGGGGTATTGTGGAACATGAAATGTGATTTCATGGTTATTTAATACATTTGAATCATAAGTGGTGTTTGCTTTCTTGACATAAAGCTACACAAATTATTTCATACATCTATAAAACTATACAATGCTGCACGTACCACCCACTTCACACACACACACACACATATATATATATATATATATATATATACACACACATATATATATATACAAACATATATACACACATATGTATAAACATATATACATTTATACACAGATATACATATATATGCCTACATATACAGATACACATATATATACACAGATACACACATATATATATATATATATATATGTATATATGTATGTATATATGTATATATGTATGTATATGTATATATAAATATATATATATGTATATATATATAGTTAACCAAGTCGTACAGAATGGGGTTGTTCCGAAGGACTGGCATAGCAGCATCATCGTTAACTGTTACAAGGGTAAAGGAGACGCCCTAGATAGGAGTAACTATAGAGGCATTAAATTAATCGACCAGGTCATGACGGTCACGGAAAAAGTAATAGCGCAACTAATCAGAGAGAGAATTGACCTAGATGAAATGCAGTTCGGGTTTGTGTCAGGCAAAAGTACCACAGACGCTCTTTTCATAGTACGACAACTACAGGAGAAGTTCCTAGCTAAAGGTAAACCCCTCTACTTAGCTTTTGTCGACTTGGAGAAAGCCTTCGACAGAGTCCCCCGCTCCATTATCTGGTGGGCTCTTAGAAAACTAGGCGTTGACGAATGGCTTGTGAGGGCTATACAAGCCATGTATAAAGAAACAGTCAGCAAGGTTAGAATTAACAACGAATATAGTGAAGAGTTTAGCGTAAAAGTTGGCGTCCATCAGGGCTCTGTTCTCAGCCCCCTACTATTTATTATTGCCCTTCAGGCTATAACAGAGGAGTTCAAGACAGGCTGCCCATGGGAACTCCTATACGCAGACGACCTGACACTCATAGCGGAATCAATGGCCGAGCTAGAGAAAAAATTCCAAACATGGAAGCACGGCCTCGAGTCAAAAGGACTTAAAATTAACCTGGCTAAGACTAAAGTTCTAGTTTGTAGGAAAGAAAACAAGGCGGCGGTCCCTTCTGGGAAATGGTCGTGCTCGGTGTGTAGGAAAGGCGTAGGTAGAAACTCCATTTTATGTCCTAAATGCAAAGTATGGGTGCATAAAAGATGTAGTGGGATCACAGGTAAGCTAACTAAGAACATAGATTTTACATGTGGCCGGTGTTCTGGTGCAATAAGTAGCAGCAAGTGCCCACAGAATACTAGCTCTTTCAATTGCGCAGAGGGTTCTATAGAAATAGTGGACAGCTTCCGTTACCTGGGCGATAAAATCAGCAGTGGGGGAGGATGCTCTGAAAGTACTGTAGCTAGAGTCAGAACTGGTTGGAAAAAGTTCAGAGAGCTTATACCACTATTAGCTGCTAAAGGGTTCTCCCTAAAAATGAAAAGCAGGTTGTACGATGCCTGCATACGAACAGCAATGCTGCATGGCAGTGAGACCTGGGCATTGTGTGCAGAGGATATACGCAGACTAGAGAGGAACGAAGCTTGCATGCTCCGCTGGATGTGTAACAGTAATATACGTGAACGGCAAAGCATAAACGAACTAAGGAAAAAATTAGAGATAAGCGGGATCAGATGTTGTTTACTCGAGAGAAGGCTACGTTGGTATGGACACGTGATGCGCATGAAAGTCGATAGCTGTATAACAAAGTGCAGGGCAATAAAGATAGACGGTAGTCACGGAATAGGCAGACCTAGAAAAACCTGGGACGAGCTGATAAACTCCGACATTACACACTTACACCTCTCCGTAACCGAGAAGACCCGCCTTACCTAAATATATAGTAAAACCTACTCCAGCCAGTAGGCATCTCTAACAAAATACACCCCATCCCACCACCCCCACCCCATCCACACCACCCCATTCTATGTAAAGTTATGTTGGTGCTGCGCCATCCAGGCCGAAACAAATGAGATCGTGTAGGTGTCACGACAAAAAAACACACAGTCCACGCTGTAATGTGGCCGTGTAGGCAACACGGTAAAAACCTCCCAGACCCACACTGTAAATGTGGTTGGTGTTAGGAAGGCCATCCAACTGTAGAAAACCTACCAGACAGTCCTATGCGAGCAAGACAATCACTCTTGCCTCAAGTGGGACTACCCCCGTCCAAACCCATGCAAGCGTGGAACACGGACGTTAAACGTTGATGATGATGATGATGATGATATATGTATATATGTATGTATATGTATATATAAATATATATATATATTTATATATATATATATTTATATATACATATACATACATAGGCTGTATGATGCCTGCATACGAACATCAATGTTACATGGCAGTGAGACCTGGGCATTGTGTGCAGAGGATATACGCAGACTGGAGAGGAACGAAGCTTGCATGCTCCGTGAACGGCAAAGCATAAACGAACTAAGGAAAAAATTAGAAATAAGAGGGATCAGATGCTGTTTACTCGAGAGAAGGCTACGTTGGTACGGTCACGTGATGCGCATGAAAGACCACAGCTGTATAAAAAAGTGCAGGGCAATAAAGATAGACGGTAGCCACGGAATAGGCAGACACAGAAAAACCTGGGATGACTTGATAAATTCCAACCTCACACACTTACACCTCTCCAAGGCAATGTCACTGGACCAAGATCTTTGGCGCTACACAGTAATAGAGAAGACCCACCTTACCTAAGTACAAAGTGAAACCTAATACAGTCAGTAGGCACCTCTAACAAAAATACACCCCCGTCCCACTACCCCCACCCCATCCACACCACCCCTTTCAGTCCTATGCGAGCAAGACAATCACTCTTGCCTCAAGTGGGAAAACTCCCGTCCAAACCCATGCAAGCGTGGAAGATGGACGTTATGCCGTGGAAGATGATGATGATGATGATGATGATGACTACTTGTCTAACCTATGTTAGTGTGGAGAATGGACTTTAAATGATATTACTATTTCTTTTATGTATATGTATATATGTCCATATATATGTACGTATATGTGTGTGTGTGTAAATATATATATATGTATATATGAATGTGCATATGTATGTTTATATATATATGTGTATATATATATGTATGTATATATATATATATATATGTTTATATATGTGTATATATATATGTATATGTGTATATGTTTATATATGCATATATATATATGTATATATATGTATATATATATATAAATATATATATATATTTATATATATATATATTTATATATATATATACATATATATTTATATATATATATACATATATATTTATATATATATATATATATATATATATATATATTTATATATATATATACATATATATTTATATATATATATTCATATATATATTTATATATATATATATATATTTATATATATATATACATATATATACATATATATATGCATATATAAACATATACACATATATACATACATATATATATATACATACATATGCACATTCATATATATATATATATATATATATATATATATATATACATATACGCACATATATATAGACATATATACATATACATAAAAGAAATAGTAATATCATCATTTAAAGTCCATTCTCCACACTAACATAGGTTAGACAAGTAGTCCCATTTGAGGCAAGTTGGGTCAGGTGACCGTGTCTTCCTCATATAAGACTGTTTCTGGCTAGATTTCTATGGCTGGATGCCCTTCCTAACACCAACCACATTTACAGTGTGTGTTGAGTGCTTTTTGTTGTGACAACTACACCACCACTTTACAGTGTGTGCTGGATGGTTTTGTGATACCTGCATAACTTTACATTGTAAGGGTGGAGTAGGATGTGGGGTGTATGGAAGAAGGTATAGTGGATTAAGAGGTGTCTACTGGAAGTATGTGTGCAAGGGGAGGCGGGTCTTCTGTATTACTGCATAACACCAAAGATCTCGATCCTGTGTCATTGTCTTTGACAAGTGCAATTGCGCAAGGTCAGCTTTTATCACCTCATCGCAGGTCTTCCTGGGTCTTTCTACTCCATAGCTTCCATCAATATTGTTTGTCCTGCACCTTTTTATGCAGCTGTCTCTCTTCATACACATCACATGACCGTACCACTGCAATCTCCTCTCTAGTTTACTGCATCTGATTTCTCTTATGCCTAATTTCACACTTAGCTCATTTACGCTTTGCCGTTTGTGTATATATTACTATTAAGCATCCATTGGAGCATGCATGCTTCATTTCTTTCCAATCTTCACAGGTCCTCTGGACACAGTGGCCAGGTCTCACTACCATGTAACATTGCTGTTCATATACAAGCATCGTATAGTCTGCCCTCAATATATATACAAATATACACACATATTCAAATTACACAGATTAAGACTGTGTGAAAACATGCATGCATACTGACATAGAAATGCAAACACACACATAGACATAGACATGTGCATATGCACAATAAAATACACATAGGCACATCTGTATGGAATCTTATGTGCACAAATGTATGTAAATAAAAAATGATCCCATTTACACAAATACATTCATACATAAAACAATCAAATTAATTGCTTATCTATTACCAGCAGGTGAAGAGTCAGGCATCAGATGTCGACTACATTTTCTGTTCAATGAAGTACAACAGTTGTATTAATGAGTTATTAGCTCTGTTAATTTCACATTTTGAGAAAATAGTAGCTGTAATGCTTCCCTGCTATTTACAAGGGCAGTTGGTATGTAAATGAAGTGAAATGATTCTTATTGGAAATTGAAACCATGTTGTTTATTTGCTTTACTGAGAACATAACACACCAATTGATTTGTTATCATACTAGTCTCGAAAAGAAACATATGAAACACACAGAGACAGTGTTTAATATTGATCTTTAACATTTACACAATGCCATATATTTTAGGGGAAGGTATAGTTGATACCAAGTCACCTGAAACTGCCCCTGATTCTTCAATATGAAACTGTTTTAAAATGTATATATTTTTCTAAAAAACTTTCCATTATATTTTTATGCAAGAACCTTTGTAAAATTATAATATAAACGCCAGCTTAACAATGAAAAGGTCAGTTATATTACAACATTTATTTAAATTCTTGATTATTTTGAAAAAAATATTAAAAATTTATAGTCAGAGGCTTTTATTAGAAATATGGTAATGAAAGGATTAAACCAACTCCACTACAATGACAGACCTATATTTTGGAAATCCTAAAGCTTGGACAGTTCTGAGGATCTCTTTACAGCTACCAACAATAGAGCAACAGCAGCTTCTAGGGCCTTTCCAGGATTAGGAGTCCTGAAGATTGGTTTTATAATACATCCACCACTGCTCCAGTACTTGATTAATTCCGTATTTTATCCATATATTTAGACAAATGATGGTGACAGAGTTTCTTCTTCGCCCACTTATTCCTGGGAGGGTTGTGTAGGCAGAGTCCTCAAGCTCGCTTTTCAGTGGGTCTTGTCAGAAACAACTATCTCCAATTAATCAATTAATCCACCTGGATCCCCAGGTTATCCAACCATTTTGCTTGGGGGTCTACCCCTGAGTCTCCTGCTAGTTGGTTTACCCACAAAAAATCTGTTCAGTGATTCTTTCCTGAGACATTCTAACCACATGTCCTCAATATCGGAGCTGTGATCACTCAATTAGGAGAATTAGCGACTCTACATGGAACATTCTGAGTTCAAATTTCATTGTAAGCTCTTTTGGAGGTAGACATAATCCTTCATTCAGTGTAACATATCCATCTGTTTCTTTGGTGACTTTAGCAGTGTACACCCATTGCAAGCATTTAGACCAGGTTTCTGGTTTGAGAATGCCTTTCTCTCTATAACTAATCTCAGAGGGCATGGAAGAGGTCATGGATATAACCTTGATTTAACAGCAAAACACAAAGCAGCTCTGCCATTGCCATACAGCCACCATTACATCACTAAAACTATTATCATATTACTACAACGAGTCACATCTCTAGAATTAACATTCTACTACACCTTCAGCTACCTCACACTCCTCCAGCCATTAATTATCAACTCAGCTGCCATATTAAAAGGGCAAGGGTATTTCAGAGACAATTACTCAAAAGACACAGTAGAATTATAATACCAAGGTCAAGGCATGTAACCTCCCCATCATTTCAACTGAAAAAACAGGAATTTCAATCCCATAGGCTATTGTCTTCCCCTCCTGTTAATAAATTACATATAGTGCATAAAATATAAATATATTGCCAATATACATTAAGTAGGCAGTTTTTCATGAATAAAATTCAAAAGGCACTGCAGGCCATACATACATTACATACATTACAACTTTAATCTAATTACAATCCACCAAGAATGTGATAGAGGCGATTTGTCTTTTCTCCATAGGTTTGCAGTAACAAGAACAACAACACTATGCACATAAAATAGAAAGCACTAGTATTTTCAAGTAAAAATGGAGCAAAGAGTAGTTGCAGGAGCATATCATAACACTGAAGTGCACACTTGCACACAGTTGGGATTTATAAACAATGTTTGTAATTGTATATGTAGACATTTAATTTTATATATATATGAAGGCGCGTGCTTAGTAGTTAGAGCGTTGGGCTTGCAATCGGGGGGTTGTGAGTTCGATTCTCGGACCAGGTGATGCGTTTTGTCCTTGAGCAAGACACTTTATTTCAGATTGCTCCGGTTTACTCAGCTGTAGAAATGAGTTGCGACTGTATCGGCCATTGTCTTTCAATTGGACAATATCGGTGGCGTTGAAAAGGAAGACCGGTATGCACGGATGACTGTTGGTCATCCACAAATACCGAAAGGGGTCTTCCTCTATATATAATATGTATGTGTAAGAGAGGAAGACACATAGTATGAGTATATATATAAATATATAGAGAGCGAGAGCGTGATATATTTATGCATGTTTGTAAGTGTGTGTACATATATACAGTGTACCCCCAGCATTCGCGGAATTTTCCTTAGAACGTAACAAATAGTTGTCCATGGAAATCACCGCATATTCGCGGAATCGTAAATATCTACTGCGATTTTTAATGGCTTTTTTCGTGGCAATATATATTTTTTCATGCTTAACAATTATATTAACAATATACCGTATTTGCCGGCCTATATTTTACGTTATGTTTTGACGTTTGTAGGCATTTTTATGGACCACGTCCAATATTCGCGGTTTTCCACTCTTATATCTACTGCGATTTTTAATGGCTTTTTTCGTGGCAATATATATTTTTTCACGCTTAACAATTATATTAATAATATACCGTATTTGCCGGCCTATATTTTACGTTATGTTTTGACGTTTGTAGGCATTTTTATGGACCATGTCCAATATTCGCGGTTTTCCACTCTTTGCGTGTGCACTAGGAACATAGCCCTCGCGAATACCGGAGGACAACTGTATATATGTATATATGTATATATAACTGTATATATGTATATATAACTGTATATATGTATATATAAAAATATCACTATACATTTTAATTTACACAACCTCGAGAGTATAAAACACACCCATAGATACACATATGTCTGTAATAGACAATCATATAAAAAACCAGATAACATTATAAAGTAAAGTCACACAAAAATGAAATTAAAAATATATAAATATACATCAAAGAAAAGAAAATAATTTGTTTGTTTCTTTCTCAGAAAACAACAAAAAAGGAATACTGGCACAGCAACCCGTATTTTACAGACAAACAATGATGTAACGGTTTATTAGTGAAGGCGAGAAAACAGACTAAAATGTTTATTGGGTTCTGGTTAAGTTGTAGTAAGACAGGTTCAACTAGTAAGCTACTATTTTGGTGGTATCAATTGAGCTAGGTGTAGAACAGAATAGTTTATAGTCACAGCAGTGGTAGGAGCTTTATTTCACTTTATTTTCTATCACTGGAATGATCCTAGTATTTCATGGGTACGTAGTAAACCTGCATTTATAATCAAGTAGATCAGGTGAATGGGTGAGAAGAGAACGTTGAATTAGGAATAAAGACAATAAGCTAAATAAA
>OZ024742.1:264513374-264515874 GCA_964016885.1 Eledone cirrhosa | reverse complement strand
GATGTATTGACGGAGTGAAACACACTTCAACAACATGCGTACCTGTCTTTTCCACACCAATTCGGACTGCCTGAAGAGGTCACAGACAATGATGGCTGTCACCGAAAAATATATAGCAGTAAATTTATAATTTACTAGCCGTGTATCCCGGCGTTGCACGGGTAAGATCATTGGTAAGAGCACCTCCAATGAGAAACGTTTATTTGTGAGTGCATATTGAGGAATTTTTGTTGTTTGAATTTTTTGATATTTCTATCTTCTTGTTATAACCTTTTTTTACACGGCCAAAACCCACGCTGGAGAGAACTCGTCCATCGATCTCTGGAATTTTACCCGCACTAGATAGATAGATAGATTTTTATGTGTATATTTATATATATGTATATGTATATATATATGTGTATATGTGTTTATATATGTATGTATATATATATATATATATGTATGTATATGTGTATATATCTGTGTGTGTATATGTATATATCTGTGTATATATGTGTATATATATGTGTGTATATGGTGGTAAACGGAGGCGGGGTTGCCCAAGGATCACCTGGCGACAAACCCTCCGGAAGGACCTGATGGCAGCCAACATCACCTGGCACGGTCTCGAAAAAGTTGCCGCTGATATTGACCGTTGGCGAGTACTTACTGCTCGATGCACCGAACGGCGCGGAAGAATCTAAAACTAAGATATATATGTATATATGTGCGTGTGTGTGTGTGTGTGTGTGAATGTGGCGAAGATAATACGTCAGCAATGACGTGTTGGTCATAATGTCGTTATACAGACAGTCAGATATACAGACCAATATTATAAGGGCGCAATACCCGGCGTTGCATGGGATAAGGTATTTAGGAATGCGGGCCGCCAACAGACCTAATCGTGGAAAAACTGCATGCCTGGACAACATGTAAAGAAAATAAACCGAATACTCTGATGGCTGGATAATCTTTAAGATTTTCCTCGATGAAGCAGGAAAAATGCAGGTTTTCATCTAATGCGGGCTGGGCCCTAGGGGATCAAGAAAATAATTTTTTTTTATGTGCATAATATGCCTTGAAGTTTGGGTAAAATCAGCTAGACGTAACGCCTGAAAAAAGCCCTAATAAGCTGAAAAAATGAAGTTTTTCACCTAATGTGGGCCCTAGGCCTTAAAAAAGTTGGATTTTCTTTGCTCCCGGTATGAAGAAGAGACTGACTAATACATAGTTACCATTTCAAGGAAATCGGCCTGAGGTAACGCCTAAAAAACCTAAAAATCGGACCCTAGGGGATCAAAATGTTGAATTCTTTATGTGCATAACACTCCCTGAAACATAAGTAATACACAAGTAAAGCTTGAAAAAAATCGGTTGGGTACTTCTCGGGTTTCACACACACACACACACACACACACACACACACACACACACACACACACATATATATATATCTATATATATAAAACTGTGGTTGTCTGTCTGTCTATCGATTTTGGCACACATCTCCTCTTAGAATCTCTCACGGAATTGCACCGAAATTGCTATACTTGTACATTGAGCCCTAGCGAAGACATCGGAAAAAAAATATTTCAAATTGACCCACCCTATGTGACGAAATCGAATATAATGTATCAATTTTTGAGCGTAAGTGATCAGTTATTTCCCTTTGTTCTGTTTACATTGAGCGTCTTACGTAAAAAATTACGCTGGCTTTAACAGTTGTCGAGCCAGCAAAATATTGACCTGCAAAATTCATCAGTTCGAACACTAAGCTTCCGTTTTGCTTCATTTCCATTTAAAAGCATTTTAAAACAATATTTTTACTTGAAAACAAGTCTATTTAAAGACTACGTAAAACAAGCAAATATTTCGTCGTTAGGCGTGCAGACAGACAGTCGTGCAGACAGACAATCGTGCAGAGAGGTGATATACGCGTGCAGACAGATAGTCGTGCAGAGAGGTGATATAGGCGTGCAGACAGACAGTCGTGCAGAGAGGTGATATAGGCGTGCAGACAGACATAACTGATAATTTGGTTACGCTAATGTCTTTCTCTGCGTTGCAGTGTTTACATTTTCGATCTTTGTTAATAAATAACCAGTGCAGTTTCTATCCCCAGCATCCTCTTTTGTTATAACATTCGGGTTATCGTTATGTTTTCTTAACTTCATAAGGCATATTGTTGGTTGAGGGAATATTAATCAAAAACACCACATGCAAGTCTGCACAGTAAACACTACAGTTTTTAAGCCAAGAAAGAAACTTAACATTGTAACTTTAACACAGCTACTGAGCGACCCCGAGCAACGCCGGGCTTTACTGCTGGTATAATATATATATATGCATCACTGATTTTTTTGTTTTTTTATACTATGCACACCCTGCTCTGTATGAATATAGAGGGCTAATTTTGGCATACCGCCTATGGAAGCACCATAGCTACCATTATACACACGTATATAATATATATATATATATATATATATATATATATATATATATATATATATATATA
>OZ024742.1:264500874-264508374 GCA_964016885.1 Eledone cirrhosa | reverse complement strand
GTATACATATATATACATATATACATATATACATATATACATATATAAATATGTGTGTGTGTGTGTGTGTGTGTGTGTGTGTGTGTGTGTGTGTGTGTGTGTGTGTGTGTGTGTGTGTGTGTGTGTGTGTGTGTGTGCCACCAGTTCTTTGAAAAAACAACATCACACTTCGGAACTGAGCATATCAAAGGACCGAAATAATGGAAGTAAATACTATTTCACCATTATGTTTTTTCTGTTTTTTTTTTGTTCAAGTTGTAGCTGCCTGATGAGGTCATAGCTGTTGAATAATGGTTATCACCGAAATATATATTGCAGCGTATATGCATATTCCAGCGAATATTAATAAACGAATTTAATTTTTACCTTCTTGATTTACACTTCTTGTTTTTTATATATAAATATATATAGATATATACACACACACACATATATATATATATATATATAAATGTAAGTATATATTCATATGTATATGTGTGTGTATATATGTATGTATGTGTGTGTGTGTGTGTGTGTGTGTGTGTGTGTGTGTGTGTGTGTGTGTGTGTGTGTGTGTGTTGGACGACAGGAGGCTGAATGAAATGCAAGAATTCAGTAATCACAAGAAGGGAGGTAAAAGCCCAACTCGCTGTCTTCAATTCGGTTTTTCTGCCTTACCTATGATCTTGAATTGGATAATGACCGAAAGAATTCGATTGCGAATACAATGGGATTCCTCCAAAGGGTCTCTGGAGTAACGTTAGACGATAGAATGCGTAGCTCCGAGATCAGATAGTCACACTCCGAATTAAGAAATCACAGCCCCGATACTATGGACATGTTGTTAGAATAGCACAGGATAGATTCGCTGAACAGATTTTGCAGGCAAAACCAACCAGCAGGAGACCCAGGGTAAACCTCGAGCAAGATGGTTGGATAACATCCATAAGTTTGGCAGGTCTCGCTTGGGGATCCAGCCGGATCTGTTGGAGACGGCTGCTTCTGACAGGACCAGCTGGAAGGAGTATATGAGAACCCCTACGACCCTCTCAGGAATAATTGGGTGAAGAAGAAAGAGAAAATATATAAATATATATACATATATATAAAACGTTAATTATATCGATAAAATAATGCTTCAGATTCGCCTTCAGTGAATATAGCCGTGGCTAAGAAGAGTTAATGCCACGAGACATGTATATATATATAGAAGCAAAAATAATGGAGAAGTCAATACATTTAAAAACAAAATGTACTCCTTACACAGTGTTTCATCTAACGCAGGGGCGTCTTAACGCATGGGCACGCTGGGCAGTTGCCTGGGGGCCCCACAAGGATAGGGGGCCCATGCTAATCTATGTATGTAGCGACTTGCTGTCAATTGATAAATACTATACTATACAGTAAGATCTCTCTAAACGGATCCGTCATAAAACCGACCCCCTCTCTAAAGCGGTTGTTTTAAAAAGTCCTGGCAAAATGGTGTTAAAATTAATATAATTTTTCTTTACAAAACCTGTCACTCCTTCAAACCGTACATCGGCCACTTTTTAAAATATTTGTTATAATAAATATATTAATTATAACTTCATAATACCGGCCACAACAACAACATTTTTTTTAATAAAAAAATTCCCTACATAATTGTTTCTACTTTAGGCACAAGGCCAGCAATTACCCAGTGCATTACTGGTACTTTATTTTATCGACCCCGTAAGGATGAAAGGCAAAGTCAACCTCGGCGGGATTTGAACTCAGATCGTAAAGGGACGTAACTATGCTGGAAAGCATGGCGTCCGACCCTCTACCGATACTGTCAATCCAAAATTCCTTACATAATACAAATTTTTTTAAATTAGAACATTCAGTTTCTGTGGCAATTGAGCATCATGATACCATTACAGTTTTTTGTTTGGTAAGATTTGAATGGCGACCCTCAGCGAATATTTGGTTTAACCCTTTAGTGTTAAAACCGCCCGAAATCGTCCGAAATTATTTCTCCTTCATTTGTTCAAACCGCCCGAAATCGCCCGAAATCGCCCACACTAAAAAATCGTTCTAAAAATAAACAAACCATCATCAAAATCTCGTCAATTCGAGACTGCTGCGAGATTAGGCCCTTATCGCGAAAATTAACACTTAATATAGTGAAACAAGTTAAAACAACAAGTGTTTTTTTAATTTTGAATGTGCAAAAAAATTTTCTTTTTGTATCAACATGGCTTATGAAAGTAGCGATACCGACTTTGAAAGTTTTACACACGACGACATTCAGAATAAACAACAAACAAACGATAATATTAGTGATTTATCTTCAAATGAATCTGAATGTTTATATTTCTGAAATTTCGTCCGACGATGATTGTTTTGAAAGTGAAAACGAAGGAGGTCTCCAGGACGCCATTGAAAATATTACAGCAACGTGGTTGAAAATACCACACTAATATATGTTCCCGATTTTATTCAAATTACTGGTCCCCAACACACATTAGCTCCAGATGCTCAAGCACTGAATTATTTCTTTTTGTTTTTACCACAAACTTTCTTCGAAGTTGTGGCAGAAGAGATTAATCGATATGCCCAACAACAGATTTCAAATCGAGGAAAACCCGATCTGTTTGGCGACCGACAGATGCTGCGGAAATGCAAGCATTTTTTACCGTAAATATTATGTTCGGTATAAAACAATTTCCAAGACTGTGGAGGAGAACGTTCATTTTTAAGATCGAGACTTATAAAAAATCAGCTTCGCAGCACAATGGGACAGCAGCGTTTGAACTGGCGTTGACTCGTGTGTATGGAAAATGAAATCCTGAAAACCATTGATTTTAAGCCAATTATAAAGCAATTCTCTTCAAAGAAATTTCGCAAATATTTGTATTGACCACCTGATTATTAATAAATAGTTCATCGTAATTTGATACTGCGCAATCTCTGTCTATATGTTTTACGAATTGAATATCATTTGTGCTGAAATGTTTGTGTGTTTTCAAGGCTCATGTTATATTGTTCAAACGTTTGTGTTAATTAATCTTTGATGTACCACATGTTTTTAATGTATAAACACTGATTTCGTTGGAAATACCAATACAATGAATATATCTTTAATTATATTGATCATTTGTATTTTTATTCCTGTGAGTGGTTGCCCCAGTGCTCTGCTTTGCCCGGGGGCCTATAATGTTGTTAAGATGCTCTTGATCTAACGCACAATATCTATATAACAGGTTTATATATATGTGTGCGTATGCATACATATTATTATGAATAATGTGGGTGTATGTGTATTAATACACACACACGCACACATACACACACACACCACACACACACTCATATTGTTCTACAATTTCACCTAATATATTACTGATGTATATGCCACAAGGCAGCGAGACACGGAAGTTCTGTGGCATAACCACAAGTCAGGTTTTGTTTACGTAGCCTCAAAATATGATCAATGTCAAGTCATATGTGACCGTATTTTCTTTTTTATATATTCGAAACAGAGTGACGTACCCCAAACGACATTATGTGGATTCTTTCTTTTCTTTTAAGATAGTAGGATGTAATTTTAAGTGGATTTATTTGTTATTTCTAGCAGGATAAGCGACCACATAGAGCCTTCTTCAGTGTTTTCCAAAAAGGTTTCCGAGGAACAAATTGTTATTAAATTCCTTTAAAAGACACCGTGAGATAAGGTGTCTTTTAAAGGAATTTAATAACAATTTGTTCTTTTTAATATGAATAAAATCTCTGTGTAAAAAGAAAACTTGTTTTATGTAATATATTATTAAAATGAAGGTGATGGTGGTTTTTCGCAATGGATTCGGGGACTGTTTGAAAATCGTATAAGGGATCAGCGATAAAATGTTTGGAAATCAGTAGATAGTCTGAAATCTAATGCGTTGGTATTCTTAGACTCATGCAAAGCCAAGAATAGGCCCAGATCAGATATAAAATGTTTGCCCCTAAAGCTGAAATGAGGCCCACGTCAAATGTGAAACGTAGGTCCTATTTCAGTGTCAGTATAGATTACGGGCGGGTATATACATGTACATGTAGTGTACTTGTATTAAGTAACGGAACATAAATTAAATAATCTCCTTCTCCTTAAAAACCATAGGCCCATGCCAACAACAGCACCTGCCCCCCCCCCCCCCCCCCATATAGTCTGGTCTGAATATAAGACGACATATCCGTTTAATCCACCAATAGGTAAAAGATGAAAAATCAAGGAAGTTTGTTTTAAAAAATAATCATAATTGACTGACAATGACGTCTGACAAAGTGTGTGTCTACATGTATGTACACACACAGCACAGAGTCTACGTACACAAGACAAACACACACACACACACACACACACATATATATATATATATATACACCTACATCTATCAATTTCTCTTGAACTTTTATTACTATAGATGTGATGAGTTCCTTAAGCACACAGGTATGCATGCGCTTATATATATATATATATATATATATATATATATATATATATAAATAAATGTGTGTTTGTGTGTGTGTGTGTTTGTACAATCAAACAATCCATAGAATTTGAACTGTTATCTCTATAGTAAAAAACACGGTTCTCATTTAAATACATTGAAAAGAGTGACAAGTAAATCTGTGTTATATAATATATCATACAAACACACCCACACACATACATGCATACATATATATACATATATATATATATACATATATATATATACACATATAAACACACACACACACACACACATATATATATATATACATAGTTTAATAAATAAACAGAGAACAAAAAACAGAAAAACGAAGAATCAGTACAAAAGATATTAGTATTAGTTTCATATATATATACCCACACGTCTACATGCACGATATTGTTTCAGTAACATTATTGGCAGTATCGGTAGAGGGTTGGACGCCATGCTTTCTAGCATAGTTACGTCCCTTTACGGTCTGAGTTCAAATCCCGCCGAGGTTGACTTTGCCTTTCATCCTTATGGGGTCGATAAAATAAAGTACCAGTAATGCACTGGATAATTTTGATGGACTTGTGCCTAAAGTACAAACAATTATTTTGTGGATTGGCAGTATCGGTAGAGGGTCGGACGCCATGCTGTGACGCATAGAGTTACGGCCCTTTCTATTCTGAGTTCAAATCCTGCCGAGGTTAACTTTGCCTTTCATCCTTACGGGGTCGATAAAATAAAGTACCAGTAATACACTGGGTTATTGCTGGCCTTCTGCCAAAAAGTAGAAACAATTATTTTATGTAGTTGATTGCCGCGTGCTGGACCTTTATTAGTTCCGACGACAAGTCTTCCAATTGTTCGATCAACAGAACTACCAGCTCGTGAAATACACGTGCAAGTAGTTGAGCATTCCACAGAAAATGTACACGTAACGTAATTCTCAGGGAGATTCAACGCGAAACACCGTGTGCAAAGTTAGCCTTTTGAATTACAGACACAACTAATTTTTATTTTCCGAGCAAGCAGTTTCGAACATCGTGTAACAAATTATCTTGCTTAGGGCACAACGTGCCACCAGGAATCGAAATCAAGTACTTACAATCGTGAACAGGAAACTCTAACCACTAAACCACGCGCTTTTACTTTCATTTCATAACCGTATAAGAAAACTGAATATCACAAATGAATAAAAACAATAATAAATATCACAATATTGATATCGACTCCTCTTTCGTCAATTTGTGACATCTTCCTTAATCCATAAATCCTCATTCTCTAATATAAGGGCAATACCCGTAGCTTTCCAAAGTGGGGAATACCTCTAAGCTGATATGTCACTCAAATTGCTGACAATGCAGAAAACTCCACTTAAAGTAGCCAACTGCCAAAAAGTGATTCCTGATTAGGTGACATTTTAGGATGTGTCACATGTATGTGTGTGTATGTGTATGTATGTATATACACATTTTTATAGATATTAAGTACATATGTGTGTGTGTGTAAGAGAGAGAGAGAGAGAGAGTGAGTGAGAGAGTGAGAGCGAGAGAGAAAGTGAGAGAGAGAGAGAGAGAGTATATGAATGAACGGTATGTGGGTAGTGTTTGCTTTTTTAACACATATATTTAAATTTTAAATCCTGTGATAGAAAATGAATCAAATATATATACTTCTGCACGGTACTGTATTTCCCAGCGTCGAAGACTACTTTTTTCCTAAAATAAAACTAAAAATATCTACCATGCGTCATGGAGGGCGAAGGTTGTTTATTATTATTTTTCAAACTTTTGTTTGTCGAAATTAGGGTGCGTCGTCGAGGACGAAGCGTCTTCGGCGCCGGGAAATACGGTATATTCTTACACACAAAAGTGAAATGTTAATACGTAGAAACACCTTTTTAATTTATTCTTTAGTTCATTGGAATGTCAAGTTAGTTTTAAACTTAATAATGATAATAATAATAACAACAATAATAAAAAAGAAAAGGAAACAAAAGAAAAATAGGAAAATATAGAGAAAAGGAAAGAAAAAAGAACGGGAGGGTGTGGCAAGAACTCTAGTGTCGCAGAAGAGAAGGGCGGGGTGAAGGGGAGGATGATTGGCCTTTAGGCCTAGGGATGGGAGCAGAAGGGCATGCCCGGCGGCCAAGACCGCAAAACAAACTATTTTAAAATTTATTGTCAGTGACATTCTTGAAAGCTTATAAACATGGAGATAGTGATGCATACAAAGAATAAGTAAATACGTGTTGTTCTCTCTCTTTCACTCACTGCCCCCGTCTCTCTCGCTCACCCCATCTCTCACTATTATAAGGAAATGGGGGCCCAGGCGCAGAATAGAGAAGGCATTTCCCCGGAGGATGGCGAGGGAGACGGGTTGGAAGACCCATTACAGCGTGCGAGGCTCACACCTAAGGGTAGCCAACTCCGTGCCGAAGGTGGTGAGTAGGGAGGTGGTCTTAGGGCCAAGGACACCAACCGTCTCTACTGCTACGGGCTCGACCACAAACTTGTCGGAGAGCGACCGATATTTGGAGAGTTTACCCTCCTCGGTCCGAAGTGCGGCAGAGCCTGAATTAGTCGCAGACTGCACCAGGTTGCCGCTGGAGAAATGTCGCTGCATGTGGTATCCCAGATAAGGGGTTTACCACCGCGGAACAGGAAGATGGTCATGCCGTCTGACCTTTTGCCGTCTCCTCGGTCCAGCCCCGCCGGCTCGAACTGGGAGGGAAGCCTGCAGTATCCAGTGTGTAAATATATATATATGTATAATAATTGTTTCTACTTTAGGCACAAGGCCAACAATTACCCAGTGCACTGGTACTTTATTTTATCGACCCCGTAAGGATGAAAGGCAAAGTTAACCTCGGCGGGATTTGAACTCAGACCATAAAGGGCCGTAACTCTTTGCTGCAAAGCATGGCGTCCGACCCTCTACCGATACTGCCAATCCAATAAAATAATGTACAAATGTCAGGAAAGTGAACAATGTATGAGTCATGATATACATGTGTGCGTGTGTATGGAGAGTATCAGGTGCTGTTGCTTAG
>OZ024742.1:264360874-264495874 GCA_964016885.1 Eledone cirrhosa | reverse complement strand
TTGTATCTTATGTGTATGAATGACTGAGAGTGACGGCCGCCTTGTATTATGTATGAGTGTGTGACGTTTAATTAGACTATGTATACGACTGATAGCAACCTTGTATCACATATGTGTGTGTGTGTATGTGTGCGTACCGCTAACGAGCTGCTATTAAGCACACTAATGCTAGAGTGGTATAGATATATGTATACGTGTGTGCTATATATATTTAGGTCATAGTTACGTTTATCTGTCAGTGCGCTGTGCACTTTGTGTGTGTGTTTGTGATGGCGATATATGTGTGTAAATTTTATATAAAAGTCTATATATAATACATTCTAGTAGTGTGCGTGTGTTGCATGCTATGTGTGTGCCTGCGTTCGATTATTGTGTGTGTCTGTGTGAAAATATATACACTTACGTATTTATTTGTTCTTGTGTTTGCCATGGTTTATGTGTGTGCGTGCATAAAAGTGCATGTGTTCATATGAACTCGAGTTTATATATAAAACTTTTTTGTTGCTGTCAACCCTAATTGAGGAGACATGATCAGAATCATTCCAGCTGTGACCATTCCGTCTTTTCTCTATCTGCAAAGAATCCAAGACCTCATTATCTAATGTGTGCTTTCTGAGATGTAGGATGTAATTTGAGGGAAATTTGACTTATTTCTAGCATGTCATGCGACCACGCAGGATGCCCTCGTTGGCTTGAATATTTGTCGCTGTGTATGTATGTGTTTGCAATGTTGCGCAAGATAGTGTGCTTATGTAACACTTTCTTGCTGCGCGCGATCGTCTTTTCGTATGTACTGTTTATGTGCTCTTTAGCCCCAGGTTAATTCTGGATGAGCAGCCCTATAACCAAAGGCTTTCCAGCCATAATCATAGTGAAATTGGCTTGACGGAAACTGTTTGGAAGCCCGGCGGATGAACGGTACCTGTAATAAAATTAATTACGTTAAAGGTGTACTTGTCAGTAGAATGCTCAGCCACTTGCACGTTAGTTTCATTAGCTGTCTCGTTGATCGAGCCACTAGAGAGAATAAAAGAGAGCAGACCTATGATCAAAAGCATTCCAGTCGTGACCCTCCCATCTTTCTCCTTTGTGCAACGTATCTAGTACCACAATATCTAAAGTGTATTTTTCTAAGAGGTTGGGCGTGTCAGCTAGATGGACATTTTCCTCGTCATCTTAAGCTGGTCGAGTGACCACATGGTTGTTCCTTCGTTGGCTTGTGAAATGATGATTGATGCCTTTTTTATGTTTTTTTTGTTTTTTTTTACATTCTGGGAGTCTATGTGTACTCCACTGTATTTCCTATTGTTGTTTTATAGAGAAATAACAACTGTTCAAGACTGTGGTATTTCTTCGACCTAAAGTTTTGGCAAAGTTTTATATAAGTAAGGCTGCAAGAAGATATCGTCATTTAAGGAACATTTAATGTAAATAGCATCGTTATCGAATATTTCTATATTCGATAACGATACTATTTACATTTTCGATTATATCTTCGATATTCCTCTATAATTAAAATTGGTGAGTGTAAATCGATAGGACTCCTGTTTGTTTAGTGCTTAACGGTTTAATGGCAATTGTAAAAGTTTTAAATAATTGTTGATTACAATATTATTTACAAAACATTGAACAATTATCAATCTATAATGTATGAGAATTCCTCTGAATTCAACCACGTTTTCCTGGGAAGGTCGTGATGGCAGAGTCCTCAAGCATACTTGTGTGTCACCAAAAATAAATTTCTTGCTTTTACTGCCGATATCAGCCACTGGCCTCTACGTATCACATGGTATTAAATTCAAGCGAGAAATCATATTGCATCAGTGCGAGTTCAAATTACCTCCATAAACAAACTGTTATATTCACCTTTATAATACACTACCCAGTGACCAATAATGTATTACATAATACAATATAATATATTACTTGTGCAAACACACACACACACACACACACACACACACACACACACACACACACACACACACACACACACACACACACACACACACACACACACACACACACACACACACACACCTCAAACAGTATACTCACGCCGACACAAATGACACTAATATAAATATTGTATTAAATAGATAAACCACGAAATCAAATGTTTTTATAAGTTCATATCGTTTTCCGTCAAAAATGAACTTTTGCCCTTTATAAGCGATTGACCAGTGAATTGGAATTGCTTCAAATTTATTTTAAAATGTATTAGATCAATTAATCAGTCATGAAAGTTGAGCACAATATATTACTACAGTAAGAAATTATTTTGCGCAGGGCCTTCTGAAACTTCAAAGCCTGTATATTACTCTGGCTACTAGATTATACGTTAAATATAAATAGTATACATAACAAGGATAAGGAAAAATATCTATTTATTTCACATACAAGTGGAATACATAGATTCGATAACTTGACAACTTTAAGCAAGTGTTCTGTTAGTGAGTGTTCAGATTTGATGACTTATAGGTCTCGAAGAAATAGATAATAATGAGATTCATAAAATGTTCCAATATTTCCATAGAGTGCTGCATACACTCACATATATACCACAGAGGTAGATAAGTGGCACTTCCATTGTGTTTATACTATTTAAAAAGATTCAGCTTTTGACCCGTACATAAGTTGCAAGTTGCTTTTCGTGAAAAACATTTTGTAACTTCGCTTACTGTTGTGTTTTAATAAAAAGAAACCATTTAGCTAAAATAATCACAATCATTGCCAATATAGTTTACAGTTTAGCAATGTCGTGGAAGCATAGATATATTGATGTGTTTTCATGCCCTAAACAAACAGATTAACAGGCAATTTCTTTTCTTCTTCTTCTTTGCCCATTTATCCATGGGTGGGTCGTAGAGGCAGAGTCCTAAAGTACGCCTTCCAGCGGGTCCTGTCAGAAACATGTCTCCAAATGATCCCACTGGATCCCCAAGCGAGACCAGCCGAGCTCATAGATGTTATCCAACCATCTCGGAGCTGTAATCTGTCAATTTAGAAAAGTAGCGGCTCTACCTAGAGTGACTTTTTGCCCTCCAAGCTACGCACTCTATCGAGTAACGTTACTTCAAAGTCCCTTTTGAGGAACCCCATTTTGGTCGTTTGTATTCGTGATCGAATTCTTTCGGTCATTACCCAAGATTCATGACCATAGGTAAGTGTTAGCACGAATACCAATATATACAGGGAATATAGATATATTTTTTATATATGTGTCGACCTTCAGCCTGACACTGCTTTTACTGATACACTCCCTTCCCTGTATATATCACTTGCATGTATGTGGTTGCGCGTGTGTGTGTGTTTATACGCGTGCTTTCATACTTGTATGTGTATATATTTCAATCCTTAGTCCCTGAGTCTGTATGTACGTTAACTCTATTATCTTACAATTTCTTTTTTCAACATATATTATATACGTATTTGTGGTCACACATACACTGATTTGCTTGCCTTCATGTATGTACTTACGCACACATTTTTTCACTATACACATGCATTTGTACATACACACATATGTACATTTGTAGGTGCATATACACACATTTATACACATACCCTTACTATATTTCCTTATTTTATGTTTATATATCACTTGCATTACTTTTATTTATATATTTTTTTTGCCCGTTAAACTTTTGCCTTTCTTGAGGAGATTTTTTAAATATTTCACTGTTTTAAATTGCCTTGTCTGACGAACGAATGAGGACGTTTCTTGTATTCGTCTTATTCGGGAAACCTCTGGTAATGAGGTATTTATATTGTATTGTTTATTATACATTAAATTTAGCTCTGTAACTTACATAGAACACTCTTCACTCCTATGACTTTTTCAATTTTCAACGGAAACTTCAACACACACACACACACACACACACACACACACACACACACACACACACACACACACACATATATATATATATATATATATATATAGAGAGAGAGAGAGAGAGAGAGATAGATAGATAGATAGATAGATAGATAGATAGATAGATAGATAGATAGATAAATTTCTATTTATTTGCCACGAGGGCACAAAAGAAGGGGACATTTACACAGTGGGGGGGTTTACATAAATCGAGTAAAGAAAAAAGGAATAACAATAATAATATAACAATAAAAAGTCCTCAAAAGGGAGGGGGCGTGTTGGGGATTGCACATACCCCCGAAAAGTGTGCAACTCTTTTCGCGGGGGAAGCCCAGAGAGGAGGCGCTCCCCCTTTCCTCTTCACTTCTTCACCTACAGAACAATGTAGAGAGAAGGCCCATTTACACGGGCCATTCTCGCTTCTTTCACCCACCTTTCATAAAACTGTCTGGGACCAAGCACTTCTCTCTCCATCCTGATTCTTCTTCCGAAGTGGTATCGGAAGAAGTAAACCAGGTGATGGCCGGAGAGAAAGTCACCCGACCTCAGACCTTTCAGGCGCGTCCACCACACAACCTCTTTCATCATGGCTATTACGCACAGAAAGACCGCCTCTGCTTCATTTCTGAAGGGAGGAGGCGGCTTGATGTTCACCACAGACTCGGCGGTTAATCGAATCGGCGCCACACGCGACAGCAGTCGTTCGACGTAGCCCCACAGATCGGCAACGCCCGGGCAGTGTACCAGTGCATGCGCAACGGTTTCCTCGTCGCGCACGCATCTGGGACAGATCTTTTTCGCGGGATCCCTGCCCGGGCGCCCGTGTCTGTAGAGCTTTTCTCGAACGGGCAGAGCCCCCCGGTAACACTGCCAGGCTAGGGACCTCTGGAAGTTGTCCATGGGTCCCGGGCCGAAAGTTCTACCGAACAGGCTGGCCAGTTCGTCCTCCTCCATGCCTAGCGACTCTCCAAGGGTGTCGTCGCCCCTGCTAGCCACCAACCCTCTATAGAATGTCGAGGTGGATTCTCCACTGACAGTCGGGTCCGCTTGCCAGATAGCCGTGAGCGCCTGGGCACACTCAGTGTGCCAGTTGCCCAGTTTTCTCGGTCTTTGCTTCACCCAGGATTGCAGTTCGGTGAGCGAGACGAGCTGTGGGAAGGCTCGCCTCACAAACGGGGCCCACACCGGCTGACCGTTGAGGAATACCTGTAGATGCCGTAGCCTCAATGCGTGCCTACGCATCAACAGCCACGGCATACCCAGCCCTCCTTTCGAAGGGTGCTGGCAGCAGATGGATCTCCTCACCATGGGAGGCCGCTTCTTCCAGAGGAACTGGAAGAGCATGCGTTCCATGATGGTGAGCTTTTCCTTGGGGCAAGGCACGACGGTCAGGCGGTAGTAGATGACGGACGCTATGTAAGCGTTCGTCACCTCCGCCCGACCTTTCAGTGATAGTTTGCACTTGGCCCACTTCTGGGTCAGCGCAAACACCCTGCTCGTCACCTCGCCCCAATTCTTCTCCACCTGGAGGTCCGGTCCGAACCAGACCCCGAGCAGCTTCACCGGGCCCTCCGTCCACCGCCCGACGACACCGTCTAACGGCATCGGTTTGCCCCTCCACGTTCCGAGTTGCAAACCGACTGACTTGTCCTGGTTCAGCTTAGCCCCCGTCAGCCTTTCGTATTCCTCCAGTAGGGTGGCGATCGCCCCGATTTCCGAGGCGTCCGCCACCATTACTGTTACGTCGTCGGCATAGGCCGAGACCGCTTTGTGCAATCCCGGTTCCAGGGGTATGCCCCGCAGCAACTCCAACTTCCGCAGCAGTGGCTCGAGAGTCAATACGTACAGAAGGGAGGAGAGGGGGCACCCCTGTCTGATGGATCGGGTGATTTGAAACGGCTCCGAGAGGTAGCCGTTTACTTTAATCCTAGAGTAGATGTTGCCACTGTGCATGGCAGAAATCCAGCCCCTGAAAACGGGTCCGAAGCCCGCCGCCGCTAGCACCGCATCCAGGTAACCATGGTCGACCCTATCGAACGCCTTAGATTGATCCAAGTTGATCAGGGCCCCACCAAAGCCGGGTTCGTAGCCAACCCTCTCTATGATGTATCGCATGAGGTGGAGGTTGTCGTGAATGGACCTGGACGGGATAGCGCATGTCTGCGCGTCTCCCACCAAACCACCCACCACAAGCGCCAACCTCTTCGCCAACACCTTGGCCAAAATCTGTAACTCTGCATTCAGCAGAGTTATGGGCCTAAAGTTACTTAAGTCGTCCCCCTTGCTCTCGTCCTTCCTCACTAGCGTGACCACGCCCTTGGTCACAGAACAGGGAATTCTCCCGTTCTGTTGCCAGTTGCAATAGACAGCCTCGAGGAGTTCGGAGAACAAGACCGGCATAGCTAAATAAAGTTCGTATGGTAGACCATCGAGACCCGGGGATTTGCGTCTGCTGCATTGGCTGAGCGCTTCCCCGATTTCAGTGGCTGTGATTGGCCCTTCGCAGCACTCCGCTTCGCCGCTCGAAAGACGCGGTAGACCGTCGAGGTATGGACCGAAGTCCACATCCCCGTCCGGCCCCCCGCCACCTCCGAACAGTCGAGCAAAGTGCCTTTGAAAGGTCTCGCACATTCGCTCAGGTTCAAGGATCACCCGTCCATCCTGGTCTCGCAAAGACCGAATGGTGGATTTAATCCCACTCTTGGCTTCTGTCACGCGGGCCCAGCTAACAGCTTTGGTCCCCTCGTTTCCTAAAGCACGTATTTTACTTCGGACAACGCAGCCTTCGTGCTTCGCGTCAAAGAACTGGCTCAATGCCGTTCTCGTCGCTAACACTCTGGCTACGTCTCCGCTCCTAATCGCCTCTTCTAGTTTATCTGTTAACTCCCTTTCCCTCCTATTTCTATTCGCCGCTAGTTCCTTACTGTAACCTATCGAACTTACTCTAATCTCTCTCTTTAGAGATATCCACCACCTACTGTTGACGATCGCTCCCGTCAACCGCATCTTAACTAAGCTACTAATCCGGTTTCTGTAATCTTTCTTTGTCGGTAAGGACAAGTTCATCTTCCAGTAACCGGGACCCTGTCTATGCGTTCTATCAAGGTTGACCACGCAGGTCACTAATTTGTGATCTGAATAGCCAACCATGATCAGTTCTGGACAACTAAATACGTCCCTATCCTTACTCCTAACCAAAAACCTATCTAGGTACGATCTAGATTGTCCACTGCGGTTTGCCCAGGTCCAGGTTGGCGCAGTTGGACAATCTAGTCGAAATCTATCGACCAGGTCGAATCGATCGAGTAACCCCTTGAGGCTGCTACACCCCCCTCTATCGGGACATGCCCCTGCATAGTCCCAACGCGCATCTAGGATTCCATTCCAGTCCCCCACTAAAAGCAGGGAACGCGACGTTCCTAGAAAAGTCTCCAGACGTTGGAAGAAGTCGGCTCTCTCCGCCCCGAAGGGAGCATAAAGACCGACCAGTCTGAAAGCCCCGCCTTCACCACCTCCGACGTCCAGCACCAGTAATCGACCCCCCGGGTCCGAGTGAACAATCTGTACGTCGAGAGTCAGACGTTTATCCAGCAGTACGGCAACTCCCCCCCCGCCTCCGGGTTGACAGAGAGATGCGTGCATCTCAAAGTCATCGAAGGCGGGCGCCAGCTGTCTCACGCTGCTGATCCGACTCTCGCAAACAACCATCACATCTATACTTTGTGACCTGAGGTCACTTAGAAGCTTTGCTTGCTTCCAAGCTGAGCTCAGGCCACGCGCGTTCAAACAGCCAACTCTCAATTGATCTATTTTGGTGTTGAAAGTGAAGAAAGAAAAGCACTTACCTCTCCGGGTTGCGTAATTTCCATGGCATCAGGTGTGTTGGGTGGAGGGATGTTTTGTGGTGGTGTGGGGGTACACGTGTGTGGTGGGGTTGGGGTATTTGGAGTTGTGTCAGGGAGAGGGGCGGTTATGGGGAAATCTTTCAAGAGGACGCGATTCAACGGTTTTAAACAGGGGGGGCTCACGTCCCGTCTAAATTGTTCTTTTAAGGAACGATAAAGGTCCAGAGGGACCTTTATCATTTTTAAATGGGTGAAGTTCTCTGTTGAGATAAAGTTTGGCCCTTCGGTCTGCACCATAGGGTTATTGTTTATTAATTTAACCAGTTTTTTGTTTTCTTTATTTATATATGTGTATTGCAACGTCTTTTTTTGTGATGCTGTCAATGTTTCGGAGAGGGGAGGCGCAGATTTATTTTTGTTTGTTGAGGGTGGGGTGTTTTTGATTGGAGTTGGTGTTTGTGTGTGGGTTATTTGTGGTGTGCTGGGTGTGTGTTTTCTTTTTTTTCTTTTAACTTGTCTGAAGGCTTCTCCTCCTTCTTCTTCAGAAGTTGGGGGAAACTCTTCAGCGCTAGGTGGGAGGGACGTGTTGTGTGGTTGTTTTTTTTTTGCGGGAGGGGTAGATTTGTTACTGTTTTTTTTATTATTTGTTTGGAATGGGTTTTGTGGTGGTGGTGGTGGTAATGTTTGTGTCGTGCTTGTGGTTGGTAATGGTGGTGGTGATGTTTGTGTTGTGGTTGGTGGTGGTGATTTTTGTGTCGTGCTTGTGTTTGGTGCTGGTGGTGGTGATGTTTGTGTTGTGTTTGTGGTTGGTGGTGTCTGTATTTTGTTTGCTGTGTGTGGTATTAGTGTATTTTTGGAGGTGGGTGGTGCTGGTGTACTGTTTGTGGTGGGTGTGGGCAATAGTCCTTTTTGGGGGATACGTTTCGGGCAGTTAGCCTTAACGTGTCCCCTTTCCATGCATAAATAGCATGCTGGTCTTCTCCCCTCTACAATTATGTCTATTGGGGTAAGGTCATCCAGCCAGATGCGATCCGGGATTTGTGCTATTCTTTCGGGCCTCATTTGGACTAGTATGTCGAGGCCCATTCCCAGGAACGCATCTCCAGTTGCCTTCCCCATTGACAGCATAGTGTCTTCGCCCATATCAATGAAGCCAGCAATAGCCCACCAGAAGTCCATTGTGGGCAGCATTGTTTTTACTTTTATTCTCTGTGTTCTTCTACCCATGTAGGAGGGATAGAAGCTATATGTTGTCGACGAGAGTGGGCTTAGGGAAAGCTGAACCGCCGTTTCTTTGTCTCTTGTTAGGACCGAAATGCTGCCATAGAGTCGGTCCTTTCGTATGAAGAGAATATTCTTCATATAGTCTTTTAGGACTAACTCTATTTCCATTTGGCTGGGCTGTGCTGGCTTTCTTGACTGGTTTAGTATAGTTCTGTATATAACTGTGTTTTCTGCTCTGGCTTTCTTGAATTCTGGGGGGGAGTTAATGGAAAACATTCCGTTCTCCCCCAAAACAATATGTTTCTTTGCTTCGGCCAGTTTTTCTCTGGCGGCAGTTAGGTCAATTGGTGTGTATGTAATGGATTGCTTTGTTTTCTGGGCGAAAGTTGCCCTGTCGTTATTTGTATTATTTTCTGTTTGTTTGTTTTCTGTTTGCTCATTTTCCTTAACATTTGTTTTTTCATTTTGTTTGTTTGTTTCAATGTCTAATTTTGTTGTAATTATTTTTTGTTCTTCAGACTTGGGGGGCGTGGCAGAGCTAATGGCAGACATGTCTGCCATCTTTTCCGCCATGCTGCCAAGAAAGAAATTTTTCGGCAAAAATAGATATTTATTTTACCCCCTAAAAAGGGGGTAAATGCAAAAATGTTTCCCTAAATAACAGGGGTTAGTGTTCCAAATGTGTTGCACTAAAAAATTTATCCGGTACTTACAATAGTAAGGGTAAATCCCGATGGAATAGCGGAGCCGATGCGAAGCGTGTCTTACTCTATCAAGATAGATAGATAGATAGATACAAGAAGTAAACCAGTATTCAAAGAGAGCTCAATGCATGATGTATATGATTAGAGACATGATAACGGCAACCAAATATAAATACTTTATTTCTTAGTATCGTTCCATATGTTCGTTCAATGTTCAACTATAATGTTTTTTTCTCAACATATCTTTACTGGAACAAACATCTGTAACAGAAGCTATGAGTACAGATAACAACCAGATATGTTAAGTTTGAAAGAACAAAAAAACCATAAAACTATATAATTAGAAATAATAATCACCTTCGCCGTGTCTATGTATATATTATGTACGTGTCCCTGCATGTACATTTATGTGCGTACATGTGTGCATGCACGTATGCACGTTGAGATACGTGTGTGGAGAAGCAGTACGTTTACTAAACATTACCAGATCATGCACTATAATAGCTATCTGCTTATGATGAATTGACGTATTTTAGAATCATTTAATTAGAAAAAAATATAAACATACGTGCCTAGCTTGTTTTCTGATAATTACGAATGTTTTTACTCTCTAAATGATCCATGACTTTATGGTTTTATTACGTTTTAATGTTTAAATTTTAAATTTTATATTTTACTGCTCTATCATTGTATTTCTTTCATTTAAAGTAAAGGAGCTTTAATTCTAGATAGAATCGTAGGGCGCTGTACTGACACACGCTATGCCTTTAACATTTAAAACCTGGCAAAGCCTATCCCTGTTTAGTTCCGAACACAGCCGATTTCTTCTTAGAAGATTTACAAAAGATGGAATTGAAATAAACTGGGTGAGAAAGATGGCTGAGAAAGTTCTAAATGTGGTGCATTGAGGCGGTTAAAGAAAATATTTTTCTAAACTCCAAGAGAAATTCTTTGTTCAATTCATATTTTTGTGATAGACAGGTGCTACAACTACCCATCCCCATCCCGAGATTAAACAACTGTTAACTTAAACTACTGATAAGTGTGCCAAATTTAGATCATCAGATATAACGAGTATTAAATAAATATATCATAATCCATGGGTCGGCAAACTCCGGCCACATCAGTCCCGCGAAGGATTTTTGTCCGACCCGCCAACATGTTTCAATCTTAGGCTAAGCGTTCCCTGAAAAAGTGCTCTGAATTATTTTGGATTAGAATACGGACTAGTGAACATGTCTAGCCACAAGACTCACTTAGCTGAACGTCATATTTGCGTGACAGTAACTAACAAACTCAGACAGATAGAATAGTCAGACATGGCGGTCAAGGGGACTGTGTGCGTCTATATACGTGCATGCATAGTATGTGTATGGCAGGGATGTGGAATGACCCAGACTTACCTAAAAATAGTCAGTGTCTGGCATACAGTTATTTCATTTTATCCTCAAAATTTCCATTTGAGTTAGCTGTCTGGTTGTAAAACATCTGTTAGTGACTGTATAAGATGATAATCAATGTTTTATTTTTCTATGTTAAAAGTGTTCCAGTATTATTAGAAGTATTGTTCAGTATTATTAGAAGTATCGAACAAATGGCAAACCCGATCTACATACACCGCCAGGTATTGTGGTTTTGTCACAGTTTATTTAAAAATCATAGTATTTTATCATATTGCTGTATACGTTTTTACATATGTTCTAATTACTTATTTGATATCATGGCCCACCGACGAGACACTGCATAGCAATGTGGCCCACATACCCCAAAAAGTTGCGGACCCCTGTTATAATTGCTAGGAGTGTATACATATACCATAGATATGGTGAACATTTCTATCGATTACCCCCTTAACTAATTCCCCTCACAAACCAGACACTATGATCGCTGCAGTTTCCAATGGTATTTCAACCTACATATATACTATAAGAATATAAAATACAAAACTACAATGATATGAATTCCAAACATTATCTATCCCTGCAAACAGGCACATATAAACCCTATCATAAACCGAACGAGAAGCTGAAATACATCAACAGAGGATCATGCCACCCGCCTACGCTTTTCAAACATCTAGCACCCAACAATAGCCGTAGAATCTCGAACTTATTATCCAGCAGAGAGATATTTAAAAAGGCAGCATCATACTATAACAAGGTCTTCCGAGATTTAAGGAACAGATCGAATACATAACTAATAGACACTCACCTAGAAATAACAATAGAAAAAGAAAAAGAATCTTTTGCGCCTCCCTTCTTACTAAATGTAAAAACTAATATTGGTAAGAAATTCTTAGACTTTATGGAATAAGCACTTTACACTTCAACATAGATACAGTAAGATCTTCAATTGACATTCAGTGAGAGTTTCTCATTCTTGTGCCCCATCCATGAAATCGAAATAACCGCAAAAGAACAAACCACGTGAAAATCCAGGATGCTGTTGCAAGAAGAAAAATGACTGTCAATTACAGCAAAACTATAATGTTAAATCCATAATATACGAAGCAGAGATCAAATACACAAATGCCAACAAATCAGAGACCCGCGAAAAATAAGTAGGTATGGTCCAGGACCGTTATAAATAAAGATGCAACTTGCACTTTTCCTCATTTAGACATCCCGACATGAAAACTACCACAGCACTGGCAAAATGGGTCTGGCAGCTAAAGGAAACGCGAATATCCCATGATATCCCATGGAAAGTGCTTAAAAAGTCAACGCCATATAAAAACGGAAGCAACAGTTGCTCGCTCTGCGTAAGTCGGAAATTCAGAATCTTACAGGGTATATACTCGCTGGATATATACCTAAACGCAAACACAGAAATCTTCAGATCATGCTTGAATCCAAAGACCTAATTTTTATCCAACTGGAAGCCCACTCTGCAAGACACCATCTCACTAGACATCCTAATCCCTCCGTGACATACCCCACTTCTAGGACCCCTCAACGAGCGCACCCCCAACCCCCACATACACAACTAACGGCTTGTTGAAAGAGACCTTAAGATTATAACATCACATTGCAACTAACAATCACTGATACATACAACATTTTACATCTCAGAACTTAAATTTGGTGAAACACCAATCAAAACACAAATTTTGAGTGAATATACATATTTACGCACGTTCTCCACCCATATATATATATATATATATAGGAAAAAGTAAGACCCCGACGGCAGAGCTGAAGCCGTTTCGACGGCTATTTCAGTCCAGAAATAGCCGTCAAAACGGCTTGAGCTCTGCCGTCGGGGTCTTACTTTTTCCTATTTCCCACTCTACTACCTTAAGTATTGAGTACTCTGGTGCGTTATGTTCCACCTGGTTCCTTACCACGATTCCTTTGTTATATATATATATATATACATGTATGCATATATTGGTGCCTGTATAGATGTGTACAAATATATATAAGTATGCGCACGAGTATGCGCACAAATGCATGTCTATGGTTTTGAAAACCCTTTTCAAATCATTAATAATTTGTTATATGTGTGCATGTGTGTGTGTGTGTGTCCGTATATATAATTTCTTACTACTTACCTCAATCACTTCAACTATCTACAAAATATCTGATAATTTTAAGAGTCGCCTCCCTTGGCCACTCGAGTAGACAAAATACTCTAGAAAATGTGGAAAATTAGTCTACAGACAGATTTAAAGCCAGACATACCTACTCTGTTTCAAACATAAATATCTCTACGGTTCGAAGGAAGATTCATCGAGGGATACCTACTTTTCCTTTCATATCTTTGTCCACGTACCCGAATGAACGGCCAATTTAAAAGTACCTCCTCCAATATACAGTGGTGGCCATAACTGGACCCTAAAACCAATGGTAGCATATATATATATATATAGGAAAAAGTATGACCCCGACGGCAGAGATCAAGCCGTTTCGACGGCTATTTCTGGACTAAATTAAAATGTTTAGCCTGGTGAATAAATAGCCGAACTTGGCACGAGGGTACTTCCTTATATGGGAAGATTGTAGTTGTCAAGAGGATTGGTTAAAATTTGTTGTAAATACAAATAACTCTAACATGGCATTTGGTGGGAGGTAGGGGTGGCTGGACTTGCCTGTAGAACAATAGGGGAGTGAGTGGAGCGGTCAAGCGTTGAAAGTGATATGTATACAGTAGATTCTAAGGATAGTGTATGAAGTGGAGGAGGGAGGTTATAGAATAGGTAAATCGAATGAGAGTAGGAGACAATAAAAGATAATAGAAATAAATAAAAAATATATAAAATTAGATATGAGAAATGAATAAAAAAAATCACAATGCTATCTTACAGTGACAGGTTAAAAGTTGAGAATAGAATAGGTATCAGCCCTTGTCTACCCACCCGGGTCGTTATGGGGTTTGAGGGCGAGGTAAGTCCTACGCAATCTGTGTTTACATGCGGTTACCAATTCGTCTTTCTTGTTTAGGAGTTGGTCCTTCGAAAACAGCATTTGTAATGTTTCTTCCGAGCATAAGTTACACGGACGGCGTCCTCCCGTGTAAGAGTTAGCTCTGGACAGTAAGCTCCAAGTGAGATTGTAGGTTATATTATTATCTTGGAGGTCCCAGATGTGGCCCGAAAGTGTAGTGGCATGTCGCTGGACCGGGTTTCGGAAAGTATGTCGGTGCTGGTAGAACCGGGTCTTGAAGTCACACGCGGTTAATCCTATATAAGCTTTGTTGGAGGTGTCCGTTGCACTGGTAGATCACATTACGTTCTCGGCATTTGTTGTTGAGGGAGCACGTAGATCTATCAGGGCAGTTACACCTCCTGGTCGGCTCTCCACTGATGACTAAGTTATTTCTTCCATAGGGGTTAAGTTTTTTGCTGTTTGAGGAGACGATGTTTTGTGCGAAGTTAGGTGTGGTGCTGTAGGAGAGTTTGATGGTGTTTTTGTTGATTATGTTGTGGTAGCGGTGTTGTAGTGGGAAGTGTTTTTCGAGGAGTCTAAAGAAGATTTTCCCGATAGGTGTTGTCACCTCGGCATTATGGGAAGGATTGAACCACGTTACGTTGCGTGAGTGGCGGTGCCGCCTGCTGGTTCCGCTAAGGGAAGATGGATAAAAGGATATTTCCTCCCGGAAGCCACTCCGCTTGAGGACCTGGTTGTAATGAGGCGCGTGTTCGTCGAATATTTGCTCATTAGCGGACAAACGAGATATGCGGAGCGAGATGTTTTTAACCAGGTTATTGGTGATGTTTCCAGGTTATTGGTGATGGTTAGAGCGGCAGTGGATGTAGTGCAGGTTGTCGTTTGGTTTTCTGTATGGGTAGTACAAATCATTTTCGAGGTTAAGGGTAACGTCCAGGAAATTGAATCGGGTTAGGGACGTTTGTAGGGTGATTTTAAATCCCCAGTCCCGGAAGAAGTTGATTAGTTATTTACGGGCCCGGTATGTACCACTTGGTTGTACCCTTTGAGGGTGATGAGCCCATCATCCCGGTACAACCCACTGCCGAATGCAGGAAACATTTCGGTGAGTTTAAATAGTAAGAATAATCCTATAAGATCTGTGACCTCGGCCGAATCCGTCGGGCTTATACTGACGTCGAAGGGGGAGTCAGGAGCTCTCTTTATCCACTTGGAGTTGTCGAAAAGTAGGACTGTCTTCCTGGCGTGGAGAATGATATTTCTTTCCTGGTCAGTGATGGGTGTGAGTGTTTTGGCAAAGGCCAAGGCGGCCGTAAGGAGCGGTAAGATAATAGATGCATAGTTTTTTTTTTTATTCAGTTTTTTTTATTCATTTCTCAGTATCTAATTTTATATATTTTTTTTATTTCTTTCTATTATCTTTTATTGTCTCCTACTCTCATTCGAATTACCTATTCTATAACCTCCCTCCTCCACTTCATACACTATCCTTAGAATCTACTCTATACATATCACTTTCAACGCTTGACCGCTCCCTCACTCCCCTATTGTTCTACAGGCAAGCTCAGCCACCCCTACCTCCCACCAAATGCCATGTTAGACTTATTTGTGTTTACAACAAATTTTAACCAATCCTCTTGACAACTACAATCTTCCCATATAAGGAAGTACCCTCTTGACAAGTTAGGCTATTTATTCACCAGGCTAAAAATTCTAATTTAGTCCAGAAATTGCCGTCGAAATGGCGTGTAGTCTGTCGTCGGGGTCATACTTTTTACTATTTCCCACTCTACTACCCTAAGTATTGAGTACTCTGGTGCGTTGTGGTCCATCTGGTTCCTTACCACAATTCCTTTGTTATATATATATATATATATGTATGTATCTATATGTATGTGTATGTGTGTGTGTGTGTATGTGTGTGTGTATATATATATATATATATGTCCCATCCAGAAGATCTCCGAAGGTATTTAGTGCTCTAGTTGCCAGTTGCTGAGTACTTTTATCCTAGTGATGTTGACAGATGCGAGAATAATTACTCAATACCGAAGTGGCGTTTGATAATATTCTTCATTATGGCTAAATAAAGAGTTCTGTTACTCTGGAGTTTCACCTCTGTAACAATACTTAACGATTAGCCATAATAAAGAATATATATATACTTGGTGTGGCAATAAAGTCTTTAGAATAGTAGGTTGTGTGCTGTATATAGCAGTAAATGTATTTAATATTAGTAGGAATTTGAACTTTGTTGTACACGTGTGATATTCTGTATGAATGCTGTATTTTGTCACAGGCCTATGCATAATTATTTTGCTCTCATTCTTGTGAATTTATAATACAAGCATCGAACTACTCAATCCACAAAATATTTTTTCCAGAGGAGAAGAGTGGCAATGATCAAATAATCACCCTATCGTCCCGACTTAAATTTGTGCGATCGGTGGGTGTTCAAGTTATTAAAGCAACATCTTGGAAAATTTGTTTTCGCTCCATTAGAAGAGTTGGTCGATGAATCGTTGCGCTGGTTTCGACAATTGCCGAAGGAACGGTTACAGAAAGAGATACATGCTTAACATAAGCACTGTAAACGTGTTATTACATTCAATGGAGATTATGTTTTACAGAATATATATATATATATGAAAAGAGTCAAGACCTACTCTACTACCCTAAGTATTGAGTACTCTAGTGCGTTATGGGCCACCTGGTATCTTACCACACCTTCTTTGTTGTTATATGTATATATATATAATATATATATATAATATATATTATATATTATATATATATGAAGGCGTATGGCTGAGTGGTTAGAGCATTGGCTTCGCAATCGTGAGGTTGTGAGTTCGATTCCTGGACCAGTTATGTCCTTGAGCAAAACACTTTATTTCACCTTGCTCCTTCTACCTGGAGTTGCGACCGATAGATAGTATTAGCAATTGGAAATACCAACGGAAACATTGTTTCCACGGTCCGATTTGACGAAAGTCGATCGCGCCTTAAAAAAAAAAAAATATATATATATATATATATATATATATGTATACATCATACTCACCAGATATTTTGTATATTAATGTGACAATTATTTCGTATTCAATATAGCTTGAGAATCGTTAAATTTCGCATATTCTGAAAATATTCAGAACTGGAGTTATATTCTAGTCCATTGTATTGTAATAATGTGTGGTAGTGTTCGCACCACACAAGGAAGTGCGTCTGTTTGGCGGACAGGTGTGAACGTGATATATATATATATATATACAGAGAGAAAGAAAGAGAGAGAGGGGGATATATACTTACACACACACACACATATATATATATATATATATATATAGAGAGAGAGAGAGAGATTAAATGTAAGAGTGGTGAAAAGGATAGTAGAGAAAATCGGTGATGGGAAAATTACGAGCAAATCAGAAAGAAGAAAAGAATATTGTTGGCAGGGATGGGATGGGCTGATTGAAGTTTATTTCTTTTAGATAGACAGAAGTTTAATAAAATGACTAACTATCTCTCTCTCTCCCCCCTCTCTCTCTCTCTCTCTCTCTCTCTCTCTCTCTCTATATATATATATATATATATATATATATATATATATATATATATATATATTTATTAAAATAACAGATTAAAGTTTAAGCAAAGAATCGCTGCTTTCACCCTTAACGGGATCTTCTGAAACTAACAAAGTCAATCTGTAAACGCAGAACTGGATATTTCAAAAAACGTTGCAACCGGAGGAAGACATGAAGACGATACTTTGGTTCGTGGTAACGTTCGCTGGCAAAGAACGGGAAAAAACGAATAATACGTCATTAATAGGAGCGGTGAAAAACAATTACGCGCAAAGGCAAAACCACGTTTATGGTATAAAAGAGGTCGTAGACTAATGCTCTCTTAGGTGGTGCATAGAGACGTTCTCTGGCAATGAACGAAAAAACGAAGATAATAAGTCATATGTGGAGCGTGGAGAACAATAGCACGCAAAGACAAAACCACGTAAATGGTATAGCAGAAATCGTAGACTAAAATTCTAACTAGGAGACCAAATGAATCTCCGCTACAGAGTTAAGAACAAAGTAAATAAATACAATACAGAAGTAATAGAAACAAATAAATACATACACGCAAACAGATACGTACATACACAAGCATACGCAAAACCTTACCATGGGTATACAAAACCACGCACATATAAATATGTGTGTGTGTGTATGCTTGTGTACAAATAAATAAATAATTATATAAACGTATATAAGTAAATAAATACGTATATAACAAGCGCACACGCATACCTACATATAAATACACGAATGTTCGGAGACGTAAGTCAACTAAAACAAGAAGTACACATATACACACACCCACCATACGTACGAACCTGCACACTCACGCGGACGCAAAACTCCCGTATACACATAGCCAAACCCTAAATACCAGAATATGTAAAAATTATACGCTATAACAGTCAAATATACATACGAGAAGCTATTCATACCTTCACAAAACATACGGGTAATAAATACTTACCTATGCAAATAAGTAAAGGAATAAACAAAACATATACTTAGCTCCCACATCAAGACGTAAAATATCCACGTATAGATCGTGCTATCCGTTAGGGTATAACGTGGGGCTGTAATACAGGAAAGTTTTGTGCAATTTATGTTTACAAGCCGAAATTGCCTCAGATTTTTTGTTTAAGATGTGGTCTGTAGCGTAGAGTATTTTCAGGGCCTCAGCGGCGCAGAGGTCACATGGTCTTTTATTTCCGTTATACGATCTAGCCCTAGCTAGGATCTCCCAGTGTAACTTATATTGGGTGTGGCTGTCTTTTAGACTCCAGATATAAGCTGAAAGTGACGTCATATTCCTTCTTAGAGGGTAACGAAAAGAATGGATATGCATGTAAAGACGCTGCTTGAAACTATTGGCGGTTAACCCTATGTAGGCCCTACAGGACGTGGGTGTTACAACCTTACATTTGTAGACAATGTTATTAGAGAGGCATTTCCCGGATAGGGGGCAATCAGCCCGATTCCTACAATTACAGTTAGTACTAACTACAGGGTTGCACGTGTTCCTACGGCTAGGTAGTTTAGCTAAATTTGAAGCTGTGATGTTATGTGCAAGGTTAGGAGTCGTAGAGTAAGAAATTTTAATAGTATTTCTATTAAAAACTTTACTATATTTATGTGTAGGGGGAAATGCTTCGTAATAAGGGAAAGAAAGATCTTAGCTAATGGTGTGGCCACCTCTATATTATATGGTAGGTTAAACCAACAAATGCGACGGGATCTATTTCTTCTAGGTCTATTTTTGTACTCTGTATATGCTACCTTATCGACAAATCCACTTCGAGCAAGAGCTTCATTGTAATAAGTGGAATGGTCGTTGAAAATGCGCTCGTTGGTGGAAAGACGGGAAAGCCTCAACGAAACGTTTCTTACCAGGTTCTTGGTTATGCTGGCAGGATGGTTGGAATGCTTACTTATGTAATTAAGCGTATCATTCGGCTTTCTATACGGGTAATACAACCCATTCAATAAATTGAGGGTAACGTCGAGGTAATTAACGACCGAGAGATTGGCCTCAACCTGTATAGAGAGGTTGAAGCCTTTAAAGAAGGCTGTGAGTTCTTTTCTGAACCTGTCGCAAGCACGACGTCCGCACTTAGTCATGGTCAAAAGACCATCGTCACGGTACAAATCACCGCCCGCGTTGGGGAATTCGTCCTTGATAGAGAAAAGAAGGAAAAGGCCAATAAGATCAGTAATCTCCGCAGAGTCACTGGCGCCCATACTCACGTCGAATGGGGTACTATTGGATTTTTTAATCCAAATAGAGTCGTCGAAATTAATCACCGACTTTCGGGCATTAAGGATGACATCAACTTCAAAATCCTTAACCACTGTGAGTGTTTTAGCGAAATTGATAGCTCTAAGGAGAAGTGGTAAAGTGATGGAGGAGTAGTAATTGTTGATGCCGAATTGGATAAAACGGCAATGTTCCTTGTTACATATGCCGTTGAACCAATCAATCACCGCGAAAGAATTGTTCCACAGTGCGAGAGGGGCCAAACTTCTAATTTCAGGTATAATTCTATCAAGAATCGTTTTACTAAGTCTACTTAAATCGGACTTCGTAGGGTTAATAAGCCGAATAGAGGGGTTGTTCGGAAAATTGGATTTGTGATCCTTCAGGGTAACGAACCAAAGTATCGTCTTCCTGTCTTCCTCCGGTTGCAACGTTTTTTGAAATATCCAGTTCTGCGTTTACAGATTGACTTTGTTAGTTTCAGAAGATCCCGTTAAGGGTGAAAGCAGCGATTCTTTGCTTAAACTTTAATCTGTTATTTTAATAAATATTTGCTCTACGGTTCTTATATATTTGATATATATTTTCCTTATCGAGCCCTCTTTGGATTTTAGTCTTCAATTTTATTATTATTACTATATATATATATATATATATATATATATATATTTCATTATACATATTTCAAAGACACCAAAGCAAATTATGGTGCGCTTTCATCAGATAAAATATAATATAGATCAGTTTTATAAACAAATATTGACATACCCTTAAAGAATGCGACCATGTCGGTTGGAAGCTCCAGTTTCCATTTGTTAATATATTGTATTTTTACTCCAAAAATTTGTTGAGTGCTTTATATTAGTTATAAAAATATTTGCTTGTTGTATCCCAACAAATTAAATATAACTTCTACACACACACACACACACACACATATATATATATATATATATATATATATATATATATATATATATATATATACAGATGTAATGTAGAGAAGTGACACACGAGTTGATATATATTAAAAAAATAATGTAAAAACGATAAAAACAGTAGAAAATGTTAACGGGATTTTCTCTCAGAATAAAATCAGAACATTTATTTATAATATAGGAATTTCCGCATTTAATTGTACCGGTTTCAGCATATACGCTTTTTCAACGGCGAAAGTGTATAATGCAATTAAATTGCATATTAATAAGAATGATAAGAATATGGGGAGAACATTTGTTTTTCCATAATATATAGGTAGAAAAGTTCACATTTTTGTCTGTAGTTTTCTTTCTTTCTCTCTTAGTGTTGACCTTAGCCTCACCAAAAGTGGTGGTAGCAATTTAAGCTGTTGGCTTTGACTGTAGTGGTAGAAGAAGAAGAAGAAGAAGAAGAAGAAGAAGAAGAAGAAGAAGAAGAAGAAGAAGAAGAAGAAGAAGAAGAAGAAGAAGAAGATGGAGGGACAGGGCATAGGTGTGGTAGTAATACCAGGGCTATGGTAAGGAAGGGGAAGACGGATAAGGGGTGGGCGAAACAGAAGGGGACGACGGGGAAGTGTAGTAGTAATAGTATCACTGTTAATAATGGTAAAGGGAGCTGTCCGTCGGATTGGCTTAAATGATTGAGTGATCTTAGAGTTGGCTGAGGAAGTAATTGTTTCTAAAAATATATATCTTTGTATTTCTGTCTGTTTGTGTTAAAAATTGACCTGCAGTGTAGATGTTTCTAAGAGATCTTCCTTAATTTGTCCAAGGTGCTAATTTTAAAGTTGTGTGCTAGCTGCAGTTTCGTTTGCAGTAAATGCATTTAGAAGGGGTTCGTATTAGCGATAAAGTGTGATTCTTTGCTAATGCGCTGGATGTAGGAAGCGTTGTCTTTAAATTTGTAGAGGGGAAAATTCTGAAGTTGGGTTGTTCATGAGAGGGGCAGGTGGCAATGCATTCACTCAGTGCTAGTTTTCTGTATTCCCGTATTTTAATTTGGGATATTTGAACGGTCATACGTTGACGAATACTGTTTTTAGTCTGTTTTATGTAGTATCTCGACAGCCTGAGCAAGTCAACACATATACTAGGTTTTCTGATGTGCATGTAAAATTGTATTTTACTGTAAAGCGTTGCCCTTGTTTGAAGTGAAACTCGGATTCCTCTATTAGGTTGATACATATACCACAGTTGGGTCTTCCGCATCTTTTTACTGTTGGTTTCGTTGTTAAGGTCGACTGGACTTTGGCCTGTGTAAGGATGTTTTTCATTGATTTGGGTTGTCTTTTGCTCTTTATAATGTTGTCCGTTTGAAGGATTTGATTCATTCTTAGATCTCTTTTTAGTAAAGGTATGTTCTAGAGGATGATATCGAAGACCTCATTGTTAAGGGGTTTTGTGTGGAGATGTATGGTAGAGTTTTCAGATTCGATTCATTCTTTAGTTTGGTGTGTCTAAGTTCCTCGATACTGAGTTTTAGGGCACCTTGAAATCCATTGTTAATTAGGAATGGTAGGCAATTCCTTCTAATGACTGTGTCCTTTAATTCTTCTAATTGTATGTAGTGTTTCTATCAGATACTATTGTACAGATCCTTTTGGCTAGGTTGTAAGGGGTGTTCATTCTGGTGTGTCTCGGGTGGCATGAGTTGAATGGAAGATACTGTTTGGAATCTGTTGGCTTATAGTATATGTCTGTTTCTATTTTGTTGTTAGTTTTTTTTATAAGGATGTCGAGGAAAGAAAGTTCCTCATGGTTGTATTCCATCGTAAATTGAATGTTTCTGTTAAGTCCATTTAGAAGTGCTTTAAATTCAATAAGTCTTTCTATACTTTCATGCCAGAGGATGAAACAATCATCCAGATATCTCTTCCAGGTATTTTCTATGTGGAGGTAGAAGGAGTTTCCATATTTATCTAGTACTTTTTGGTAGAGGGTAATTTCCAGGTTGGCCATAACAAGGTTGACATAAGAGTGAGCCGTTTTCGTGCCCATGGCAGTCCCAGATTTCTGTCTGTAGAATTTGGTATTGAATTCGAAGTGTGTGCGAGGGTTCTGTCAATCGCTGTTTTGATGTGCGCATATGCGTATGTACACAGGGGGGGGGGGACTAGACTAAGGGTTAGGTAGGGGACGTTGCTGAGGTGTGTGGAAGGAAGTTAGTGGATTAGAGGATGACGGGGTGGGGGAAAGCGATGTGTGGATGTGGGGGGATGGACGGGTGGATAGTCAGTTACTGGCAGGTGTGTGTGTGTGAGGGGGGGGGGGGGGTTATTAGTAGGTTAGAGGGTGAGGGAGTAGTTGCGTTAGTGGGGTGGCGAGGTGTGGGTGTGTGTAGGTAGAGGTTAGTAGTGATATTAGAGAGAGGTGAAAGGAGAGAGGAAGGTGCGAGTGAGTGGTTGATGATGTGGAGGAAGAGGTTAGTGCGTTATTGGGTGGTGGGTCAGTAGGTAGACGGTAAGGTAGGGGCAAAGAGTGTGTGTGTATGTACGTTGTTGAATGTGAATGGGCGGGGTAGTGTGGGCATGGTAGGTATGGGTAGTGGGGGTTGGAGGCAAGAGGAGGTGGCGTAGGTAGGTTAGTGAAGTTAGTGGTAGGTAGGGGTGGGTGATGGTCGGTGGTGGATAGTGGTATCATTCGGGGCATGGGCGTGGGGGTCTAAAGGAAGAAGAGTGGGGAGTTCAAATCAGGGGCGGTGCATGACTGAAGTTGGAAAATTGTGTGTTGCTCGGCCCTCAGTCGGGAATCTGGCGTTCCAGGACACCCAGTCAGGCCACAGACGGTCAAGTTGTGAGCGGAATGCCCGGCTGAGCAGAAGTGTCGGGCGATGGAGGAACACGAGCCAAGGCGAATGTCGTGGAGGTGCTCGGCGAACCGGTCAGCCAAGCGACGTCCCGTCTGCCCGATATAGGTCACACCACACTCTGTGCAGCGGAGTCCATAGACAAGGCTGAAGGAGGTGCAACAAAAGGAATGCCAGACAAGGAGGGAGTAGCCTTTGGGTTCCCGGAAGGTAGTGGTGTTGGTGATGTGTGGCCACGTGTGGCAGCGGGGTCGGGAGCAGGGAAGGGATCCGGAGGAGGATCGGAGGTTAAAGGTAGGGAACTACAGATGAGGAGTTTGCGGAAGTTGCGCGCGCATATACAAATATACATATTAATGCTTGCTCTTATCTAACCTCTCATATTTTGTATCCAACAAATGTTCCTGAAGCAAAGTTTAGATCCTATATTTGTATTTAACTCTTGTAAATACTCTGAAGATTTTCTGCCTTGTGCTTGGACTGAACGGTCGTTAGTTATTGAATGTTTAAAAGATTAAATATGCTTTGATTATTATTTTCATTGTATTTCGGCTCTGTATTATACTTGAAATATTACATGGAACTATATTCATATTTGTAACTAAATAATATTTAATATTACTCACCATATATATATATATATATATATATATATATATATATATACGATATTAAACAAATGGAAACTATATTTATAAAACCATATTTATTTCGTTATATATATTTCTGGGATATCATATTAAAAATATGGTATGCCTTCCTCAGACAAAATACAATATATAAGCTGTTTTATAAATAATTTTGACATACCTTAGAATAATGCAACTTACATTTAAAAAGTTGATTTGGTAGTGAAACTGTTAAGGACAGTTATAGAGAAAGAAAGACGAAGAAAAACGAAGATAAAAAGAAGAAGATGAAGAGATGTATGTAAAGAAAAACAACAGAGCGAGATAGAGAGAGAAGGAGATATGGGAGAGAGAAATATATTGAGGAAGTGAAAAAATGGTAGGCAGCTTGGGGACAGATGATCAGCGTACAAGTGAGAGGTTAAGGAGGGAAGGGATACAGTTAAAACAGCCGACACATAAATCCCGTCCAGTGTAGAGGAGAAAAAGAAAGAAAGATGATATATTTAAAATATATTATGTCTCATCCATTTGAATTATCAATTTTTATGAATTAGGTATTATAATGTAAATATCAATATTCATGAATGAGACACATATCGATAATGTGTGAAAAAAATGACCCATGCTTAGTTTAAAAATTCTTAGGTCTATAAGCAAAATCTGAGACAAAACTTCAAAAATACATAAGTATATATGCATTCTCATGAAAAAAGAAAAAAGAGAAAAGAGAAGGTTATCTCAAATTCAAGTTGACAATTATAGACACACATGTGAACTTACGTGATATGCTCCGCAAATTCTTACTTTTCATGAAAATTGCGTTACAAAAGATTCCACCATACATATATGTACATACATATATATATATAAAATGAATGTTGAGGCATCTTGTATAATGCATGAGTTGGAAATTGAGAACAAAACACAACCTTTCGTGCCCAGGAAACCCAAGATCAATATGAAAGAACACAAGAGAAATTTTGAAAATGACTTGCCAGTCAGGTTGATTGCACCATCAAAATCTGACCTGGGTAAACTTAGCAAGAACATTCTAGACAGGGTGATACAGCAAATAAAGGACTTGAATTGTTTACCTGGCTTGACCTTGTGGAAGGGAACTGGGGAGGTCATTGAGTGGTTTAATGAAATTAAATATAACAATAATAATAAATTTATTCAACTAGATATTGCTAACTACTATTCATCCATTACCCCTAATCTACTAAATAAGGCACTAAATTACGCATTCAAACATACAGACCTAACTAGCAATGAAATGCACATTATATTATCGGCAAAGAAAACATTGATAGAATTTAATAACCAACTATGGACTAGGGCAGATAGAGATAATAATTTCGACATTACTATGGGATCATCAGACTCAGCTCAGGTAACGGACCTTGTGGGCCTATTTATAATTAATTCGCTGCATAGGAAAATACCCGGTGTTACCGGAGGTTTATATAGAGATGACATGCTTTTACTTATTGAAAATAATAACTCTCAACTAAATAGAAAAAGAAAACAAATTATACAATTTTTTAATTACCTTAATCTAAAAATAGAAATTGAGAATAACCATAGAATAGTTAATTTCCTAGACGTAACATTAAATCTCAACACATGTCTTCACTATCCATTTCACAAGTTAAATGAAAACTTAAATTATGTCAATTTTAGCTCCAATCACCCCAGATCTGTCAAAAATACTATAGTGAACTCTGTTCAAAAACGTATCTCTAGAATCTCTTCCAATAAAAATATTTTTGACGAAAAAGCCCAGTATTATAATGAAGCGTTAGCTAGAGCAGGATATAGTGATAAAATTATGTACATCGATAATAGACAAACTAACCAAAATAACAACAATTTTAATTACAGTAACAACTTTAACAACTATAATAGAAAGCATTACAATAATTCCACAAACCAGAAAAGAAATAGAACTAGAAATATAATATGGTTTGCCCCCCTTCTCACTAAACATTAAAACCCACATCGCTAAACTATTTTCTAATGCTCTTGACAAACGCTTCCCTAGAACGCATAAGTATCACTCAATTTTCAATAGACATACTATAAAATTAACATACTCGTCCACCAAAAATTTAGCACAAAATATTAATAGAATAAATAATAGGAATCTAAAACCTAGCCAAAATACCGAAAATAGCCTAAACAATATTCAAGTAAACAATTGTAACTGTAGAGATAGATCGAAATGTCCGCTAAATAACAATTGCTTAGTTAAAAATATAATATACAACTGTAATGTTAAAACTGACTTAAATTCTTTTAATTATGTTGGTTCCACCTCGACAGAATTTAAACTTCGCTATAATAATCACAAGAATTCTTTCACGGATCCAAATAAAAAATCTTCAACATCACTATCAGGCTTACTCTAGCAACTTAAACATGATAAAGTTGGATATTCGATGGTTTGGAATATAGTCTCAAAAGGGATACCTTTTAATTCCTCTTCTGAGACATGTGACCTCTGCGCGGAGGAGATATTCTTTATACTAAAATCTAAAAATTCCCTTAATTTACGGACCAATTTATTCAGCTGCTGCAGACATAGATTGAACTCAACTTTTAAATATAAATATAAATTTAAAATGTAGTATAACATGTAGTATATTTACTTAAGATATTTAATTATTTATGAAACTTGGCGATAAATCTTTCGATTCCTTCAATTTTTAAAACCTTTCTGCATGAATATATAATTAATGAGATTAATTAAACTACCCTAAAATTGACGATGTTCCCAATCTTTTGAATAAATTTTTAAGCTAGATAAACTTCTATAATAAATATAAAAGCATTTGTAGAATAAGTTTTTGAATGATTTCTGCTAAATAAGTTTTGTTGAACAATTTTGGTTTTTGTTTGCTTTTGATTCTGATTGCTTCTAATGAACTTGACAACATATTGTCAAATAAATTGGAAGGGTGGTTTTATGTGATTGATATGCGTGGCATACTATGTTCTCTTACGTCCCTAGATACTCTGAGGAGTGACGAAGATATTCTTGGCGTTTTTAATTTTTAATATATTGATATCTGTTGTCTATTCTATGCTTGAACGATAATCATGTAAGTGAGGGCAGAAATATTACTATTAATATTAATGTATATTTTATGTCTATATATATATATGTATGTACATATATGTATGGTGGAATCTTTTGTAACGCAATTTTCATGAAAAGTAAGAATTTGCGGAGCATATCACGTAAGTTCACATGTGTGTCTATAATTGTCAACTTGAATTTGAGATAACCTTCTCTTTTCTCTTTTTTCATGAGAATGCATATATACTTATGTATTTTTGAAGTTTTGTCTCAGATTTTGCTTATAGACCTAAGAATTTTTAAACTAAGCATGGGGTCATTTTTTTCACACATTATCGATATGTGTCTCATTCATGAATATTGATATTTACATTATAATACCTAATTCATAAAAATTGATAATTCAAATGGATGAGACATAATATATTTTAAATATATCATCTTTCTTTCTTTTTCTCCTCTACACTGGACGGGATTTATGTGTCGGCTGTTTTAACTGTATCCCTTCCCTCCTTAACCTCTCACTTGTACGCTGATCATCTGTCCCCAAGCTGCCTACCATTTTTTCACTTCCTCAATATATTTCTCTCTCCCATATCTCCTTCTCTCTCTATCTCGCTCTGTTGTTTTTCTTTACATACATCTCTTCATCTTCTTCTTTTTATCTTCGTTTTTCTTCGTCTTTCTTTCTCTATAACTGTCCTTAACAGTTTCACTACCAAATCAACTTTTTAAATGTAAGTTGCATTATTCTAAGGTATGTCAAAATTATTTATAAAACAGCTTATATATTGTATTTTGTCTGAGGAAGGCATACCATATTTTTAATATGATATCCCAGAAATATATATAACGAAATAAATATGGTTTTATAAATATAGTTTCCATTTGTTTAATATCGTAAACCTACTCCAAAAACTGTTGAGTGCTTTTATATCAGTTATAAAATATTTACTCGTTGTAACCCAACAATTTTAAATAAAACTTTTGCATATATATATATATATATATATATATATACAAACAAGTGGAAGCGAAGTACCACACTTTATTCGCGTAGATTTATTTGCTCAATCATTTACCAGAAAGAGTAGACCGTGACAACAATCATTGTTTCGTTCGATATGTTTAATTTATACACTGATATCCCATACAATTATGGAATAGTATTTTTCAATATTGGCGCAACACGTAACGATTTGAATTACTGTACCGTATAAAACAAAGTTCATTATCGAAGGTCTCAAATTTATTCTACAGAACAATTCTTTTATGTCCCTTAAACTTAAATACTGTCAAATATCGGACACATCCATAGGTACCAAAGTAGCTCTAACATATGTAAATCTAGTTACCACGAAATGAAAATTTATGAGAACTCACTAAAATAGTTTGAAGTTAACTTTTCCTCATACCTAAAACAAAATTGGAAACAATGTCTTGATGAATGTTTCCCTTATTGAGTGAAACGGTAGATGAACTAGAATTTAAAATATTACAAACATCATAAATATCAATATTCAATTTACGATGGAATTTAGCGCGGGATATTTTAGATATTTTTATCAAGAAAATAGGACGGATTGAATGCAATATCTACTATAAAGCCACAAACTGAAAACAATATTTTCTATTCACATCCTGCCATCCTAAACATACATGAACACATATTTCTCTTATTTTGTCGGAAAAGAATGTGCACATTTTTTTCCAATCCGACAAAAGCTCGTAGAATTACACAATATTTTAATCCCCCGAAAATGTTCCTACAGTTTAGTGAAAACTGGAATAGAAAGAGTGGGGAGCATAAAAATTGAAGATTTACGGTCAGTAAAAGATACTCAGAATCAACATATAATCCGAGGAATATTGAAATGTATAATCCTATTCATAGGAACCTTCAAATTTTGTACAATGATTACAAAAGGAAAAATGGAGAATCAACCAAGAGCAAACGATACTCCCCACACGCACACAAAAAAAAAAAATACAAACAAAGTATTCACAATAACAAATATTCACAAACCGATTCCTAATCCAGGAGTAAGAAAATCTGGAAGACCTATTTGCGATATATGTGAATATATGCTGGAAGGCCCGGAATTCAGATTCGAAGATGACAACTTATGAATTTAAAGAAAAACAGTATCACATTTTCATCTGATAATCTCATCTAACATGATGTGGACCAAATTACATCAGAATAACTAACAATAGTCTAAGGAAACGGTGACCATTCACTGACAACAAATCTGAGATATAAATACAAGAAAGAACCGTTGTATTATATATTTTTATAGTACACACACACACACACACACACACACACACACACACACACACACACACACACACACACACACACACACACACACAGAAATATATGTTTTGCGAGGTTTTTGATATGAAATCGTGTGTCGAAACAAATATTGTTATACTTGGGGAGGGTCATATTGTTGTAATAATATTGCCAGAAATAATAACAGAACACACTCACTGTTTGGTTGGTTTTCGCTTCTGTATCTTTTATATGTCCACAGTTAATTCATTTGGTCCTCAATGTTTATCATTGACTGACCAACGGTAAAAAATACACATATAAACACATATAATATATATGTCTAACAAAGTTCTTTCGTTGCACATCTGCAACATCATCAGTGGTGCAACGAAAGAACTTTGTTAGACTATATATATGTATTTATATCTGTATTTTTGACCGTTGGTCAGTCAATGATATACATTGAGGACCAAATGAATTAACTGTGCATATATAAAAGATAAAGAAGCGAAAACCAACCAAACAGTGAGTGTGTTCTGTTATTATTTCTGGCAATATTATTACAACAATATGACCCTCCCCAAGTAAAACAATATATATATATATATATATATATATATATATATAAGGAAATAGCAATGGAAATTGCAGCGCATCTCGGGTGTATATCTTAATATTGGACACCTTTATCAGTAATCGAATTTAACAGTACTTTAAGCCCAGGTGCTTGTTGTAGCACCTGTCTATTACCACAACACGAATTGAAGGGATGATTTCTCTGATAGTTTATACTGAAACATTCCTTCAATCACATGCACTACATTTAAATCATTTTCCCTACATCTTAGTTTAGTTCAATTCCAACTTCTTTGAAATCGTCAAATGTCTGATCTTGGGAAGTTTCTGGAGACGCTTGTTTTGTATGTATGAATGTCGATCTTGAAATGGTATTCTTCTCTGTTTTCTCCGTCTCTGTGTTGTATCTGCATTTCCACTTTCTCTTGCAGAAGCGTGTTTTTTTCGTCATGTACTTCCAATCTTTGCACAGTGAAAACTCGTTAATTTGATGTTTCTTGCCTGTATTTGACATACTCCCATTGAATAAATGTTATTTGTTATTGTTGAATTGCAACTGAATTACTTTCATTGAGCATAGTTGGAGAAACTGCAAACATTTTTAGGAAATCTTAAAAGAAACGTGTTTTTTTTTCTTTCAAAAACTAATAATGGTTAACGGAAATAAAACTGCAGTGGATTTTTCAATATAAAACTGTGTAAGTCTATTTCGTTTGCATTTGAAATAAATATTTTCATTCTTAAATTGAAACATAATCCAAAGCATTTTAGATTCTCAGAAAGTGAAAAAAAAAACATTTCATTTTTCAAAATACTAATGAATTATATTTCATTCATTTGAAATGCGAATGATAAGTAGATATCAATAGCCAGATATTCATTCGGTTTAGATATATTTGGTAATCTTTGCAAGTTTATAAGAATTACATTTTCTTTTGCTTATCAATTACACTATCATTAATAAATTAAAACTGAAAGAATGACATTTTAATTTTCAGAAAGTGGAACTACTTTCAATACATGTAAAACTGACAAGGAAGTGTGTATATTGTATAAGAAGGTACTGTAGGTGTAAACCTTATAATGATAATAATTTTTTGAGAAAACAAAAAGAAAAGAAAAATCTAATTTCAATGAAAATAAATAAAGCGAAAGTTTATTTGTGATAAATAATTGAGGTAAAGATTTAATTTTAACAATTGTAGCTTCATACATAGTTTATTCCTAGTTTTATTGAAGCACAGAAACGGAAATAAAGAAATCTATCTTGTTTGTTTATAAAAATGTTATGACCTCTATTCTCAGTTTCTATGTGGGGATCAGCAATTTATAAGTATGTTGAAAACGATCAATGGAAGATATGCTATAAAACAAAACAACTATTAACTAATCGATTTTTTTAACGATGGAAATCTCTATATACCTATATAATTGTTAAATGTGGAAATTTAGTGAGTAGTAAAAAAAATTGAACTGAGGTTGGGGGAAAGGGAATGAAGGAAAACTAACTATTTTTTCTCTTTTGTCCATATAAACGTGAGCAAAGCAAACTGCGATAGATAATTATTTGATACCAATATGTGAGATTTTTAGTATGTTGAAAACAACAATACTGAAGGCATAATTATGAAAAAAACACCACTATTAATGATGATTGGCAGGTCAGAACAAAGCAAATGAAAATTAATAACTGACTGAAGGAACTAATCGTCAGATTGTACCAAGGAAATAATGTTTCCATTGGTCTTATTGCTAGTACTGTATGTCAGTTGTAACACTTGGTATAAAAGCAAATGGATCCCTAACAAAATATTTCCATAGATGACCACTCAAAAAGAATCCATGCCATCAATAATTAGTCAGTAGAAAACGGTGGAAAATGACGTGAGGCTGAGTCTGTACATAAGTTGTTACCTGGATTTCTGCCCGGTTTTAATTATTTTCCCATACCACAGCGCATGCGTTACAGGAAGCTAAATCTTATTCGTTAATTTTATGTTTATATATGTATGTATGTATGTATGTATGTACAACCTGTCTCATGGTCGGGTCGTTGGCGACTAAACTGGCAACCCCACCAAGGTTTCTTGGTGAGGAGGGTGACTTTGGACATCCTGCAGGACTAAAAACAAAACCTGTCAAAGGGCAAAGGAGCTCTTAAGAGTCAATGGCCATCCAAAATCACCGGGAGAGATGACCCCTTAGCCTTTGTCAAGGCAGAATTCTAGGAGAAGGAAAACTCTGATATAACACCTGCAACTCTGATGGTATCCAATGATGTTGACTTGTTCTTCTTTTTGGTAAATATTATCTTGGTTAAGAGAGTGGGTCTGACTTTGTGCAGTGCCTTTGCTCACTATAAAAGCTTCACGGCACAGGCATTGCTTTATATCTGGAGATCTCTCTGCACTTGTCGTCACATGGTACCATGGGTCCAGCACTATGTGTCAATAATTGTCACAAGTGTAGTGTTTGTACCAGAGTTTTCAAGTCGCTGGCTGGACTAAAAAGTCACACTCGTTCAGCGCATGGATATAAAGTAGTGGCCGTACTCGAAAACGAGTTGGCAGCCACCATGTATGTATGTATGTGCGTTATTAGAAGATTTACAAATCTTTATTCTCAACTTCTTGTTTTTGATATTCGGACGATTATGAGAATTGGAACATCAGAAATTTCGACATTGTTTTTATTCGGCAAAATATCTGATCGGCGACTATGTGTTGAAACTAAAAAAATTATAGCGTGACAGTGTTATATTAGTCATTCAAAAAATACACACATGAAAATGCTTAAAAGACCTAAAATATATATATATGATTCGCAGGTTAGAGATGAGAAAAAAAGAAAAAAGTAGAACGAAAGAAGAAGACAAGAATCAGAATAAATATGTATATTGAAAATAATATATATCAAGTTGTAAAAGACATTCATTAATAAGTAGTATGAAACGTATATATAGATAAACGAGCAACGAAAGTCAATTGAAATTAAAAGAATATTTGGGAGCACAAATAAAAGGAAAAATATTTTTTCTAATGAAATATAAAGCAATATATGTGTGAAAGATATCGCCAAACCATAATAGGAAAATAACGCAAGAAGACAAAAGATTATATTTGAATTGTTCACTGTAAAGAGCCGAAGATGGAATTAATGAGACGGCAATGAAAGATTCGATTGTCGAGAAATGTCGAAGTTAACCGTTGGAAAGTAAATAATTACAAAGTAAGTATTTACGAATTCTTTAGTAATACTAGCAGAAAAACCACCTTTCGGGTGGTTTTCTGCTAGCGTGTGTAGTGTGAATATTGATATGATACGCAGGTATATATACATGGAGATATGATACATCAAATAAAATCGTAATTGACAATATATAATATTTAGAAATTGAACGAAGACTACGTTACATTGTCTTATTTAATCAGTAACGTAATCCATGATACATTAAAAAAGACGATATCTCTCTCTCTCTATATATATATATATAACAGTTGTTGTATGAGTGTGTGTCCTCATTTTTGCAAAGTCTATACAAATCCACATTTCTACTCCAATTGACTTCAAACTTGCATTTATATATTCCTTGCCGTCTAAAGATATTAACTGCAGCTTTTATTTTTCAATTTTCTGTTGTTAAAGGGGTGTTAGGCGCCGGTTTTCCATCTGCGTAGCGCTCTTATTATATCTGTCTGTATGCCTGGCTGTTTGGATTATGACATTCTGACCAACATTGATGACGTATTATGTTCGCTATTTTCCGTTCATTGCCAGGGAACGTCTTCACGAACCAAAGTATCGACTTCCTATTTTCCTTCCGTTGCAACGTTTTTCGAAATATTTACTTCTGCGTTCACAGATTGATGTTTTCAGTTTCAGAAGATCCCGTTAAGGGTGAAAGCAACGATTCTTTGCTTAAACCTTAATCTGTTATTTTAGTCTATATATGTATCTATACAAAACTAAGGAAGGAAGGAATGAAGGAAGTGTGCGTGCGTGCGTGCGTGCGTGCGTGCGTGTGTGTGTGTGAAACCCGAGAAGTACCCAACCGATTTTTTTCAAACTTTACATAATTATTACTTATGTTTCAGGGAGTGTTATGCACTTTAAAAAAATTCAACTCTTTGATCCTCTAGGGCCCGCATTAGGTGAAAAACTGCGTTTTTTCAGCTTTTTAGAGGTTTTTGAGTCGTTACCTCAGACCGATTTCGTTGAAATTGTAACTATGTATTAGTCAGTCTCTTTTTCATACCGTCAGCAAAGAAAATCCAACTTTTTTATGGCCTAGACCCCGCATTAGGTGAAAAACTTCATTTTTTCAGCTTTTTAGGGCTTTTTTGAGGCGTTACGTCTAGCCGATTTTCCCGAAATTTCAAGGCATATTATGCACATAAAAAAATTCATTTTCTTGATCCCCTATGGCCCGCATTAGGTGAAAACCTGCATTTTTCCTGCTTCATCGAGGAAAATCTTAAAGATTATCCAGCCATCAGAGTATTCGGTTTATCTTCTTTACATATTGTCCAGGCATGCAGTTTTTCCACGATTAGGTCTGTTGGCGGTCCGCGTTCCAAAATACCTTATCCCGTGCAACGCCGGGTACCACTGGTAGTTATATATATAAACTGCATTAGGAGAAAATTAGTGACAGAAAGTTAGTATGTTTATTTAAGCGATGGCCAACCGGAAGTGCCGACATTTCAGAAATTTTAAAGAAGTCCCGCGCTCCTTACTTTATTATAGTTTAGATGAGTTTTAAAAAAAAGAGTTAATAAATAAATAAAGAGTTAAATAAATAAAACGTTATACTTGTTTTACCTTCCCATTTCCAATTAAACCGAACGCTATCATGACTGTATGTGTGTGTTTATGTAAATGTATATGTATGAATGTATGTATGTTTGTGTAAATGTATTTGTGTGAATGTATGTATGTTTGTGTGAAAGTATGTGTGAATGTATGTATGTTTGTGTGAATGGATGTATATTTGTGTGAATGTATGTATATTTGTGTGAAAGTATACCATCCCATTTCCAATTAAACCGAACGCTATCATGACTGTATGTGTGTGTTTGCGTAAATGTATATGTGTGAATGTTTGTGTGAAAGTATATGTGTGAATGTATGTACACTTGTGTGAAAGTATGTATGTTTGTGTGAAAGTATGTGTGAATGTATGTATATTTGTGTGAAAGTATGTGTATTTGTGTGAATTATGTCCGTGAGAGTGCATTTTTATAAGTTTGTGTTTGCGCGATTATAGTTATATACGCATAATAGTTATATACTCATACATATAGATGTATGTATATGCACAATCATACGCGTCAGGTGTAGAAAATCATAATATCACAAACTCTCTCTTTCTATATATATGGTAGTTGAAATGGTGGTGGTGGCGACGATATGCCGGAAGTGTAACTTTGAAAAGAAGTCAATTTGAAATTATTTATTTTTACGAAATTATTTTTGTTTACGAAATTGAGTAGATAAATTATGTAATATTCATTAATTATTTATTCAAAGTAATCCAACTTATTTTACAAACTGCATAAAAAAAATAAACCGTACGCAATCCCGCAGACCTTTTATTATAGTTTAGATTGGTTCTTACGATCTTCTTCTTGTATGACATATGCACAATAGTTAGAGAGACAGATCGGGATTATTGAGCCAGACTATGGCGTCATTTGTAGTATTATGGCCTCCAGACGACCGAGAAAACGTCTGAGAAGGCAATCCGAACAACATGCAGCACTGTTTGGTCAGGGTCCCCGTAGTCATATCCTAGGCTGTCTTTCATTATCTATCGATAGAGATGATGGGCTGATCTGACATGTGTTGTACGGACCTAATTAAGAGACACCCATTGTTTCCTAAGAAGGTCAAAACCGGCTGGTAGGGTACTGGACGAGGTCTTAGTTGGCAAAGGTGGACGCATTCCATGATTTTTGCTACTCTTCCTTCAGATCAAAGTTATTGTCTTGAAGGGTCTTCAGTGATCCCCAGAATAGATTGCGTGACTTCAAGCGCATGTTTGGAAGGCTTTCCAGGTCTTCATGGTTCGTACGATTAAACGAAAGGTTGTATTATACAACGGGAGATTTCTTAGTCGATTCGTACATTATGATAACGAAAAATCGATGCATTATCTGATAGAAACAAAATTCTTTATTTTATAGTAAAAAAGTACAATAGCATTATCAATATTTGTAAAACCTTGCGCCAACACATACAACTCTATTAATATAGAAGCTAAAAATATAGCCAGTAGCTGTAACTTCAATGTAGGCCACAGAGTATAATATTTAGCACAACCCGCGTTATTTATCTTTTAAATAGCACACATGTCCTATTTCTAAAAACCCTAAATGAATACTAATTCAACCCCATAAATATGAATTAGGAATAGTCAGAAAGCACATCCTAAATTCAATTCTATTTAAAATTTAAAAAAATATAACCCTATCTTTGTGGTATAAAATAGTATGTCAACAATATAATGATTTAATAGCATGAGCAACAAACACTGTAAATTTATCCAATTCGATATTATTGATATTATTATCCGTGAATAATTAAACCTCTGTTTAACAAAGCTTTTCCCTTCGCCAAAACTATTGTACTTATGACTGAATCTAATATTAAATTAATTATACATGCAATTCAATAGATCTGAATTGTTCAATGTCCCCACGGGAACGTATGATGAGACTATATTGTGCGAAATTATCCTAATTCATATTTTAGAGAGTTTGCTTTAAAGAACTTCTACTTGGTAGCTCTTCAAAAAGATAATTGGATCTTACTCTTACGCAACATAAATCGTCAAAAAATTTGTTAAAAAATGATCTCATAGTACGCTTGAGAGAATCAAATTTAAAAATTACGTTTAATGTTAATCTTAGTATAGTTATTGTTTTTCTTTTAAATAGCACATTACACTTAGGTCCAAATAGGGTCTGCCTTTTCCTTTCTTTCCCTATGAGAAATCATTTTACATTAATGAGATATTTTACAAAATATTTTACAAAATTTAATTTCTAATATCAGGAAACGCTATCTCTTCATTATATGTTGATAGAGCCATGCTCATTAGCACTTCTCATTATCATTATCATTGTACTGTCATAATGTTTTTTTTATGTAAACCCTTAGTGGTTAATAAAGAAACGATTATTATTATTTTGGCAGTGTCGGTAGAGGGTCGGACGCCATGCTTTGCAGCAAAGAGTTACGGCCCTTTATGGTCTGAGTTCAAATCCCGCCGAGGTTAACTTTGCCTTTCATCCTTACGGAGTCGATAAAATAAAGTACCAGTAATACACTGGAATCATTCTTTGAGTCTCAGTCATTGATGTTATTTAACTGGAAAGTTTATTCAAATGAACATCAAGCCTCTACCTGCAGCCTCAGATATTTAGGACGTATCGGAGGGTTCTTGCTGTTCCCAGTAAGCATGCCTTTTGAAGTGTTCTAAATAATGGGGCAGGACTAATCTTCTTTAACTATCATTGGAACATCTTTGAGATAGTACCTAGTACGCCTATGACAATCGGGACGACCTTGATCTCATGACAGTCCAAAATATTTTTTAACTCCCACTTTAAATCCTGGTATCAGTTAACTTTCTCCTTCTCCTTTTCTTGCACTATTGTGTCAAAGGGGCAGGTTACATTCCATAGTACCTTCACTTTATCGTTTTCTATCACCGACTCTGGCTTATGCTCATACCACTTTTCAGAATGTGATAAATTGTTTAGTTTGCATAAATGCCTATGAATCACCTTTCCTATTATATCATCCCTCCATATTCTATATATGACTAGCTTCAAAGAATCAAAGCATAAGAATAAACCAAGAAATATCAAGTGGAACAATTCAATCGTTAGATTAAATGCATGAACAAATGCTTTCAAATGATTTCTAAATTAACTTTATTTTTATTTTCCAACAAATCGTAAATACCAGAAGAACTTGTACCAAAGCTCAGTATAGTTTAGCTATTGTTTCAGTGGAAACTTTGCTTCCTCATTTCAATTGAAAAAGACTATCCAATATCAACAATTTGGTCACTATCTTACCACTAGTAATTGGGTTTTTGCGTAACCACAGACACCACTTTTCAAAACAAAGTTGGAATAAAGTGTAGTTTGGATAAAGGAGATAGCTGCGAGGTTTTTGATTTGGGAATGGTAAATGTTCGTGTGTGTTAAATTAAAGAATGTTGAACAAGGGAACAAATAAGACAAGGTTTAGTAGTTAAGTAATCCACTGTTTTACGAGCTTTTCAGAGAGCAAAAAATGATCTATCTGTTGACTAATCGATAGCAGTTATGCGACTCCATACTATTAGCCTCGAAAAACCCATCAATTCTGCCGCCTCCCCTCAGAATATATATATATATATGTGTGTGTGTGTGTGTGTGTGTGTGTGTGTGTGTGTATTGAGGAAGAGAGAATGAATGTGTGTGTGATAGATAGATACACATACACACACACATACATACATGGTGGCTGCCAACTCGTTTTCGAGTACGGCCACTACTTTATATCCATGTAGGAGAACCCCTACCGATGCGCTGAATGAGTGTGGCTTTTTAGTCCAGCCAGCGACTTGAAAACTCTGGTACAAACCCTACACCTGTGACAATTATTGACACATAGTGCTGGACCCATGGTACCATGTGACGACAAGTGCAGAGAGATCTCCAGATATAAAGCAATGCCTGTGCCATAAAGCTTTTATAGTGAGCAAAGGCACTGCACAAAGCCAGTCCCACTCTCTTAACCAAGATGATATTTACCAAAAAGAAGAACAAGTTAACATCATTGGATACCATCAGGGTTGCAGGTGTTATATCAGAGTTTTCCTTCTCCTAGAATTCTGCCTTGACAAAGGCTAAGGGGTCATCTCTCCCGGTGATTTTGGATGGCGATTGACTCTTAAGAGCTCCTTTGCCCTTTGACAGGTTTTGTTTTTAGTCCTGCAGGATGTCCAAAGTCACCCTCCTCACCATACATACATACATACATACATACATACATACATACATACATACATACATACATAGAACATTACTAGTGACTGTTTTTACAGTTTTCATATTAAAATATGTATAGATTCACTAGTAGCATTAGTAGTAGTAGTAGTAGTAGTAGTAGTAGTAGCAGCAGCAGCAGCAGTAGTAGTAGTAGTAGTAGTAGTAGCAGCAGCAGCAGTAGCAGCAATAGCAACAGCAGCAGCAGTAGTAGTAGTAGCAGCAGTAGCAGCAGCAGTAGTAGTAGTAGTAGTAGTAGTAGTAGTAGTAGTAGTAGTAGTCAAGTGATAAAAGAATGTTACGTTGTTACATATTTCCGCCATGTTTAATTAGAGTTCAAATGAAAATACCCAGAGCCCAGGTACAGACGGTCACTCACAGACACATCCACACACACATAACTTAATATGAATGGATACATACACATTTATGTATACATAGATGCACATACATATGCATACACAATGCATACCGACCTAATGATACATACATATTTTATATATGCGTGTGTATGTAAGCGTTTATATATATGTGTGTGTGTGTGTGTGTGTGTGTGTGTGTGTGTGTGTGTGTGTGTGTGTGTACAGCTTACACCTATTACAATATTTAAACACACATATACACACACACACACATACACACACGCTTATTTATCATCAGATGTTACCCAGAAAGTTGACAGAAGTCAAATGCTATTTACAAGTGCAGTTTGCCACCCAATGTGCATCTAAAAATAGCATGCATTTCTAATGACATTTCCACTTTTATATTGTAACCATACGCAGCAACACTTGGGATCTTATAGGGTGCTGTAGGTACTCATTCCACAGTTGCATATGTCTCTGTTGCAAAGCTAAATAGTTAAAGAGTTCACTTCGCAATCATCAGATCCCGGGTTCTATCCCATTGTATAGCAACTGGGGCATAAGTATTTTACAATAGCATGTGAAAGCCTGACAAATAGACTGAACCTGTAATTCATATATACACCTCATATATCACATACATTCCATATACATCATATATACCTTATATACCACACACACACACACACACACACACACATATATATATATATATATATATATATATACAGAGATATCCACGGTAAGTTGTGGGGCCTAGTCTGCATGAAGAACTCAATGTAATCCGTATGTTGAAAATGTTGTAGATTAAAATAAATCCCGGAAAACAATAAAACATTAAAAGGAAAACAGAGTCATGATATAAGTTAAAACAATGAAATAAAAAATAAAGTCATTAGAAATATACTTCACTGCTTTACGATCGTTTCTAGGTGATGATAATACATCGTAACTATACTTCGATAGCGATCTATGTAAGGTTAGTTACAAAATATCAGATAAAGAGAATATTTACTTACATGCATATCACCACCTGTTGTCAAAATCAATAATAATTTTATTCAAAATTAGTAGTAAATTATTATATATATATATATATATATATATATATATATATATATATATATATAACATATAAGCCATATATAAAATATATATACACAACATATAAGCCATTTATAACACATAAACCATATATAAAACACATATGCCATATGCATATGTGCCACATATACCACATATACTATATATAACATACATACCAATGAATGCCATATATACGACATTTAGACTCCATACCAGATAAAACATATATGATATTTATACCAGTATATTATATATACCTTATATATAGCATATATACCACATATATGCCATATGTAGCAGATAAGCACCATATATAGCACAAGGCATTTTCTCCATCACATCAATGTATCTCCTAACTACGTTTCTAATAATTGTTTCTACTTTTGGTACAAGGCCAGCAATTACCCAGTGCATTACTGGGACTTTATTTTATCGACCCCGTAAGGATGAAAGGCAAAGTTAACCTCGGCGGGGTTTGAACTCAGAATGGCAAGGGCCGTAACTCTATGCGTCAAAGCATGGCGTCCGACCCTCTACCGATACTGCCAGTCCAGGGAAGGGCTAAGGGTTTCCTGTTTTAAGTTCAGTGAATTAAAGTCTTCGGTACACTTTACTTAACCCTTTAGTTAACAACCTGGCCAAAAATGGCTCTGGCTCTGTGCAATAAAATAATTTCTAATTTAGGCCAGCAATTTTGAGGGAAAAAAGTCGATTATTTCAAACCCTGTACTTGACTGGTACTTTATTTTAGCGACCCCAGATGGATGAAAGGCAAAGGTAACCTCAGCGGGATTGTTGTTCAACGCCCTACTGATATTACCAACTCACCGCCCTAGCTCTATTATTCTAATAATTATTTCTAATTGGCAAAGGGATAGAAATGTAGGGAAAGGGGAAAGCCGATTGTATCGACACTAGTACTTAACAGATACTTTATTGTAACGACCCCGGAAGGATGAAAAGCAAAGTTGACCTTGAACTCAGAGCGCGGATAGGCAAATTGACACTCTTCAAGCGAGCCACCGTCTTGGTGAACCGGAGTCAACTCAACTTTAAATTGCTGGCCTTGTGTCTAAAGTAGAAACATTTATTTATTCTTGAAATAGGACTGTAAATTAGCAGTATCAGTAGAGTTTGGATAATATGCTTTATGGCATAGGGTTACGCCTCTTTACGTTCTGAGTTTAAATCCCGCCGAGGTTAGCTTTGCCTTCCATCTTTACGGGGTCGATAAATAAAGTACCAGTGATGAACTGGGGACGATTTAATCGACTTTCCCATCCTCCCAAATTGTTGGCCTTGTGCCTAAATCAGAAACAATTATTAATCTCTAATATAGCAGTCCTGTGATGAAAGGCATTTCAGTCATGAACATTGTGTTTTTTGTCGAACATTATCTAACTTCTGTCATCCAATCTGTCTTTTATGAGGGAGTAGGGTGGGACGGATGGCTGATTTGGCTGCTATTTCAACATTACATCTAGATTAGACAGCTATTTCCTATTTCACAGTATATGACATCTAGTAGTGCTGCTCTTACTACTACTACTACTACTACTACTACTACTACTGCTACTACTACTGCTGCTGCTGCTGCTGCTTCTACTACTACTACTGCTGCTGCTGCTGCTGCTGCTGCTGCTGCTACTACTACTACTACTACTACTAATAATAATAGTTTCTACTTTAGGCACAAGGCCAGCAAATACCCAGTGCATTACTGGTACTTTATTTTATCGACCTCGTAAGGATGAAAGGCAAAGTCAACCTCGGCGGGATTTGAACTCAGATCGTAAAGGGACGTAACTATGCTGGAAAGCATGGCGTCCGACCCTCTACCGATACTACCAATTGTTTCTACTTTTGACACAAGGCCAGCAAATACCCAGTACATTACTGGTACTTTATTTAATCGACCCCATAAGGATGAAAAGAAAAGTTAATCTTGATGGCATTTAAAGGGACGTAACTTTGCTAGAAAGCATGGTGTCCAACCCTCTACCGATACTGCCAATTGTTATTACTTTAAGCACAAGGCCAGCAATTTTAAGGGGATGGGAAAGTCAATTAAATGACCCCAGGGCATTACTGGTACTTTATCGACCCCATAAGTATAAAAGGCAAAGTTAACGTCGGCGAGATTTGAACTCACAACGTAAAGGGCCGTAACTCTATGCCGCGAAACAGCGTGTCCGACACACTACCGATACTGCCAATCCACAAGAAGAAGAAGAAGAAGAAGAAGAAGAAGAAGAAGAAGAAGAAGAAAAAGAAGAAGCTATTTGTTGCTTTTTTATGATGCATGAGTGAGAGTACTGTGTCAACGACAGTTTAAAGCAATTCCATGATTTATCAACAGACGTTGTTCTCTGTTACAAGAGTCCTGCTGTCAGTCTCACTGCTATGACACAACATCCAAACTGATATGACATCCTGCTTTGACAGATTTCTCATTTATTTCTCCTCTGTATATGATCTAGAGGTTTCTTTAATCAATATATTTCTATATTCCATCTTCGGAATGACTTAACAGTGGCTGTGTCCTACAATATACCCCTCCCTTGCTCTCCCTGCCCCAGTGTCTCATGCGTGTCCTATTATGACGGCTGGTTCCCACTGTTAAAACTTTAACGGATTCACTCAAATGTGGAAGTCTTTCTTCAATGGTGTTTACAGAAAAACGAGGAATTTTGCTTGTATTTCATTATATCTGTATGCGTGTATGTGTGTGTTTATGCACGAATGTATGTGGTTGTATACATCTATGTGTGTAAAAATGTGAGAACTTGTCTGTGTACCTGTATGTATGAACGTGTATATGGGTTTGTATATATATATATGTATATATATATATATATATATATATATATATATATATATATATATATACATACATATATGTGTGTGTGTGTGTGTGTGTGTGTGCTTCAGTATTTCTTTTTGCAGGCTGTATAGATGAGCTTGAGAGAGTGTATTTGAATGCAGTGTGTGTGTATGTGATTGTATTAACATGTGCTCTTGTGCAACGTATGTGTGTATTTATGTGTTTGTATATGGTTTTTTAACTATCAATATGTATCTACGCTAGGATGTATGGGTAGTCATGCATGTCATTTGTTTGTTGATATATATATATATACGCACACATGCACACACACACAAACATATCTCTCTCTCTCTCTCTCTCTCTCTCTCTCTCTCTGTATATATATATATATATATATATATATATATATATGAAAACAGGGAGAAAAAGACGATTATTAGGAAGAAAAATATATTCTTTTCCCTTTATATTTATTTCTCTCTTTTTTTCTGGGTTAGAAAATGATTAAAACGAAATATTTTACTTTCTGTGAAGTGTTAAGGTATTAGTTGATTTGTTTATTAATTAACAATGGCATTTATTTATTTATTTATATATTTAATAATTGTCTATTACCGGTTTCAGGATTTTTATGCATTATCAAATAATAATAATATGTGTTGGTGTAGAATGGTGGTGTTGGACATGTTAAAGAAATGGTGCAGAAAGAATAATGTTATTTACAAACGAGGTTTATGAAGTGAAAAGAAAAAAGAAAAAAAGAAAGAAGGGCGTAATGTGGAGCATAATATATATATATATATATATATATATATATATATTACAAATTTTGTATTTTATCTGATGAGAGCGTACCAAAATTTAGGTACCCTTGAAATATATATAATAAAATAGATATGGTTTGATAAATATAGTTTCCATTTATTAATATCATGATATATATGTGTGTGTGTGTGTGTGTGTGTGTGTATATACTATAAAGCTGACGGCCGTATGTAAGTAACAAACTTTCCGCCAAGCGACTGGAACAAACGGCACTAAATTTGCACCATAGATGTAACTTTTTCCAAGTAAGAAAGTGAGGGTATTTTTGTCTACTGAATGTTGTTAAAATATTCACATCTTTAACATTTTCAAATGTCAACACTTCCGGTTATACGACATTCCTCACGTCTTCACGAACCAAAGTATCATCTTCCTCTTTTCTTTTTGTTGCAACGTTTTTCGAAATATTTATTTCTGCGTTCACAGATTGATTTTTTTTAGTTTCAGAAGATCCCGTTATGGGTGAAAGCAGCGATTCTTTGCTTAAACTTTAATCTGTTATTTTAATATATATATATATATAATTATATATTCGTGTACAGATATTTTTGCATACACAAAAACAAATTATAAACAAACGTATTTATTTCACGAAAGCACAGACGGCTTATCGTCATTGTTACTGCCGATGTGCCACCAAAAAGTCCTAGCCTGGTCGCAAGATCAGATTTCCCAGAAGAAAAATTGTTACTAGAGCAACAGAGATACTAAACTTCGCGATTAACATCAACAAAGCTCAGGGTCAAACCCTCAATGTGGCTGGCCTTCATCTGGGAAAACCACGGTCAATTGTATGTAGGATGCTCTAAGGTGAGCTCGCCAAACAATCTCTTCATCTTTGTCCCGAGAGCCGAACAAAAAATATTGTATACTCTGAGGCTCTAACAATGTAATTTATGTATTTTCTGTTACTTGGAATTTCCATTATGGTTGTACAAATTATTGTAAAGTATGTTAAAAAATATGTTCTCTGTTCGACCTTTATTGTTGTAACTATCAAGACAGAAAAATTTCGACATTACTATGGGATCGTCCGATTCCGCGCAAGTTACCGATCTTCTGGGAATTTTCATCCTTAATATGATAAATAGAAAACTGCCGGAGATTACCGGTGGTTTATATAGGGATGACATATTATTTACTGTAGTTAAACATAGCAATAGTGAATTAAATAGAGTAAAGAAAGTAATTATAGAATTCTTTAAAAATTGCGACCTGAAATTAGAATTAGAAAATAACAGTAAAATAGTTAACTTTTTAGACGTAACCCTTAATTTAAACACAGGCCTATATTACCCCTTCCATAAATCCAATGAAAACCTAAATTATGTTACTTTTTATTCTAATCATCCTAAATGTGTTAAAAATGCAATAGTCAATAGTGTTAAAGAACGTATAACCAGATTATCTGCTAACAAATCCATTTTTAATAGTAAAGCTGGATATTATAATGAAGCGTTACATAAAGCAGGATATACAAATAATATTGAATATGTAGAAAATAATAATAGTAATTATAAACAAAATATTCATAATAATAGGAATAATATAAATAAAACTGACTGTAAAAATAAAAATATAAATATAAATAAAAATAACAATTTGGAGAATAAATCGGTGAAAAGAATTAGAACTAGATCTATTATTGGTATGCCCCACCAGCATCCTTTAGCTATTAAAACGCCTTTAGCACATTTATTTTTCAAAGCCTTGGATAAATGTTTCCCTAGATCACATAAGTATTACTCTATCTTTAATAGACACAGTTAAACTTTCGTACTCAACAACCATGAATATGGCTCAAAATATTGCAAAAATTAATAGCAGAATTCTTAATTCAAACCAACATATAATTAGCGATAATAACAATAGTAATAATACAATAGTTATTGAGAATAACAATAACAATAATTTAAACACATATTGTAGAACACCTACAAATATTAACAATGATACTATGAACAGTTTAGATTATAGAAATAGCATGAAATTGAACTGTAACTGTAGAAGGAAATCCGAATGCCCTTTACAAAATAACAGCCTTGATAAGAATTTAGTATATAAATGTACCATTAAAACAAATAATAATATTACTTATAACTACATAGGTGCAACTTCGTCGAACTTTAAACTTCGCTTTTCCAATCATAAACATTCTTTTCCTAATCCAGATAAAACATTTTCTACTTCATTATCACAATTAATATGGTCTTTAAAAGATAAAATATGAAATACTCAATTTCTTGGGTTAAGCTTAGAAACTCTGAATCCTATCGGAACGATTCCATTTCATCAAACTGCAATCTTTGCAATTTAGAGACTATTAATAATTGCTAATTATGGTAATTTAATTAATAACAAAAGTGAGTTATTTTCAAATTGCCTCCATAAATCTACAAAAACATTTCAAGCATCATATAAATTTAGGAAAAAACATTGACTGAGTGAGAAAAGCTATTGACTTTTATTAATAATCCTTGTTTTTGTTAGCATTATGTAAAATGTTTTACTTCACCTTAGGAAATGCATATCGGTTCTTTTATATAGTAAGTTAATCTCTTGATTGACTAAATACCTTTAGTTTGGTTTTAGAATCCTCATTTTATGTCTTGAATTTTCTAAATTTCTGATCTGAAATACCTTCAAGCTTTCAAACCTTTTAGTTAATTTAAACGTTTAGATATGTTGTACGGAGCTCATTTTTTTACTTTTATCGTGTATAATTTACGTTTTATCCAAATTGATTAATAATCTGTATTTAACTTGATCTATAGTATTGAATACAATAAGATTTGGTTGAATCGAAATAATAATACTTTCAAGAGTAAATATAACTAATAATTAATCCTATATGTAATTGACAACTATTGATTTAAATAGTATTGTTTATAATATTTATAATTCTAAACATTATATAAAATGCATATACAGATGCTGATATGCAATTAAGTTATGATAAATACTCTCATACTTATTTACTATATTTGTAACATCATTGGTACTTAATGTTTCTGACTTTGAATTTTGTAACTAAATATTGAATATATTTATTAATTTAACTATGCTCCTGATTATCATTGAAAATATTTTATATTGTTTAATTTTGATATAATATAATAGTATAATTTGCTCAAATATAACCAAATACAATAGATTAAAATTTCACGGTATTTAATTGATTGCTTCTACCTGACTTAATATTTGAAAAAAAAAACGGTCACACATCATGTCCCTTTCTTCTTTCTTTTTTATCTCTTTTCCTAATGCGGTTATATATTCTATCATCTCTATCTCCCTCTCCCTTCTTTTTATCTTCATCTTTTTATCTTTTTCCCCTTTCACTTCTATTTAGCACTCTCTCTCTCTCTCTTGTCTTTTTCTCTAACACGGATATTTACATATGTAAATATTTAAATATTTAACATTTATATACTTATGTATTTATTTATTTATTTATTCTATAATTTTCTCCTACTCACCCACTCCTAATACTTATATCTCACTACTTATCCCTCTCCATCATATTTAGTTTGTCACACTATTACTTGTGGTATATAAATATTGAGTTTTGTTGTAATAAATCACTGCCAAGACTGGAATTGAACGATCAGCACAGTTGAGGTATGTCATACATCAATTTATGTATTTTATCTGATGAGGACGTACTGAAAAAACAGCACAGTACCTCCGAAATATATATAATAAAACATATATTTTGATTACGTGAATGTCTCCATTTATTAATATTTTGAATAATATTAATAACTCCAGAAAACTTCTTTGTTGAGTGCTTTTAATCTATTGTAAAACTATATTCATTGAATAATCAATGAACCTTGTTTAACATTTGGTCATATATATATATATATATATATATATATATTAGCAGAATGGCCCGGTGTTGCTCGGGATTCTAAACATAGATTGACATGTTTATCCCTCCTTTCTGAAACAGTAGAGAGAAGTACGGAATACCTCGGCCTTGCGACCGTCGAATAGCAGATTCCACCGATCATTCGTTTGCCCACCTTGTTTTTTTTCTTGCCGCTTTCGCACTATTTCGGTCAATGGAGTATCTCTTCCTTCGAGGCATGACCTAAAAGCAGGACGAAGTATACTAAGACTAACTCCACCAACCACCGCTACACGCCTCACACCCTTCCACCACTTGTTTATTTTTATGTTTATTTTTATTTTTATTTTTATTTTTATTTGTACTCCTTCCATCGTTTTTACTCCCTTTTCTCCACCCCACCCCCCTTTTTCTAAATGTCTTTCCACCACTCCTCCACACACCCTCAGAACTCTCTTCCTACCCACTTTTCTCCTGATGAAGGGCATATGCCCGAAACGTCTCCCCCTCTCAAAATCGTGAACCTAATAAACTCTTATTTGTACTGCCTCTCTGTTTGTGTTCCCGTCCAAGTTTTAACTATATATATATATATATATATATATATATATATAATATAAGATCAAAAGATGGTTAAAGGAGTTCAATATATTTTATTATGCGCATTTCAAAAACAAACATCACCGCACGTAAAACCATCCTAGAGTTCAACAACGAATATTGGACCAGAGCCGATACCTCTAACAACTTCGACATCACAATGGGAGCATCCGATTCATCCCAATTGACTGATTTAATTGGTATCTTCATTTTGAACTCTTTGAGTCGGAAAATTCCTCAACTTCGCGGTGGAATTTATCGTGACGATGGACTCTTTACTATCCTAAATTGCAATATAGTTAAACTTAATATTATTAAGAACAATATACGTAATCTCTTTAACCAACATAACCTAAAAATTGAATTTGATAATAGTACCAAACTAGCTAATTTCTTGGATGTATCTCTTAATCTTGACACTGGCCTATATTACCCTTACCATAAAAACAATGAGAATCTTAATTATGTTAACTTTAAATCTAACCATCCTACCAATATCAAGAATGCTATAGTTAATAATATTGGAAATAGAATATCTAACATATCTTCTAATAAAAACATCTTTGATGCTAACGCCAATTACTATAATAACGCACTTTCTAAAGCCGGCTATCCAGATAAAATCAAATATAATAAAGAAACAAATTCTAGGAAAACTTACAGTAGAATATTTAATCATAACCATTCCAATAATTTTAATAAAAGACCTAGATACAAAAACATAATCTGGTATAATGCTCCTTTCTCCATCTCTATTAATAACAATATTCCTAAATTATTTTTTAGGCCTTAAATAAATGCTTCCCTCCCTCACATATCTATAGTAAAATATTTAACAAACACACCATCAAATTTTCGTATTCTACATCCTCCAATATTTCCAACATCATCTCTAAACACAACAACAAAATATTAAATACTAAATCTCTTCCTTCCAATATTGAATTTCATAATAACAATAATAGTACTCCTGACGTCATTGTAAACCCTAGGCTAACTTCTGTAAACCCAAATGCAACGTCAAACACAACTTCGCTAAATGTTCATAATCCAACTCTAAATCAAGAAACTATTATTCCTATTATTCCTATCGCAAACAACTTCTCCAATCCAATTCCTTCTATAGATAACACTAGATCACTCATTAATAATCTCTCTAATTGCAACTGCCGCATTAAAAATAAATGTCCTCTCAACAACCATTGCCTCGATAAAAACTTAATTTATGAATGTAAAATTATAACTAGCACCAATTCCTTCACCTATTTTGGCTCCACTTCCACCTCTTTTAAAGCTCGTCTCTATAATCATCATTCATCTTTCAAATACAAACTTAAAAGAACTAACACTGCTCTCTCAGAACTCATATGGTCCTTAAAAGACAAAAACATTAAATATAACATCTTTTGGAAAAAGATTTCTTCTGCATCCTCGTACTTGAACAGCTCTCTATCTAAAATCTGTAATCTCTGCCTAAATGAAAAATTTACCATTATCTCTAACCTAGAATCCATAATAAATAGACGCTCCGATTTGTTTTCCATCTGCCTGCATAAATTCCATAGAACTTTTCACAAAGTATACAGTTAATATTCAATTCTTTATCAATTTAGAATCTTTTCTCAAAGGCACATATACATACACCTCTTTAAAATATACCCATCTACCTTACTTTAAAGGGCATTATACACTCTATAATACTCGTTTACTCATCACCCCCATCCTATCTTCTCGTAAAACAATAACATTTGTTTTTGACATTTTGAATATTCATCCGCAATCATTATTATTTTTTTCCCTCTATCATAAATCTTTTTAATCTCAATTTCATCCTTAATTTATTATTATATATATATTTTTTAATATATACTCATATATTCTTTAAAATATACCCATCTACCTTACTTTAAAGGGCATTATACACTCTATAATACCCGTTTACTCATCACCCTCTTTCTATCTCCTCGTAAAACAATAACATTTGTTTTTGACATTTTGAGTATTCATCCGCAATCATTATTATTTTTTCTCTCTATCATAAATCTTTTTAATCTCAATTTCATCCTTAATTTATTATTATTTTTTTCTCCCCATCAACGAACTCATTATTAATACATATGAATTCAATATACAAACTTTAACTTCACATTATTTTTCTCAAATCCTTCTACACATAAACTTTTTCTCTTTGCTAATTTTAAAATTCCTACATTTCTTCTTTTGACGTTAGAATATTCACCCACAATTATTATTTTTTTCTCTCTATCTCCATACATAATTTCCCTTCGTTAATTTTCAAATTCCTTTAATTTATACATTATCTTCCAACGGTTCCCAACCTCTCTATATTAAAACATTATATCTTTTTCTCAGTTATAAAAACTATCTCTTTCTCTCTATCACCCATCTCTCCCTTTCCACCTTCACTCTCATCTCCTCCCCTTTTTTTCATCCTCCCCCCCCCCCCCCTCCCTAAATATAATATTTTTTCCTCGCACATATCCTCCCTTCGTTAATTTTCAAAATTTTTAATTTATACAGTATCTTCCAACGGTTTTCAACCTCTCTATATAAAATATATCTCCTCTCAGTTATAAAAACTATCTCTTTCTCTCTATCACCCATCTCTCCCTCTCATCTCCTTCCCTTTTCATCCCTTTCTCTCCCCCCCTCTCTAAATAAAATATTTTTCCCAATATCACACATCAATCTAAAACCACTTTTCATATGTTGATTTAAAACTGCACTATCAACAAGTGTTTTTTTTTTTTTTTAGCCTTCATATCATGTTCTCCTGTTTTATCTGATGAAAACACAAATATTATTGTTTGATGATGTTTGTTTTTGAAATGCGCATAATAAAATATATTGAACTCCTTTAACCATCTTTTGATCTTATATTATGCATACTCCAGTCCCACAAACTGTAAAGTGCTTCTTATCCGATATCTGCATTGCTTTATTGTACTACAATAAAACTCACCTCCTACATTATATATATATATATATATATATATATATATATATATATATATATATATATATATAGTGTTAGTCGAACCAAAGAGGGCTCGATAAGGATAAATATATATCAAATATATAAGAACCCTAGAGCAAATATTATTCTCATTGCTGGCGTATTATCTTCGCTTTTTTCCGTTCATTGCCAGGGAACGTCTTCACGAACCAAAGTATCGTCTTCCTGTTTTCCTTCGGTTGCAACGTTTTTCGAAATATTTACTTCTGCGTTTTATGTTTTCATAATGTCGTAATGCAGACAGCCAGACATACAGACAGATATTATAAAGGCGCGACATTATAACTATGTATCTATCTAAAAATACAGATTAAGAAAGAGAGAGAGAGAGAGAGAGATCGCTAACCGGCGCCTAATGCGGTCTCTAGGGCATTGAAAATTTGAAATATTTTTTGCTCAAAACACTTACACGACCATAAGTATTACATGTATAAAGTTTGAAAAAATCGGTTGGGTGGTTCTCGAGTTTTAGGGGAACAGACAGACTGACAGACAGACATTCTCTGTTATATATATATATACATATATATATAGCAAAAGAATGAAGAATAACATGGTCGGCTGTACAGTAGGGTTTATTTACAGTATTAACAATTGTTTCTTTAATCAGGTGAGTCTAAAAGCCGCTGATCGTTAGAAGTTACGTCACACGACCTTAACTACAGTCAGTATCCGACCAAATCGTCAGAATACTACAAGAACCGTCTGCCAAGGAACTTTCTTAAACCGACCACCCGACTAAAGAAACTTCTTGTTGAGTCAAACAACACCATACGTTAATACTATCCTCGATACAGAGTACTCATAACTTCTAGCTGGATTACCTTAAACGATACATTGTTATCCTATGTATATATATATATTTATATATATCTAGGGCGGGTAAAATTTCCGATATCCATGGACGAGTTCTCTCCAGCGGTCTCTGTCCTTCATCATCGCCGCCATGTCCTGCGTCTCCAAGAGACTTGTGTCTGTCCTTAGGGCATCAACATATGTCAACCTCGGTCTCCCTATTCTAGTGTGTCCGTGTAGGGGCTCCCACATGAGCACTGAGTGCGGTATCAACTCTGAATGTCGGTGATCATGTCCAGCTAACCTCAGTCTCCTCATTGTTACTTTCAAGCTGACTTTTGGGAGGCTCCCGTACAGCTCTGAGTTCTTCATCCTCAGTATATACTGATTAATGTTCGGAGCCATCCTAAGCATTCTCGTGTAATGCTCGGTGTATATATACGCACACATATATATATATATGTGTGTGTGTGTGTGTGTGTGCCCATATATATACATCGAACATTATATGTATATATATATATATATATAATTATGGGTGGATTCCCGATGAGTGTCAGGAGATCACCTCAGTTACTCAGTTAAGAGAAAGTACTCAATAAAACGTTGGTAGAATATAGGCATCTATTTTTATATAGAAATGACACCTACATGGCTAGAACTCTTTCATTCGTATGAAAGCATTAATGATTTCATAAGAATGAAACAGTTCTAATCCCGTAGAAATTATTGCTATATAAAAGTGTTTTTGTATCTCTGTATTTGTCTTGTTTATTCTTGAACTACACACACACATACACAGATACAAAAACCCTTTTATATAGAAACACACACACACACACACACACACACACACACACACACACACACACACACACATATATAACAAAGAAACTATGGTAAAGAACCAGGTGGACCATAACGCACCAGACTACTAGCTGTCGAAACTCGAAACGGCCGGAGCTCAGTCGTGGGGTCCTGACTCTTTTCCTATATATATATATATATATATATATATATATATACACAAGGTTTGTCGGAAAAGTAAGAATTCTGATTTTCCTATGTACGACATGGTAACGCAACACCTCGTTGAATTATTGATGTATATAGGCGTGTTGGGTATGACCTTAGCTGCAAGTACATACTTATTTCTTCACGATTGGTTGAGTCAGTTGTCAGTTGTTGCTGTTTACGTACAGACGTATTTATAACACGTGTCACGTTTGCGAAGCAGGAAAATATCGAACAACGGTGGGAAGTTTAACAAATCTGCCACCGAAACATTTTATTCTTTAACACGAGATTATGCAGATGCCACTCAATCGAGAAAATTTTTAATTGGTACAAAGCATTCAAAGAGGGTCGAGAAACGAACCTCGTTCTGGAAGGCCAATCTCGTCAACAAATGAACAAAATGTAGAAGTGGTGCGATCAGTGATTGCGAAAGATCGCCGATTAAGTGTTAATATGATTGCAGAAGAAATGGGATTGGGTAAAAATGCAGTTCACAAAATTTTAACAAACCGTTTGCAAATGCGAAAAATTTGTGCAAAACTAGGGCCCAAACATTTGTCTCTGGAGCATAAAAGCGAACTGTTGGAGATTTGTTAAAATATGCTAGAAAGTCTCAAAATTTAGTCAAATTTCTTAAATAAAGTAATAACAGGAGATGAATCATGAGTGTTTGATTATGATCCAGAGACAAAACGGCGAAGTGAGGAGTGACACACGAGAAATTCTCCTTGTCCGAATAAAGCACACATGAACAGATACAGGGTGAAAACGATGATTATCATTTTTGTTTGTTTCTTTGACACCCGTCTTGTTCACAAAGACTTTTTAATTCCTGACAGACAGTTAATTGCATTTTCTACGAAGTTGTCTTGAAAGGACTTCGAAAATGGGTTCAGCAAATCCGAAAGGACATCGTAGGAGTTTGAGTTATGCACGACGATAACGTGTCCGCTCTCACAGTATTTTCAATTAGAGAATTTCTGGTGAACACAAAACATCCCCACTCTTCCACATCCTCTTTAAAGCCCAGATCTAGCTGTGTGATTTCTACCGTCCATCGATTTGGGACTGAGTAAAATATACAAAAAATTGTTACCGATGAGCTAATGACATTCACAGAAAAGGACATCCGGTACTGCTACGATCAATGGGAAAAAATGTTGGTCCCACAGTGTAACTTCCCCAGAGTTGTATTATAAAGAAGATAACATGGAAATAAAATATCAGTACCCTTACTTTAGGGACATACAACGTATATATATATATATTTACACGCACGCACACACACACACACACACACACACACACACACACACACACACACACACACACACACACACACACACACACACACACACACACACACATATATAAATAAAATAATTAAGTCAAATATGTAAAATTTGGCTTCGTTTATTATAAATTATAGATATACTGGTATATATATTTCGGTGACAGCCATCATTGGCTGAGACCCCTTCAGGCAGTCCGAATTGGTGTGGGAAAGAGAGGCACACATGTTGTTGAAGTGTGTTTTACTCCGTCAATACATCGATATGTCCAGCTCCTGGTTGTGTTGTTATTCCTCTGAGGAACTGGAATCATATGGGTTAGAACAAACGAATTTCGGCGTCATAGGACACGCTCGCATCCCATTGGTCAGTTGTGAGAACATTCCTCAGTCAAATGTCTATAGAAATTTTTCTGAGGCAAGTCAATCTGTTGTAGTTGATTTTGTCCGGATGTTTAAGTACAGCTGACCTCTTCCATTGTGTTGGTAGTGGTGTTAAGGGGTCAGCTGGCAGGTCAACTTCAGTGTGCTGCTGCTATGTTCTGAGGAATTTGTGTATAGGTTAGCATCTATCCTGCCACCATTTCACGTGGTCGAGTGCAAAAAAAAAAAATATATATATATATGGGCTGTGTGTGTGTGTGTACATATATGATTTCAGATTATATAACATACACTGTATGGAGCATAAAAAATTTCTATATTGCATCAACGTTGCCAATGAATATACAGTTATGCAGATTAAACTGGTCACTTAAACACAGTTCAGGTTTGCGTGAAATATAAAAAGCTACAATCGTTCAGATTCCCAGTGGAGAATATAGGTACTAACTTGGTCTGTGATGAATTTCCAACTAAACATTAAACATGCCAGGACAACCTCAATATTTTTTCAGATACATAGAAATGGGTTTACATTTATTTATCTTTCGCAGCAAGGCTTATAATTTAAAAGATGTAGGTATACTACCTATACACAATGTTATGCATAAAATAATGAATTACTAAGTAATATACATTTACATGTAGGTTTATCAGATCAATTTTCTAAACGTAGAGAAAAATTTTAAATAAGTAGAACATGGGCTGAAAAATAATCCAAAATAAGAAGTTAGTTATTAAATTTAAATAGAAACATCCCTCACAATCCGTAACTATATATGGTGTAGAGATGAGACTTTGGTTTTGTTAGATTAACAGGTCTAAAGAACAGATCGGACCGGAGTCGGGGCAATAGCATTTACATAGATCATGAGCCACCCATCTGTGAAACGGTTGTACGGTTGAAACTGTGTATAATCAATAGAGACATAAATGTGAAACCTCGCTTTGTTTTTAATATAAACACTCTGCCATAGCATAGAATGCTGATTTTGGTACTTTCCCCAGTAAACCAAGAATCTACTGAACAAATTACTATATGTATCTAGATCCATATCGCTTTCTCTTGATCATTAGCAGCTTCTCTTACAACTAATATATGCCGACTATATATGCTCACTCCACGTTTCCCTTCACTGCTATGTATAGACACATACACACCCTTATATTAACATACTTTTGCTCATAGCTTCGTACTTGCATGCACACACACTCTTTTACTCACAGATACACACTTTTCTTCTTAGCTTTGTACGGACGTACAACACACACACACACACACACACACACACACACACACACACACACACACACACACACACACACACACACACACACACACACACACACACACACACACACACACACACACACACACACACACACTAACACATGATTACGCACGTGCACAAGTATAGCTCTTTTTACATAATGTTTTTTTTTCTATTTCAGGTAGACGCGCTCCATCATCCACTTTTCTAAAAAATAAATCATACACAAAACGCCAGCACCAACGGTTTTACAAGAGATGTCAACATGAGTGGACCTGTTAATTTTATCTAAAGACATTTTTTCCAATTCAAACCCGCCCGTCCCCTCAATCTATCTTATTTCTCATTCTTTCTTCTGATGAAGGACTAACGTCGAAACGTTAACACCCTCTTCCTGCTATATCCAGCGTAAACCTAATATATCCCGTCCATATACTGTACCGATTGTGTTATTTCTGTTTATCTTTTACACACACACACACACACACACACACACACACATATATATATATATATATATATATATATATATATATATATATATATATATATATATGTAAATAAATATATATATATATATATATATATAAATAAATATATATATATGTAAATAAATATATATATATATGTAAATAAATATATATATATATATGTAAATAAATATATATATATATGTAAATATATATATGTAAATAAATATATATATATGTAAATATATATATATATATATATATATATATATATATATATATATATATAAATATATATATATATATATAAATATATATATATATATAAATATATATATAAATATATATATATATATATATAAAATAAAGTTAAATAAAAGTCAAATGATTAAAATTTAGCTTCGTTTATTACTGCTATATATATTTCAGTGACAGCCATCTTTGGCTGTGACCTCTTCAGGCAGTTTGAATTAGTATGGTATAGACAAGTACATATGTTGTTTAGGTGTATGATATTGTCAATACTCTGATATGCCCAGTTCCTTGTTGGGTTGTTAATTCACTGGGGAACTGGAGTCATTTTAATCATTTGACTTTTATTTAACTTTATTTTACACTACTCCGGAGTAACCAAACCAACCTGCGCACTTCGTCGAGTGCTCCAGCCTGCATACTGAAGTGTTGGTATACAACCAACATAAACTCAAAATCTATATATATATATATATATATATACACACATATATATATATATACACATATATATGAGGACGTACTGAAAAGAAACAACACAAAAAAACAACACAGTACCTTTGAAATATATATAATAAAGCATACCTTTTGATTATGTGAATATCTTTCATTTGTTAATATTTTGAATAATATTTTGTTAATATTTTGACCCGAGGACGACCGACCATCTAGCATCTTCGGTCGTCCTCGGGTCTATGATTTTCAGCCCCATAGATTTTATCTGTTACATTCTTTTATTATATTTCGAATACCTGATGATATCACCGGATTCATACGGAACTAGGTCATTGAAATGATCATAGTATAATAAACCTTTCAAGGATTTACACAAGTCCAGCCTCCTGTTATTTTATTATTATATATATATTATTCAAAATATATATATAATAATAAAATAACAGGAGGCTGGACTTGTGTAAATCCTTGAAAGGTTTATTATACTATGATCATTTCAATGACCTAGTTCCGTAGGAATCCGGTGATATCATCAGGTATTCGAAATATAATAAAAGAATGTAACAGATAAAATCCATGGGGCTGAAAATCATAGACCCGAGGACGACCGACCATCTAGCATCTTCCACTTTAGCCGGTCGCCCTCAAGTGCTGGCCATTCGGTCTACTTAAGGCTATCTGGTGAGGAGGCGAAAGCTTATAATGTGCTACTAACCTCCCGGTCAAAGAGAAAAAAAAAGACAGAAAGAAAGAAGAAAAGTCAGCGTTAATGTCATGCTACAATCAGGCTAGGAATTTCCGCGAAAAATGTTATTCTAAAGAGCCTATATCTTAACAGAGGTATATATTATAACAGAGGTATATATTATAACAGAGGTATATATAGTGGGCGTCTGCATGGTATAATGTGTGAACAGAAAATTGGAACGTTAAATTTTTGTTTAGATTTATAGGATGAAATAAAAAAAAAATTAAATTAAAGATTAAAATTATAGAATTTAAAAAAATTAGAAAATTAAAAATTAAACAGTTTAAAAATAATTTATGGTTTGGGTTGCGAGATTTAGTTAAAGAATTTACAGAGAGAGTCTTTTATGAAAAAAATTTAAGTGTATTATAGAGATCCTCGATAAGTTTTCAGGGTGGGATATAGAGTAAAGATTAAGTCCTTGTTTAGCAGTCAAACAGCACGCGACAACTGCAGACTCCGGCCAGCCCATCCTAACCACGTGTCAGCCATTCCGAGTGAAAACGTCTAACGAGAGATATGGAAATCAATTTTTCCGAACGCTCGAAGAATGTAACTGTTCTAGGCTTCGGGTGTGCTAGTGGGAAGTCAGCCATCGTCGTCAGGCCATCGTTATACCAAACGAGTACTATTAATTTACACAGGAGGGGGATTTGTTTAAGTGCCAATAGAGGGAGGCATGATACAGCTAATAGTTATGATTAGGCCTAGAATTTAAAGGTATTATATGGGGGTCAAAAACGGCGGCGCGGCGGGCCCCGAGGCGAAGCCAGCCGCTCCGAGTAATTTCATTTACCGAAAGAAGGGGAAATTTGTTTTTCCAAGCACTCAAGGGAGGCTTATGCACGAGGGCGCCGGGCCCGCAGCCAGGAAAACCACCTCACCAGTCGGATCATCGCGTGTAATCAATTATAAAATCCGATGAAAAGTGCAAATGGACTATATCTAGGTCCCCGCGTTGCTGTTTGACTGCTAAACAAGGACTTAATCTTTACTCTATATCCCACCCTGAAAACTTATCGAGGATCTCTATAATACACTTAAAATTTTTTCATAAAAGACTCTCTCTGTAAATTCTTTAACTAAATCTCGCAACCCAAACCATAAATTGTTTTTAAACTGTTTAATTTTTAATTTTCTAATTTTTTTAAATTTTATAATTATAATTTTAACTTAAATTTTTTTTTTATTTCATCCTATAAATCTAAACAAAAATTTAACGTTCCAATTTTCTGTTCACACATTATACCATGCAGACGCCCACTATATATACCTCTGTTATAATATATACCTCTGTTATAATATATACCTCTGTTAAGATATAGGTTCTTTAGAATAACATTTTTCGCGGAAATTCCTAGCCTGATTGTAGCATGACTTTAACGCTGATTTTCTTCTTTCTTTCTGTCTTTTTCTTCTCTTTGACCGGGAGGTTAGTAGCACATTATAAGCTTTCGCCCCCTCACCAGATAGCCTTAGGTAGACCGAATAGCCAGCACTTGAGGGCGACCGGCTAAAGTGGAAGATGCTAGATGGTCGGTCGTCCTCGGGTCTATGATTTTATGGATGTTATCTGTTACATTCATTTATTATATTTCGAATACCTGATGATATCACCGGATTCATACGGAACTAGGTCATTTGAATGATCATAGTATAATAAACCTTTCAAGGATTTACACAAGTCCAGCCTCCTGTTATTTTATTATAATATTTAACTCCGTACTCGCACCACCAACTACACAAACGAAGACGGTTGAGCTGCTTTACGTTGAGTACTCTCCATATTATTACATCAAGATTGACCATACGGAATGACCAGCTCTATCCAGTGGTGAACCTTCAAACCTAAATATATATAAATATATATATATGATGTACATATGCTATATACTTGGCGTGGCAATAAAGTCTTTAGAATAACCCTTTAAATCAAAATGCTCAACATATTGAAACAAATTTATTTATTCTGTAAAACATAATCTCCATTGAATGCAAGAATGCAATAACATCTTTACAGTGCTTATGTTAAGCATTTAACTCTTCTGGAACCGTTCTTTCGGCAATTGTCAATTCCAGCGCAACGATTCATCTACCATCTCTTCTAATAAAGCGAAAACAAATTTTCAAAGATGTTGCTTTAATAACTCAAACACCCAACGATCGCACACATTTAAGTCAGAACTATATGGTGATTTTTTTTATCATTGCCACTCTTCTCCTCTGGAAAAAATATTTTATAGATTGAGTAGTTCGATGAGGGTATTATAAACTCACAAGAATGACAGCAAAATAATTAGGTATAGGCCTGTGACAAAATACAGCATTCATACGCGTACAACAAAGTTCAAATTGCAACTAATATTTACTACATTTACTGTTATATACGGCACACAGCTTACTATTCTAAAGACTTTATTGCCACACGAAGTATATATATGTATACGTTATACACACACACACACACACACACACACACACACACACACACACACACACACACACACACACACACACACACACACACATATATATATATATATATATATATATATGTGTGTATGTGTGTTTTGTATGTGTGTGTGTATGTGTGTGATATAATATATTTTAATGTAAGATTCTCTTGGCAGCTCAGAACTGTAGACCCTGTTGTAAATTCCTCTTTAATACACGATCAATGCTCGAAAATAATTCTTTAATAACCTGGGAAATGTTGAATGGGGAGAGTAGCAAATGTATTTTATAAAAATCAAATTTATATTATCTAATTTCATTAACTCGTAGAGAAAATTATTAATTCTACAAAGGTTTGAAGTTGTATCTGCTGCAATAACAAAACAGAATTTGTTATTAATGGCAATATATTAAGAGCATATTCACAACTTAATGCAACAATAGCTTTTGTAACAGACGTTAATCTTAACATTTATGAAACAATATTGCTTTGTCGTTTATTATAGTATCTAACGCACGTTCCTTTTTAACACACGTATATTATATGACTTGTTAAAAATAAAGGAAAGCTAACTTTTATTAATGTCTTCAGTTTGTTCTTTCAGTAAGAATGGAGCAGTACTATTTTTTAATAATTATCGTGCATTTTCAAATCAATTGTAAATGATGAAGGAATTCATTTATTAATAAGCTATCATCAAAATATATGACTGACACTAAGGATACTTGCTTCTCATGTTACAGATATTGAAAACTGTAATTCTAATTTTGTTAATTTGCTACTGGAAAAAGATCTGCTTTGATAGTTTGCTGTGAAGTTTAGTTTATTACAGCACTGATTTTATGTTTAATTGCTCACACATGATTTTTTAAATCGATTTTGCAAGCCCGTATTTAAAGTCATGCAATATGCATAAAACTACATTACTATAGTATCTTACATTTGTCACCCGATTTGAAAATTGTGGATCAATTAGCCAGGATTTATTATATTTGTCATTCCAGTTTCTGCTCTTTGTATAAATGTGTATAGTTTTGGAACAATCGAGATTTATTTTTTTAAATACTTAGCCTGTGCACACTTCGTCGATCTTTGAATATAAGGTGCGACAGTTCATCACATGAAAGTACAATGGAATACTCGAGTATCACCCAGACATACTCCACCCCACTAATTGCTTGTGTGTGTTCGCTTTACGTGCTAGAAATACAAGCCAAATATGCCTCAGTTTGTAAATTTGATTGATAGGTCAAATATATTATTAATATAAATTAGAAAATAAAATACAAACGTAGCAGTCCTAATAGTAGAAAGTAATCCAAATTCACACAAAGGTAGAGTGTAAAAAAGTATCGTAATTGACGATTTGGGACCCAATCTGGCTAGTCTAGGATGAAAAGAAATAAACAAGCCCTTCGTTGAGGAGATTTGAACTTCATATATTTGATATTCCGGGAAACCACATTGCTAATGAGCACCTGCCAACTTTCCTGTCACAGAGGATGTATAAATGACAAAGTAGAACTTTCAGTTGTACATTCTCGTATATCGTGAACTTGAAACTAACGAAAGGGATGACAAAGGACCGTGACGATAACAAAGGACCGTGGTGACACACTGTACTGGAGAATACGGGTCCACAATTGCAGGCATGGCAAAACAGTAAAAAAGAAAAAAAGATGTGGAAATGAAGGCTGGAATGTATAATATACAACTGAGCCTCTTGTCCACTGTACTCCCATTTAGTTTTCTCTGCAGTTCTTGGCCATCACTGCTCTTCTAATCACACGTCTTCAACAAACAGAGACTACGTAGAAGAAATAATTTAACCTTGCCAAACATCATTAACCCAACTCCACCAAGAACATCGTATACCCCAAAGGATTGTGTATGCTACCTGAAATTACCATACTTCAATGTGGGAACCACTGCAACCCGACAAGCGATCTATAGGAAGGGTTTGAAAAGGCAACTGGTGCAATTTTGGTCCTCACCGAAGAAAGTCTTGTCTAAGGATCTACTCCCACATAACAACAGATACACATTAACTAACTGCCCTGTCAGCAATGTGGTCATGTGGCTGAGGTCATATATATTAGTGGTGCACCGATTAATTGGCAGTTACTCAGAATCGGCCATTTTATCGATTAATCTATCGGTTTTGATAATCGGCCACTATAGTTTTTAAAGTTTTCTATTGTTAGGCACGTATGTTAGAGACAGAAAACCACGGGTGATAGAGAAATTCAGAAAACACATTGAATTCAAAGTGTGGAGATACGTAAAACGTCTATTATTTCCTTGGGTATACAGTCTAAGCCAACCTGTGTAATATGATTCATTCCTAGTACTCAAAGGCACTGATCTACACAACTGGAAATTACTAGGGACTACCTAGAGGGTGTAACTACCTGTAGGTTAAAGGGTTTCAACTTGGAAGAAAGATCTTCCTACTAACCTGTGAGGATATGTGCTTAATTAGTATATTAAAAAAGTTAATTTTAAGATTGTAAAGATTCCGATTACATGTTTATTTAAAGGTATTCTAACATTTCCCAGTAATAATGATCCTTGTAAACTTACACAACAAAACAATTAAAATAAAAGAAAATGTAATTATCAAATCTCCAAATTCTTAAATTATAATGTAAAAGCGTCAAAATTACTCTATTTTCAGAGCATATCCGATTTCTCGCAGGCATATATATGTTATCTCAATTTTCGCATCATATCCTCCAAAATAGTAGGTCTATAAATGTGATTAATCGTGAAGTATTACAATATATTACTTTTAATTATATCAAGGATTTCCATAACACAATGCATATTATAGGTAATCGGCGGTCGATTAATCGGTATCGACCGGTACATTCAGGCCATTTAGTCAGTAATCGGCCAATTTGCTTTTGTTGGGTGATTAATTCGTGATGCTGCTGATGTTGAACGTGTTAGTTACGAGGAACGTACGTATCATGTGGTATTAGATTCAAGCGAGAAATATAATTGTATCTGTAGTATTTCAAAATACTGTTGTGACCAAAATATAGTCTTCCTTTTATAAGCAGTTCACTACCCAATCACCAATACAATACAATACAAGTATGTGTTATATATATATATATATATATATATATATATATATGTGTGTGTGTGTGTGTGTGTGTGTGTGTGCATAAAGAAAGATATATATATATATATATATGTGTGTGTGTGTGTGTGTGTGTGTGTGTGCGCTCATGTATATATATAATCTCTTAAGGAATGAATACCGTACTGTAGTCAAATTGTTTCAATATATCGGTGTTGAATATAAGTAATTTCCTCAGTATATATTCGTATTTAGAATAAATAAAAATAATTGTTTCAATGATACAAAAGCAACATTATATTTTTAATGAGAAAAAAGGTCATCAGCAACGCTTGTTTAATATTATAGCCATCGGGAGTCAATAAAAGTTACTAATTAGCCAACGAAGAAATTATTTTAAATAATAACTGCCATAAACATCGCTGGTTGATAACCTGATGTACGGAGAAAATCAAATATTTTATCGAATTGATTAAAATTGAATGATGAAAACACATCTGCTAATTTTTTTAAAGAATTACCGCAGCTTAATTTTAGCGTACGATAAGGAGATACATTAGGTTAATTATAAAATATGTATTTTTCTCCGTTATTCCCGGGTTTTAAGATACTATTTAATATAATTAAATGAAATATTAATCTTCTAATGTCTAGAATGCTCGGAGAAATAATTTGTTTTCCAACGAAAAAAGACCCCAACTAATACAATAAGCAAAAACAAACAGTAGTTATGATTTTCAAGTCTAATTATTCATCTACAAGGTGTTACTTTGGGGAAATGAATGTTGATGAAACATATTACAGTTGACTACAGTTCAGAGATTATTAATAAAAACCAGTTTTGTACATGTCTAAATAGAAACTGTACACTGTGAAATGTGTAATATTATCGGTATATAAATACCAACTATACCCAAATGGATGTACATCTAAGATACTATTTATCCATGGGTATAGACCAAATATTAATAATATATAAACTTATATATGAAGAACATAATTTACTGTCACACCTTTAAAAAGGAGATAGATGTCCTCACCAACAGTGTGCGGGGTACATTCTGTCATCTTCAAAGCCGGCTCTGGTCTAGATCAGAGACCCAACTTGCTACAAAAACCCGCATCGTTTTCACCATCCTTCTTTATGGTTGTGAGACGTAGCCATAGGAACGACAGGTTTATGCAAGCTGGAATTGTTTGCCACTCTTAAATATGTCACTGTGCTGCTGGATTGATTCCTTTCAACAACTGCTCAAAATCGTCCTCCATTAAGTTGGTCACTCATTCAGCCGCCTATGAGGTGAATTCAACAACGATACAGTTGTACATGAGCCTTTCTCGCGATGGTATTAATGGTAAGGTAGTCAGCTGAAAACTTGGATTGGCATGATCATGTCGGATCTTGAGCTAATATCAGGTCCTCGCATGATGTCTGTCGATAAAATCGTGACTGGTTGACAATATCCATGCTGGACGTCTGTGATCGCTGTGCAATAGCGGATGCTATAGATGCACTGGTTGGAACCAACTCAACCTACCTAAGGTGATGAACATCGAAACAAGTGTAAAAATATATTTACTTTAATATATTTATAAGCATACAAATTAGTAGTCCCTAACTATAAATTAGTCGTGCAGTTAAGATAAAATCTCACAAGAAAGCATGAAATAAATATTTAAAACTATAATCATAATATACAGTATTAATTTCAGTACACACCAGCAAATTGGAGGAAGAGCAAAGTTGATATAATCAACTCCAGTACATGACTGGTACTTCATCCTATCGACCCTGAAAGAATGGAAGGCAAAGTTGATCTTGGCAGGATTTGAACTCAGAATCTAATAAATCAGAACAAATTACGCAATACCATTTTATCTAAGGCTCTTTCAATTCTGCCAATCCACCATCAGACAGTATCAGTATTAAAATCATACATCAAACTAAGATATTGATAATTGTTTACTATCTAGGACAAATTAACATCCATATATTTATATAAAAGCAGTATTCGAAATATAATAGACCAATTACCAACGAATTGAAGGTATTTAAACAGGCTCTCTGCACTTTAATACATTCGAGTAAGCAGACAGTACGAGTAATTATAATATATAATAATTTTAATTATGAATTGAACAGTTTCGACATACAAATGACAATAAATGTTAATGAATTATAAAGACACGAATCATTGTCTACATAGAGAGTACAGCCACATTTAATAAATAATAATAAAAAAAATAACAATAATAACTTTCAAGGCACTAAATAAACAATATATATTCTATAATATTGGAAATATCATATAAAAGGCAATAAACAGCTGTGCATATATTGCTCAAACATATTAAGATATTTAGTATTATCAGAGATAAGCAGTAAAATTGTTAAAAATAAAAGATATAAGGGTGGACTAAGACGTTCACAGAGTGACTATGAAGGAGGAATGCTAGAGCTGTGAAACCTTGCATGCATTCATTTCAACCGCATCGTATTAATAACTGCATTGTTATATTCCCGGTAAACTTACATCAGACTGTTCAAAGAAAACTTCAAAAGTAACTAGTAGCCACTTGTCTTAAAAATTAACAAAATTTGGTATCGTTGTGTTATCAAGTACTGACAGAAAAAGAGCATTCATGCCAACATGTTTGCTACATTAGGGGATGACGTTCCAGCTTTATCAACAGTGCAAAAGTGGGCAGCAGAGTGTAGGAGGAGAAGGGAGAGTCTTGACGATGACCCAGGGTGTATACGCCATGCAACTGCCACCACCGAGGGAAACATTGATCGTCTTCCTCACAAGATGATGGATGAGAGGCGATTGGCTTTACATCAAATAGCCAATGCTATTAGCATATGCCACGAGAGAGTTGAGAATATTCTACTCAATGTACCTGGCATGACGAAGGTTTCTGTTCGGTGGGTGCCACGTCTTCGGACACATGATCAAAGGTGCATCAGGCTGATCATATTGCGGGTTAATCTGACATTGTTTGAGGTAGACCCAGTTGGTGTCCTTGAATGTTTCCTAACCTAGGATGAGTTGGGTTCATAAATTCCAGTCAGATACAAAGAAACAATCCAGGCAGTGGAAACACCCCTCCTCACCTGCTCCAAAGAAGACCAAGGTCGTTTCATCTGTAGGGAAGGTGATGGTCTTAGTTTTGGGGGATGAAAAAGACATTGTGTTTATTGGCTATCATCAAAAAGGGCTATACCCTCAATGGAGAGTCGTATGCCACCTTGCTGAGGCAGTTACGGAAGGCTATCAAGATGAAACGCCCATAAAATCTGAAGAAAGGGGTCTTGTTTCATCAGGACAATGCTTCAGTACACTGGTCCTTGGTTTCAATTGCTGCTATGCGTGACTGGCATTGAACTGGTTGATCACCCTCCCTATTTACTTAATTTGGCCCCATCTGACTATCATCTGTTCTCCAACATGAAAAAACCCTTGGCAGAGAACCAGCATCACAGTATTGATTAAGTTTTTGACCAACAAGATCAAAGCCTCTTCACCAATGGGATCCAAGCACTGCAACAGCGATTGAAAAAGTGTGTTGACCGCAAGGGGACTATGTTGAAAGATAAACCTCATTTGCTCATATTTCATGAGATTATCTTGATTATCCTATGAACGTTTCAGCCGAGTATCAAATCATAGCTGCATAAATTAAATGGATGTAGACCTAAAGGCATCAAAACATATTTTGTCTAATATATAATTTACAGACAAACAAAAACATATTTATGCTAAAGTATTAAATATATATATTAATATACACAATACCATATATAATATCTGCAATTATTAAGACATAAACAACTGGTAACACACAATGACCAGTAAATTTCTAACCGGTATAAAAATAGTTACGTAAAACAATACTTCTTTTATCTATCTATCTATCTATCTATCTATCTATCTATCTATCTATCTATCTATCTATCTATCTATCTATCTGCCTGACGCGTGGAACATCGCTAGTAAGCTTTTTTGTAAATTTCTACACAAAAAAATGAACTAATTGTTTGAAAAAACATATCATTTTGTAGATTAACCCACAAGCTTAATTGTCAGGTGGATGGTAATCCCAGTTTTTTGCCCCTTTAGGGGCGAAAATTTAATTTAAAAATTGTTTTAAAAAATCAAATTTTGCCGACTATAAAACATGAAAAACTCTGAAAGAACGCCGGAGAACGTTAACAGAGAGAAGAGAGGTAGAGAGGCAGATATTAACGTTACATCTGCTTCTGCTACTACGGACGTCGTCATGGATACGACTGTCAACAAAGAAAAAATAATATTGCCACTTGAATATTTTAAAATTTCTACCGTCGAAGGGAGAAAAATAACACACAACATACACAGGAAAACACAGGAATTAAACCTATTAATATACATACACATGAAAAATCCAACAACAACAACTCCATAGATACATCTACAGATAAAATTTCACCTCGTCAAGAAATTGCGATTTCCAACGCCGAGGCTAACAAAGATAACAACAACAAAAACAACAACAGCAACACCACAAAAAATGTGTTTAGCTGAAACAGTGAACAAAAAACAAGATTTTGTAAATCTTGACATCTCCAATGGAAGAGATATGCTCCAGCAAGGGAGAAAATTTGATACTTTCGAAGACAAGGGTGGGTTTAGAATCAATTCATCACCCCTCGAAATAAAAGAAGAGACAGTTCGAAGGACAGTGACCTTCAGGACTGTCTCAAACACAACGAGAAAGCCAATATTTGTGAGTCAAGGAGACATAGAAGCCACCTTGAAGGAGACTCTAGAAAATATTGACTTTCTTCAACGAGGAAAACAGCACAGAAGTATTTCCGTACTGTTTAAAAGCGAGGCACTCGCCCAAAAACATTCTGTGACACCAAAGGTGTCAAAAGCATTCACCTTTTTCCTACGTACATGGGAAAAAGGACAAAAAAAAAAAAAAAATATACCACCAAACATTAACATCTGGTGGATCTTGGCTGGCTCCGTGGAGCCAGAGACTGATGCTATTCTTTCAATAGCATCAGGTGGGCGGGTATTGATTTGGAGATTCTGATGCAGATGAGGCCGGAGAGAATCTCCAAAATACCCGAAAAAGTCGTCATCAACGACAACAACAAAATAAATATTTCGGTGGAGGGGCGTAAATCTCATTGCTTTCGCTGTGGTAGCACAACACATCTAAAGGCCTCCTATCCTTCACAAACACACCACAACAACATCATTAAAAAAACACTATTACCAACACCAACACCAAAACAACTACCACCACAAGTACAACAACAGACGAAACAAGTAAACACACCAAAACAAACAGCCACTCAACTAACAACAACAGAAAAAACACAGACAACACCTCTGAAGAACACATCCCCACCCCATTCCACTTCATCAAACACTACCACAAACACACACACCGAAACACCACCACCACACAACATACCTCTACCCCACACTCCTGACGATGATTATTCACCGACAGATGAAGCTGCTTCGCCCTATTTATGTGAAGAAGAAGGAGAGTCTCGGAAATCTAAAAGACAGAAAAAAAGACACCACAAAATCCCCAAAACTCCAATCACCAACAACCACAGAAACAAACAACAACACAAATAACACCATAGTCAAACATCCCCCTACCAGCAAAACCAACACCAACACCACCCCAAACGCAAGCACCCACCATAAAAAGAAAACTCCCGGACGAATAACAAACTAAAACACCACAACAAAAACACAAACAACAATATGCATACATCAACATAAACAACAAGAGTTTGATGGAACTCATCTCCCAAAACCCCAAGGTGGAGACGGAGGGCAAAACTTCCGTCAAAGCAGAATCGTCTCCACACCTAAAACTAATAAGGGTTTCGATAGAAACCTATCATAAATTTAAAGAACAGTTTTCGCAGGATGTTGGCAACCCCTGTCAAAAACATATTGTTTCTTATTAAAATCCTTCCCCACCCCACTCAACACCCCCGCCAGAACTGAAATGGAGATTAAACATCCCGGTCTCCAGGAAACGAAAAGGTAAGTGCACCTTTTCGTCCTTTTCGCCAACTCTTCTCCACCAACATGGATAGTTTACGAGTTGGAAGCGTGAATGAGCGTGGCCTAGGGATGCCCTGGAAAAAGGGTCAACGTTTAAACGACCTTAGGTCACACGGTATGGATGTGATAGCCATCACAGAGTCCAGGATTCACAACAGGCAGCAACTAACCCCTATCTTCGACGACTTTGAGATCTACGCATCTCTCTGTCAGCCAGGAGGTGGAGGGGGAGTAGCTGTCTTGGACCCGGAGTGTAAACAGGTAGTCCTAGCCGTGAACAGTATTGGAGGTGGAGCCTTCAGACTGGTGGCCGTTTATGCCCCGACCGGGCAATCGCAATCACGGCCAGACTTCTTTAAGCGTCTAGAGTCTCTTCTGGGAACGTCTCGCTCCTTACTTTTAGTGGGGGACTGGAATGGTATCCTAGATGCACGATGGGACTATGTGGGAACATGTCCCAGTAGAGGCGGGTGCAACAGCCTCAAAACTTTAATCGGCCAATTCCAACTGGCCGATAGGTATCGACTGGATTTCCCGACTGCACCACAGTGGACGTGGGCAAACCGCAGCAGGACGTCTAGATCGTATTTAGATAGGTTCTTCATTAGAGAAAGGGATCAGGAGATGTTAAGGTGTCCACAAATGCACATGGTTGCCTATTCAGATAACAAATTAGTCGTCTGCGTAGTCAACCGTGACAGAACACATAGACAGGGACCCGGATACTGGAAGCTGAACGTGTCGTTGCCGGCACGTAAAGCTTACAGTGAACGGATAAGTAGACTAGTCAAGCAACAGTTAACGGGAGCCATCGTCAACAATAGATGGTGGTACTCTCTCAAGAAAGCAATTAGAGTAGAATCGATAGGGTTTAGCAGAGAGTTAGCCTTAGAGAAAAACAAAATAGAAAGAGAACTAGTAGCAAAGGTAGAGGAGGCGATTAGGAGTGGCAACGCGGCTAGAGTGTTAGCGTTGTGAACGGCACTGGACCACTTCTTCGATGCGAAACACGACGGCTGCATGGTCAGAAGCAAAACACGTGCTCTAGGAAACGAAGGAGCGAAAGCTGTCAACTGGGCCCGAGTGGCGGAGGCAAAAAGTGGCAACAAGTCCCCAATTCGGTCTTTGAAAGACCAAAAGGGATGCGTGCTACTTGACTCCAAGCAAATGTGCGCGGCCTTTCAGCAGCACTTTGCGCGACTTTTTGAGCAGAACGACGGTGAGCGGAATGGGGCGATGGACTTTAGTTCATACCTCGACGGCCTGCCGCGTCTCTCGAACAGGGACGCCGAGTTCTGCGAAAGACCGATCACGGACACTGAGATACGGGACGATCTGGGCCGCTGCGGGAAACGCAAGTCACCCGGTCTAAATGGTCTACCCTATGAGTTTTACATAGGCACGCCGGACTTGTTCTCTGACGTCCTCGAAGCCGTCTACTGAAATTGGCAGCATAACGGGAGAATTCCCAGTTCTGCAGGCAAAGGTGTAGTAACGCTGATCAGGAAAGACGAGAACAAGGGGGACGAAATTAACAACTTCAGGCCCATAACTCTGCTCAACACAGAGTTAAAGATGTTGGCCAAGGTGCTAGCGACGAGGTTGGCGCTTGTCGTTGAGAACCTGGTAGGGGAAGCCCAAGCGTGTGCAATCCAGACCGGGTCCATACACGACAACCTCCACCTCATGCGATATATCATAGAAAGGGTGGGTAGTAAACCCGGCTTCAGTGGGGCTCTGATCAATTTGGCTCAGTCTAAGGCATTCGATAGGGTCGACCATCGATACTTGGAAGCGGTTCTCAAGGCGGCCGGTTTCGGTCCCGTTTTCAGAGGCTGGATCGAGGCGATGCACACCAGCATCTGCTCGAGGGTCAAGCTGAACGGCTACCTATTGGAGCTGTTTCACTTACGCGTTCCATTCGACAGGGGTGCCCTCTCTCCTCCATTCTGTATGTATTGAATCTAGAGCCACTACTGCGGAAATTGGAGCTGTTGCAGGGCATCCCTCTAGAACCGGCTTGGGCCGACGACGTGGCGGTAATGATGTCGAGCACCTCGGAAATCGGAGTGATCGGCAACTTACTGAAAGAATACGAAACGCTGACAGGAGCAAAACTAAACCCGGACAAGTCTGTCGGTTTGCAACTCGGTACGTGGAGAGGCAAACCGATGACGTCCGACAGCGTCGTTGGACGCTGGACGGATGGACCGGTGAAATTGCTCAGGGTTTGGTTCGGTCCAGACCTCCAGGTGGAGAAAAACTGGAACGAGGTCAGAGCCAAGTTGTTTGCGCTCACCCAGAAGTGGGCAGAGTGCAAACTGTCCTTGAAAGGTCGAGCGGAGGTGGCGAACACTTTAATAGCGTCCGTCATCTACTACCGCTTGACTGTCGTGCCATGTCCCCGTGAACACCTCGCCAAGATGGAACGCATGCTCTTCCAGTTTCTGTGGCTGAAGCAGGCTCCGCTGGTGATGAGATCCGTCTGCTGTCAGCACCCTTCCAACGGAGGGCTGGGAATGCCGTGGATGATGATGCGCAAACATGCGCTGAGGCTGCGGCGTCTCCAGGTATTCCACACCGAGCCCCAACCGGTGTGGGAACCGTTTGTGAGACACGCTTTCCCGCAGCTCGTCTCGCTGACGGAGTTGCAGTCCTGGGTCAAGAAAAGACCGAAAACGATGGGCGCCTGACACATTGAATGCGCTCAGGCGCTCACAGTCCTCTAGCAAGCGGGCACAGCAATCAGTGGAGACTCCACTTCGACATTCTATAGAAGGATTGTACGTTACAAGGGCGACGACGTGCTCGGAGAGACTCTGGGCGTCGAAGACGATGAGCTCACCAGTCTGTTTGGTAAGACTTTCCGCCCGGGACTTATGGTCAACTTCCAGAGGTACCTGGCCTGGCATTGCTACCCAGGAGCTCTACGAGTTCGTGACAAGAACTACAGACTCGGACGCCCCGGCAGGGATCCTTCCAAGAGGATGTGTCCAAGATGCGCGCAGGACATTGAAACCGTCCTGCACGCAATTGTACACTGTCCTGGCGTAACCGACCTGTGGAACTATGCAGAACAACTGCTGTCGCGTATGGGACAAATCCAGTTGACTGCCGACTCCATAGTAAGGATCAAACCGCCAGCCTCTTTCAAAAACGAAAGAGAGGCGGTTTTCCTCTGTACAGTGGCTATGTTGACAGAGGTTATATGGTGGACGAGATTGAGAGGACTGAGGACAGATACCTTTCTCTCCGGACAACAATTGATTCCCTTCTTTAGGTACCACTTTAGAAGGAGAATCAGAGTGGAGAGAAAGGCACTGCAGTAAATTTACTGAAAGCTGGGTGAATGTGGCAAAAATGGCCCGAGTGATTGGGCCTTCTCTGTTTATAAGCCTGTAGGTTCCTTGTGGCAAATAAAGAAATCTCTCTCTCTCTCTCTATATATATATATATATATATATATATATATATATATATATATATATATATATATATATATATATATATATATATATATATATATATATATATATTATATATATATATATATAGGTGCAATAATAAAAAACCAATTGACAGTCACAAAAAAGAGTTTAAAAGTTAGTGTACAAATAAGTAAAATTAGGAAAGAAGACCTGCATTTGATGTCCCAGTTATGCTGTACATTGTATACTGGGGGACAGAGAGGCCTTCGCCTGTTCAGTTGGCCAGAGCCCGTTCGAGCTCTGGATCCACGTCAGATTCGGCCGCCTTGCTGAGGACCTCGCTGACTGGAACGTCACGGGAGAAGATTGATGAAAGTTAGGCCGGTAGAGCTAGATCAGAAGAGATCGGAGACTGAGGCCACCGAACCTCTCTGGGAGCTTCGCCTGATGCCAGCCCACGCTGTCGAAACTGACATTGCAGATGAATTCTGCACAGCGTCGGATGGTGGCGTCGAGTTCGCGGAGAAGATCTGCATGGGAGCGGCAAAGTGCACCGCGCAGCGTGAACAGAAATTTGGGGAGGGTGAAGCAGTTCCTCAAGAAGATGAGCGCCGGGTGAGCGTCAATGAGAGGCAAGATCTCTGCCATTCGGGACAAGTGTGCATGCTTGGTCTCCATGCACTCTCTTATGGCTTTCGAGAGAATTGAAGAGCCGAGAATGCAGGCAGCGTCTTGTGGCATTAGCCGAACAACGGACAAGACAGGATGTGTGCTGATTACGGCGTCGTGGAATTCTGTTTCCGAAGCTAACGTTTATCACCTCTGACTTGGATGAGTTGATCTCGAGTCCGAGGAGCTTTAGAGCTGAGATGATTAGCTGAAGGTCCTCAACTAACGTCAATGCCAAACCACCCAGTGTCGTGTCTTCTAGGTATCAATCGTTGAGAGGTGACCGAACCAAGCGGGAAACGTCGTCGACTGCCAGCGCAAAGAGGAGCGAGCCAAGTGGGTCTCCTTGCTCGACACCCGTGGTGGAAGTTACCCTGTTGTCAATGGCTAAGAGTTAACTGGGTCTTCCGTACGAGAGGTGAGTGAAAGGTTAAATAGAGGGGGCTCGTCTGAGACAAGTATTTAGGACGTGATACCGCTTAACGCTTTTGAAGTCATGTGTCATGTCCAGCATCACAAGGAGATGGGTGACGAAGAAAACGCGTGCTCTATAAAATGTTTAGCCGCATGAGCTAGTCGCAGCCCCGGAAAGAGTAACCAGACAAAGCGTAATGGTAATATTCCATGAAAAAATGACCAGGAAAGAGAAAAAAAAAATAGAACGTTATATCAGACGAATTAGCTGAAAAGTAAGGCAAGGTAACTGTCTTAAATAAATTACAGAAGGGACAATGAGACACAAAGGAATACGACAACCAAGCAAATATAATATGGCCCGAAAAATAGAAAGACATATCATGGCTTCAATAATCACAAAAGTAAGCGGGAGTTATGGCTAAAAAAGGGGAGAAAATTCGAACGAAAAGTGTGGAAGGTCAGAAGAACGTTGACTTAATACCAGCGATCTTCGTTACCTTTATATAATATATATATATATATATATATATATATATATATACAAAATATAAACCAATCAAATTTTTGTTTAATACATCTAATTGCTATCTGGAATCATCGGAGCATATACATTCTTTGTGTAATATGCTTGATATATTGACTGTTAGTAATACATTCTTTATAACACGTTTCAATATTTTGCTATCTGTTCATTGTAATATTTTGAATAATGTATCTTAATTAATGTTCTAAAGAATAGGAATGTAATTGCTTGTTTAAACATTAGATATGCTCAGATGATCCCAGACACTTGTCTGGAAGAAACGATCGTCAGCAATCAAATGTATTAAACAACAATTTTAATATTTAATATTTTGTATTTCTGCTTTATAATACATTTGTTATTTTACATTGAGCTAATTTTCTTACTGGTAATTGGGTAATACAAAATTTTACCCTTTCTTATTTACAAGGGGGATGTTATCGATAACTTCAGGCCCATAAGTCTGCTAAACGCAGAGTTCAAGATTTTGGCCAAGGTGTTAGCAACGAGGTTGGCGCTTGTCGTCGAGGATCTGGTGGGAGAGGCGCATACATGCGCCATTCCGGACAGATCCATACATGACAACCTCCACCTCATGCGATACATCGTAGAGAGGGTGGTTAAGGAACCTGGCATGGGTGGGGCCCTGATCAACTTGGATCAATCCAAAGCATTCGATAGGGTCGACCATCGGTACCTGACGGCGGTCCTCGAGGCAGCCGGTTTCGGGCCCGTTTTCAGGGGTTGGATCGCTGCGATGTACAGCCACATCTGCTCGGTTGTGAGGGTGAACGGTCACCTGTCACAGCCGTTCTGCATCATGCGCTTGGTCCGGCAGGGTTGCTCCTTATCATCCCTCTTGTACGTAATGGCACTCGAGCCGTTACTGCACACACTAGGAGCGATGAGGGGCATCCCACGCGAACTAGGATCATCAGCCTCCAGAACACCCAAATACTTGTATCCTTCTTTATTATTATTATTATTATTATTATTATTATTATATATGAGTAAAATAGATAGTTGCCAAGATAATGTGTTACAGAGAGAATGATGGAAGCATTAAAAATGGGGATATTTATCTATATACCTATTAGGGTAAATGGTCAGTTTTGGGCTAATGAGGATTTTAAGAAATTTGTGATTTCACGAAGTAATCAGGTTAATAAACGGCACTGGAAAAAAAAAAACTTTGGGTGGCTTTCTCGGTACATTAATTGTAGACTGAGCATTTTTTTAAAATATTTATTCGTTTTATATCATATTCTTCAGATGATAAGGAGTTTTAATATTATTTGTTTGGATTTCGAAAGGAATTAATATAAAGGTAACATCTCGTTTCGAATGTATGGTCATACGACTGATATGAATTTTGTTAGTGCTAGGTGTTTTGATTATGCATATATATTCTGTTCTCAGATAAAGAGTTCTAAACTTGGATTAATATAATTAAGATTAGAGACAGTGTAACTATTTTAAGACTTAATTTAGCCGTGTTAGTAAAAGCTATACTACGGGCAAGCTTTCTTTTTTGTAGGAGACTATGATAACATTTACAGTATTTATATCCTATATCTAGTAATATCTATGTTGCGGGGTAAGTTTTTTTTAAGAATAGAAATGAATACTATAGTCAGAAGGGTTGTAACTTCTCTCCCAAAGATAGAATTATACCAATAATTTGTCTATTTCTATTTCTCCTATTTTAGTTACATTTAAAGGTGTTATATGATACAATTTTCCTATGCATCCATTTCCAGATTGAGGATCTTCGTTGTAATATATAGAAAGGTTTTGAAGATTTGTTCATTAGCAGAGATATTCGATAATCTGAGCGATATATTTTGAACTTAGTTATTAATAAAACGTCCAGGGTGATTTGATAAGCTATATATATATATTTAAATGATTCCTTAGGTTTGTAATATAATAGGGATAGTATACACTTGTAGACAGGTTAACAGTAAGATCTAGGAAGGTAATGTTTGTAGTGTTAGTTTCTAAAGTTATGGATATATTAAATTCTTTAAAGAAATTATGTAATTCTTTCCTAATTCTATCAGTGTAATGTGGATTATAAATAGTGCGAGTCATCGATGGCCACGACATAACTCTCCGTTGATTATGAGGGATTTAAGATTGAGTTGATACTGCAGGTAGAGGCCAGCTTGATCAGTGTTCACAGCCCCACCTCTAGAATCTATGTTGACTTCAAAAGGTGCTCCAGATGTTTTTATTATTATCCGATTTGAATTTGCAAACTCAACTGAGTTTTGCCTATCCTTACAAGATAAAATCTATGTCAAACAGATCCATAGGTGTTATGAAATTAGCAAAGTCAATAGTTTTATTATTCAGTAGACGTAGAGAAACAGAAACAAAATAATTTATTATATGGAACTGAACAAATTTTAAGTTAGCATTGTTAAAAATATAGGTAAATCAATTTATGAGAGCCTGTGTATTAAGCCGCTTTTCTAGTTGTACTTCCTTCAGAGCCAGCATCACACTACTACAGGCATAACACCTTGCTGTAGATTCCCAATTTCATCTCCTCCAATCTTACCTAAATTAATTTTCCTAAGACGTCATATATCTGATTAACATTCTGCTATAGCGGTCCCTAATAATACCATTTTGTGATCATTTAAGGTTGTTTGGGTACATATGGTTCTGGCGTGTTTTTAATATAAACCTTAGTTGCGATTTCCAATCCTAGTTATTAGTTAAGTTCAGTTACTCTAAGGCCTTTTCTCTTTTGTAATATTTTATTAAGCCTTATTTTTTATAATATTTTATTAAGGCTTTTAAAATGAGCCGATAATGTGTAAATTATCGGTTTAATCAGGATTGAATTCCATTAGAATTCTTTGGGTGGAGGTGGGGTAAAATTACCTAATACATCGGTATTTTTTCAGATGTATGAAATAAAAGTATTTACAATTTATAACAGCGTTATAATATTTATTGGGAAAAACAATAACAAGAAAAAAAACGAAGAAAGCGTAAAAATATTGATTTCTAATTTAGATGCACGATCAGTAAATCTGGGTGGAAGGGCAACATTAATTAAATCAACCCCAGTAATTAACTAGTGCTTTGTTTTATCGAGCCCGAAAGGATGAAAGACAAAGTTGACCTCGACGGGATTTGAACCCAGAACGCAAAGAACCAGAAATATTATAGAAATATTGACAAAGAATTGGAAAAGATACTTCAGTTTAAGGTTTATGCCAGAGGGAAAGTGAAAGTGACTAAACAACCAACGGATAGTATAAAATATAACTGGCATACATATCCCGGATTAACAGCTTTCTAATGTTTATGATGGATGAAGAGAACCATATATATATATATATATATATATATATGGTTGGAACACGTGATAAATATATATATTATTCTATTACTTGTTCCCACCATATATATATGTGTGTGTGTGTGTGTGTCTGTGTGTGTGTGTGTGTGTGTGTGTGTTCACATCATAGTTATTACTAATAATGAATTTTTATTTCAAGGTTTTACTGATATTGACTTCTCAAATCACTGTTGATTAAGAAGTATACATGTATGGACCCATAATTCCGAATGGTGACATTGAGCAGTGTCGTGAAATGCGGCGTGCCTTGAACACTCTATCCTTAGCGAAGCCCAGCCCCTTTTCCAAGTCTGAACAAAGCCTAATTCTTATTCTTATTCTTCTTGGAGAAAGAGGAGGGGTCGATGTGACTGGTACGTTTTCATCGACCTCGAAAGGATGATATGGCAAATTTGACCTTGGTGGATCTTGAATTTAGAGTGAAGATTTTGAACTTAGAAACTTAGAGTGAAGAGAGCCGGAACGTTCTGGTGACTTTAGCAATTTCCCACCTACGTTTAGTAAGATGATCCTATCTTATATTATTGTTCCCATGCAGAAACTACCAGTCTGAGAGAGAGGATATCTTGAAGCTAATCATTAAAAAACTAGCAACTATAAACAAGAGTGCATGGAGGCTATGAAAAGATTCAACAACAAAAAACTTTAGCTACTTTATAGCTGCCCTTGTTTTTCACTTTATTTATCTTATTTATGCTTCATTTACCTCCCGTTGGGCTTTTCCTTTTTTATCGCTGTCTGTTTGATTTTCTTTTTTAACTGTAAGGCACTGGTTCCCAGCCTTTTGTGCACCATGTCCTATCATACTGCAACATTTCAAAAATTGTTATGCCCTCACTTTCATATGAAAACAGCGATAATCAACTGCAAAGTGTAAACAAATTGGCGTATAGGTGGTGTCAGATGCACAATAACATGTGTGGAGAAGGTGAGGTAGGAGTTTCCGATACGTGTACCAAAGTTACCTGAGTGTAAAGGTAATAAGATAAAACTCGAAGTTTGTTCTCATTAACATCATTTTCAAATTCCCCCTTTAAATATTTAACTTATCGCACGTTGGGAATCACTGTTCTGAAGGTACTAGATACCTCCCTAGTTTGTCGTGGCTTACTAGCTCTATACGGACATATAATATTGATTAAACAAACAAATAAATGTAGAGTAGTAAGTTGGTATAAGGAAGAAGAAATGGGTTGAAATAGTAAACAAACATAAAAGATAGGGGGAGGGTAAGATTTCGAATACGTAGAACAATCTTAATGTGTTTATTTTTAAGGCGACAATCTTTAATTGAAACAATTAACACCATGTTACTTCCTATTAGTTTTTTTTTTAATTCATAAATATGCAGAAATATATAGAAACATACAGTTATAAAAATAACTTATAGATATACGTATACTTATAATTTACAAAACACGTATACCTATGTACTCATGTATAAACAATTATAAATATTGCTATATCTTGGAATTATTTTCATATGTACAAACTCATAAATGTATAAAAACAATCAAACGAAAAGAAATTTATAATCATTAAAGAGTGTAAAACAGAAAAATAAACAATACAAAGCAGATGGTCGTGGAGAACAAAAAAGGTGTGTGGTGGTGGGGAGGGGGATAAGGAAAGTTTAACTGAATGTCCATGTTATTGCAGTAATGTTAGTTTAATGTTTTAAACTATTGATCAATTAAGCCCATCACAGTTTTAAAAAAACACGATCTTTATAAAGTAGACATAGATATACATACTGGCATAGAATGAAATGTAATTAGAAAAACATAAACATGTATACACATGTGTGTGTGTGTGTGTGTGTGTGTGTGTGTGTGTGTGTGTGTGTGTGTGTGTGTGTGTGTGTGTGTGTGTGTGTGTGTGTGTGTGTGTGTGTGTGGTGTGGGTGTGTGTGTGTGTGTGTGTGTGTGAATGTGTGTGTGCGCGTGCGCGCGCCAGGATAAACAATATTTGTTTAAACCAGAGGTTCTCGAACTTTTTGCCCCCACCCGCATCAGGGCCACGTAATACTCTCAGCGCCCTACTCCTATTTCCTGAGAGACCTGCTTACAGGGAAATTGTAAATAATATATAATAAATAAAATCGCTAATTTATATATAATAAATAATATAATATATACTATGTATAAATAATATTATATACTTTTTATTTTACTATATTTATATATATGTTTCCCATCCTTTTTAAAAGCAGAAAAGCAAGGGAACTGGAAAAAATCCCAGCGTCCAATGTTGCGCTTATACATAACCAAATCAGCTTGAAATGTTGAGATAGTTGACTTCACGTGGATGAAATTAACATCATCTCCTTGCAGCTGCTTATTCACTTCATTGAATTTAGTGAATAAGTCAGAGAAGTTACGCGATATCGTTCTTTATGCTTTTAAGTCTCTCACTAATTTCAGGGACGGCGCTATCAAAGAACTCCGTTACTGACTCAAACAAGGTGTAAAATCGATTTAGACAATTTCCCTTGGTAACAACCTCAACACTGTGCGGAGCAGCAAGTTTTGAAAATCCTTGTCGTTTTCAAGGCAAATTTGTTGAAACAGACAAGAGTACTGAGCACGAGCTATGATTTTATTCACGGCAGCGATGTCCGTGTATAGGGAATCGTGAAGACGACCACTAAGGATTTATGCTACAAGATGCTGTCAGTGAATCACGCAGTGCATCGTGAAGACATCATGTAGACTGACTTTGAGATAACTGATGAAGCCGCGATGACAGCCAATCATTGATGGTGCTCCGTCAGTTGCACAGGCTACGATATAAGTCAGTGGGATGTCCCTTTTATTGATAAAATTCCTGACCACATTGAAAGCGCACACACACACACAAATGCCCAATGACTCCATGTAAGCAACATCAAATGCTTGTTATTAGTATATTGTTCTGATAGCAACCCGATGTCTCTAGAGATGAGAAACATTGATGAATCCGGCCCTAAGTAAATTGTTAAGCAGAAGAAAGAACGCGAGACAGGTTTTCACACGCAGGCGCATGCACTTACATGGGTGCAATGACACAGCCTCACCGTTCTTCCCAACGCCACCTTTTTCTATACCCCCACACCACCATACCCTTAGGCCCCAGCGCCTCCCTGGACCTTCTCAACGTCCCCGAGGGGCGGTAGCGCCCACTTTGCAAACCTGAGGTTTAAACTATCATCGAAGTACATTGCCCATTCAAGAAGTCTACCGAGCAGGAGTGCGCAACACCCTCCACTACACCCGCGAAACATGGACTGCATACAACTGACATGCTAAACAGCTCAACCATTCATTCGAGATGCTTCCGTAGACCTTTCCACATACGGTGGCGGGACAAAGTCCCAGATTTGGAAGTCCTGAAACGGGCTTGCAGCCAGTTTTTCCACCCGCTCTTACAGAAAGCCCATGTCAGACATGTCAGATAGATAGGTGATATTGTCAGGATGTCTCACCGCACACTACCGAAAAAGCTACTGTATAGTGAGATGAGTCAGGGCAAGCACTAAGTTGGTGGACAGAAGGAACGTTTCAAAGTCAATTTAAAAGTGTCCCTAAAAAATCTCAACATTAGTGAATATTATATGACATGGCAGTGCTGAACTTTTAATCAATACAAATCTTTACCAAATAATATTTCATTCATCTTGGGACAGTTTCTTATTATTGTTGTATGGTTTGGCTGTTAGTAAGTTGTTCCTCGAAGGGCTAAATTACGTGTTATAACGTGTAATTTAGCTGATAGCTATAAGCAGATAGTGAGGTACCAGATTTTATATTGTGTATTTATATCTCCAGCTCTCTCTCAACATATATATACATACACAAAATACATCATATATTTAATAAAATCAACGATATATTTAATACAGGTATGACAATAGTTTATAGCTAGAGGACACCCCATGGAAATATATATGTATATATTCTCTACATTCTATATATATATATTTAAAATAGACAAGACATACACATATATGAAAAAACAGTCTTATTAGTTTCACTTAGCGTATATATATATATATATATGAAGCCGTACACACATATATATATATATATATAGTAATAATAATAAATTTGAAGACTAAAATCCAAAGAGGGCTCAGAAGATCCCGTTAAGGGTGAAAGCAGCGATTCTTTGCTTAAACTTTAATCTGTTATTTTAATAAATATATATATATATATATATATACAGTATATATATATATAACACAATTGTCAGGGCGAAACAGATTAAATCTTTAGTCTGTCCGAGAGATGAAATCGTTATTGATACGGTATGTATAAGACATCCTGTATTTTACTGTATGCTTCAGTTTAAATATATAAAACATTTGTGGTACCCTCGTAATTTTAGACGCATAATTTACTGTGTTTATTTCTACATATATTAATAGTATAATTGTTTCTACTTTAGGCACAAGGCCAACAATTGCCCAGAGCATTACTGTATTTTATCGAGCCCGTAAGGATGAAAGGCAAAGTTAACCTCGGCGGGATTTGAACTCAGATCGTAAAGGGACATAATTATGCTGGAAAGCATGGCGTCAGACCCTCTACCGATACTACCAATCCACCATATAATGCTCACTATTTATACTTTTAGCTTGTTAATTGCAGAGTATCGATATGAGTTAATAACTATATTTTATTTGTATCTATCTATATATATATATATATATGTACGGCTTCACATAGTGTATATATATATATATATATATATATATATATATATATATATATATATATATATATATATATATATATATATATATATATATATATACATACTAGCAAATTTACCCGGCGTTGCCCGGGGTTTGAAATTATGCTAAGAATATACAGCTAGGAAGTATAAGAAGAAAATTAGCAATTTTAAGTTTGAATGGAAAATCCCATAAGGATTTAGTTTTTATGGGTTTGCTGACACAGGCATGTGACTTAGAAGAAAATCGATGCTCGCTTAAGAGCCTTGTAGTGCAGAGAATAAACACCTACAATTTTGTCGCGAGTGACAAAAAAATGTGCAAGCTACAGCTGAAAGGTTGTAGGTCCCAACAGTTTGAATGGAAAGTCCAATAAGGATTTTGTTTTGATTGATTTCTGCCTTACATCATGCACTTTAAAAAAAATAATTTTGGTATCGATTTTTATTGCTCAACGTGGGTCGATTTGAAAAACATTTTGATGTGACCAACTTAGCGACAGGTGCAACGTGCACAGAAAATTTGGTCAAATTCGGTTGGGAATTGTAAAAGTCTTAGCTGTCCAAACTTGTCCACAGACACACACACACACATCATCGCTTATATATATATATATATATATATATATATATATATAACGAAGGAAATGTGGTAAGGAACCAGGTGGACCATAACGCACGAAAGTACTCAATACTTAGGGTAGTAGAGTGGGTAATAGGAACGAGTAGGACCCCGACAGCTGAGCTCAAGCCGTTTCGACGGCTAATTCTGGACGGAATTAGCCGTCGAAACGGCTTGAGCTCAGCCGTCGGGGTCCTACTCGTTCCTATATATATATATATATATATATACTATCCGTGACCGTCTACATTGGACAAAATAATCGTCGACTAGCGGACAGGTTTGGCGAGCATCTGCGGTACATCCGGCTCTGCTAAAAGTCTCCGGTCGTCCGAGATTTCTGATCCACCGGACACCCCACCCATCACCTCATAGTTTTTGTCAGCGTTTCCTTTCCCGGACTCCAGCGCTCATGCCTCATACGAAAACAGCACCTTATTGTTTCTCTCTGAAGTTTTACGGAGTAATGAACATCTTCCTTTAGTCTGCTCTTTTCCAGCACATATCTCAATCTAATTATACTAACACGGCCAACTTAAAACATTAACACTACACTCCTTTACTATCAATACACTTACATACACAAAAGAAATAATTCACACCCACGAAATGCACTCCATCTGCACACACTCTACAACACTCATAGTACACCTGGACTCTTCATATCGGCTCCCAGCCTTGGATACCTGATTAATCACTACCTTCCTCACCGATCTTAATTTTTGTCAACCTTCCAACCTCCGTCGTTACAACACCCCCCCTCTCTTTCTGAACTTTGCCATTTGCTGAGGAAGGACTTATGTCCCATACTCTGAAACATTCATTCACTTCTTCCCAAGCGTGAACCTAATAAGATTTTCTGTTTTTGCATCTCTCTTTGTCTTGTTCATTCTGGAACTACACACACACACACACACACACACACACACACACACACACACACACACACACACACACACACACACACACACACACACACACACACACACACCAACACACACATACACATACATATATATATTGTTATGCTTTGGGAGGGTCATGTTGCCAATAAGAAACAGACGCACCAGTTGCTTTCACTTCAATTTATTATAAGTTAAATTTATAAATTTATAAATTTCCGGTTGGTTGGTTGGTTGGTTGGTTCCACAACCAGACGATTGTTCAGATATTGTCAAAGTTCTTTCGTCATACATTCTGTGACCTCTTCAGTGACTGGGGATTCTTTTCTTTGTTTTTGTGCCTCTCCTTTGTTCTGTCCTACGCCATCTTGTTTTTGTTGTGTGCTTAGTTTGCGCATGTGTTACATCCGGGTGTCTGTGTGTGTTTATATTTGTTTATTTATTTATTTATTTATTTACATGTTACTGGTTGGTTGTTTGTTCTAGGTGTGTGTTTTCATTTTGTCCTTAATTGTAAGTTGTGATGTTGCTATTCCATTCATGTTTTCTATTTAATTTTGGTTGGAGTTAATTTATGTTTATTGCCTCTTGTGATTTGTCTAATCATTGCGTCTTTTCTGTGTGTAGATTCTATTTTTATTTCTATGTTCTCTAATTTACCCTTATGTTCTATTTTAGCATGCCGGTGTAGTACAGATGAATCTTTACTATCTTGAAACTCTCGCCAGTGTTCATTTATCCGTTCCCCTATACTACGAGCTGTCTCCCAACCATCGATTACCTGTACTAGACACAGAGCTCTGATTACCTGTATTAGACACAGAGCTCTGGTTAGATACCATTAATAACAAAAAACAAATCCTCTATTCCTATTATGCCAAACCCATGACTTCCAAATATCTGATCCACCGAAACTCAGCTGTTTCGGACCATACCAAAGTCAACATACTGATTGCGGATTTGGTACGGGTGATGAGAAACGTGTCCCGCATGTGCAACCACAAAGAACTAGAGAGACACATACAACACTTCATCCACCGTATGCAGTTCTCTGGTTACAATCAGAGAGATAAAATCAGAGTATATAGAGGAGCCAGAACCAAATGGGAAAAAATGGTAAATAATTTAGCAATACATACCCTTTTCAAAGACCTCCCTGTATAGATAAGAAATGTATAATCTGTAAACTAAGCCCCCATATTAACTGTAAATGATGATACAAATGGGACCTGCCCCTTGTATAGGAGCAAATTTTGGAATAGAATAGAAAGAACTAGGAATAAGGTTAATAGAATAAACTCATGGTATGATAGCAATAAATACCAGAGTGTAATGTTCATCGATACAACCCCTAGAGGTGAATTAGCTTACAAATTTAGAAGGGCCCTAGATAAACATAAACTCAATATTAAGATAGTAGAAAGACCAGGTACCTCGATGAAAACACTTATTAGCAATACATACCCTTTTCAAAGAGCTCCCTGTATAGATAAGAAATGTATAATCTGTAAACTAAGCCCCCATATTAACTGTAAAACTAGAAATGTAGTATATAGCATAAGATGTACTGAAGGACAATGTAGAGATAAGAATATAGTGTACATAGGTGAGACAGCTCGTAGTATAGGGGAACGGATAAATGAACACTGGCGAGAGCTTCAAGATAGTAAAGATTCATCTGTACTCCACCAACTTGCTAAAATAGAACATAAGGGTAAATTAGAGAACATAGAAATAAAAATAGAATCTACACACAGAAAAGACGCAATGTTTAGACAAATCACAGAGGCAATAAACATAAATGATCTCCAACCAAAATTAAATAGAAAACATGAATGGAATAGCAACATCACAACTTACAATTAAGGACAAAATGAAAACACACACGCACATAGAACAAACAACCAACCAGTAACATGTAAATAAACAAATAAATAAACAAATATAAACACACACAGACACCCGGATGTAACACATGCGCAAACTATGTACACAACAAAAGCAAGATGGCATAGGACAGAACAAAGGAGAGGCACAAAAACAAAGAAAAGAATCCCCAGTCACTGAAGAGGTCACAGAATGTGTGACGAAAGAACTTGACAATATATGAACAATCGTCTGGTTGTGGGACCAACCAGCCAACCAACCGGAAATTTATAAATTCCTAAATTTATAAATTTAATTTATAATAAATTGAAGTGAAAGCAACTGGTGCGTCTGTTTCTTATTGGCAACATGACCCTCCCAATGCATAACAATATAGGTTTCAACACGCGTTTTCAGATAAAGAATCTTGCTAAACAAATTCAGAAACGAAATATATATATATATATATAAGAGAGTATTGAAGTTTGCTTGAAGCATTGTGGAATAATAAGTAAATATCTTTAAGTCGTTTGGAAGCCTCGATATTCAAAACAACAAACAGCGGAGGACACGTTTCGCACCTTTCCGACAGACAACCTTTCCCCCACCCCGGGAAAAAACCCCAGTTGATGGATGTAAATCCGAAATATATAGGGACAATTAAATCTCTCCCAAGGTAACACTCTCTCGTGTTGTTATTTTTATTTTATCCTTTATACTCTTTCCTTCATTCTTCTACACATCTTATACACACCACGCATCTCAACGTACAACCACTTACATCTCTTTCTCCACCACCGGATCTTGTTACCCGGAGATTTACCCATTTGCATTGTCGAGGCTTCCAAACGACTTAAAGATATATATATATATATATATATATATATATATATATATATATATATATGCCTATTTGTGTGTGATAGCATGTATGTATGTATTTTATTATGAGTGTGTGAGTTTACCACATGTCTCTTCATATCAGCAATGTTTAAAGCAGCAAAAGATATTAGTCTTACGCTGCATACAAATATGACCCACCGTCCCCTCCATCCTAAATACAGTGTAGTGGTTGATGAAAATGGACAGTATATACCATACTTATAAAACTAAATATTGGTTGACATCAAGAAGGGTAACCAACCATAAAAAAAAACTGCCTTCAAAGAATTATGGAACACATGCCAGTATGGAAAAGCAAATAATACAACGATGAAAATGATGATGATGACGATGATGGTGATGGTGATGATGATGATGATGATGTGATGTCATGTGATAATGATGATGATGATGATGATGATGATGATGATAGAAAGAATTTTTTTAATCTTCTCGATTTAACCCTTTCACTGCCACATTTCTAATGAAAGACATTACCTAAAGTTTTGAAAATAATCAAGAATTTGCAAGTGTTTCGTGATATACATTTCATATTATTAAAATGACATTTGAAAGGTTTTTAGATAAATAATAAACACTTTGATAAATTGTTTTGTATCACATTACCATGGGCTCATTCAGGCAATTTGGTTTTAAAGGTGTCAAAATAGAAAGAACCACAGACTCAGTCAAAGTACTCATTATATAAAATAGAGTGGAAAATACACACACACAGTTGTGATGCAAGAATTGAAGTACACACGAAACTCTTTAATGAATTGAAATTTGTCTGCTAGTTGTAAAAATACAACAAAAACTTATCAGTATTTGTTAGAAAAGAAATTAAGAAATAAGCAGTCTGATATTTATTTGCTGGTATGGTGAGAGTCACAGGCATGTTTTTGTATTATTGGGTCTCATCAGGACAACGTTGTCTACTTGATCCCACATTCAAGATGGGGGAAAATAGGAGGAAAGGAAGGGAAGGGGAGAAAAGAGTGGAGAAAGGGAAGATTGAGAGACATAGTGATAAAGGGGGAGAGGGACAAAAATAGGGGAGCGAGGGAGAAGTGAGGATGAAAGAGAAGAAGGAGAGGAATGGGAGGATCGAAGGGCAGAGGGAAAAGATAGCCAAAAAATGCAAGGAGCACAAAAAGCAAGGTGAGCAAGGAGAGTTTGGAGAGCGAGGAGTACAAGGAGGTCAAGGAGTGCAAGGAGAGTAAGAAAAGCAAGAAGGGTAAGGAGGGCAAGAAGAACTGAGAGTACAAGGAAGGCAAGAGAACAAGGTGAGCAAGGAGGGAAAGGAGGGCAAGAGGAGAAAGTAAATCAAGGAGTTAAAGGAAGGCAAAGAGAGCAAGGAGAGCAAAAGGAGCTGGGATTACAAGGAAAGTAGGAGAACTGGGAGAGCAAGGAGGTAAAGGAGAGAAAGAAGGGAAATGTGGGCAAGGAGGGCAAGGAGATGAAAAGAGGATGAAGCAGAGGAAATGTAGGAATAGATGGAAAGAGGGCTAAGCAGGTGGAGAGGAGGAAGCAGAGGTAAAGCGGTGGAACGAAGGGAAAAGATGAACAGAGGTAAGAAGAGATAAAGAGGGGAAAAGGGGGAAGTGGGAAAGAGGGGAAAGAGGGGAAAGGGCTACAAAGAATTTTGGTCAGTATACAAGATTCACTCAAGAAGTTTTGAGACTTTTTCTTTTCAGATACTTTAATTGACTTTAAAACATTCTTCATATGGTATAATAAGCTAGAATCCCTAATTTGTTTCTTTCCAGGTTGAATGTTCGGGCTGCTACAGTATCTTAAACACTATCCATCATACATATCTTGTCACAACTGACTGCTTCCATAATACAGTCGGGGCATCAGGACAACTTGGAAGGTTGATATGCAATAAAGTTTTGTGTCAAGCTTGGCAAAAACACTGCAGAAACCTATGAAATTGTCAAAACTGCTTACAGACTAACTTTCATGAGCCAGACAACTGTTTTCCGCTGGCACAAGAGGTACCAGGAGAGCAGGGACAGGTGAGTGACGATGAGAGGTGTGGCAGGGAGAAGGATATCAGGACACCAAAGTTGGTCTACAAAATTCACACATTTCTGGACAATGACCATCCTGCTGATCTGAGGACTGCTAAACAATTTGAAGTAGTTGAGGGCACTGTGCACAGAGTCATTCATGACAATCTGAACATGTGCAAAGTTTGTTCCAAGGGTGTTCAGTGAAGATCAAAGTCAGAGGTGTGTTGAGAACAGCAGGGAGATGGTTGAGTAGATTGCTTCAAATCCAAGTGTCCTTGAGTCCCTGGTAACCTGTGACAAGAGCTGGGTCTACTTTTGGGATCCAGAGACCAAGAGACAGAGTGTCCAGTGGAAACATTTTGACTACTCAAGACCCAAGAAGGCCAGGCAAAACAGGTCTAATAGAAATCTCATGATGATCCCATTCTTCAACAGCAAGGGCATTATCTAGATCCACGGGGTTCCCCATGGCCAGACAGTCAACAAAGTGCTATGTAGAGGCTTTGAGGCAGTTCAGAAAGAGATTCTTCCGCAAGAGACTAGAACTCTTCAAGTCTGGTCAGTGGCACCTGCACCAGGACAATTCCCCCTGCCACAAATCCATCTTGGTGATAAACTACTTGATCTATATGAGTATCAAGACTGTCCCGCATCCTCTCCACAGCCCAGACTTAGCCCCATGTGACTTATGGACATTCCCGAAATGGAAGAAGCTCAGGTGTAATCACTTTGAGAATGTGGAGGAGATGTGACAAGCGCCCAGGACACCTTCACTTTGGAGCACCACAAGAGGGGCTCCTAGAAGTGGCTGGAGTGCATTGAAGTTGGAGCATCCTACTTTGAGGGAGACTAGAGTTTTGTGTTGATCTGAGTTAAATAAATGTCTCTCTGATAAAAAGTCTCAAAACCTCTTGAGTGTATCTCGTAATTTGCAAAATTACACAAAATAAACTGAAGTGGGTTGATGGCATGAATGTTGATAATTCTGTTAGTTATTCTATTTTATATGTTTGTATAGTTAGAGTATATTTAAGATGTACTTATAATATAAACCCAAGCAAATAAGGATAATTTTAAGGGGACAAAACAAAGAGGCAATTTTGATTATGGCAAATATTAGTGTCAATTTATCAGTGGTGCCATAACAAAAAGCTTCCAGTTCACATTGTAAAGTGGTCATTTTGGTGTCATGATAAAAAGCACCCAGTCCATCCTGTAAATGTGGTTGGTGTTAGGAAGGGCATCTAGCCATGGAAACCAGGTAAAAAACAGTTCTATATGAGCAAGAGATGGTCATTTGATCTGACTTGTCACTATGGGACAACTTATCTAACCCATGCTAGTGTGGATAAATGGACGTTAAATAATGATGATGATGATGATGATGATGATGATGATGATGATGATGATGATGGTGATAATATATATCATAAGGAAAGGAATTTTCTTTTAGTCATATCTTTCCAAGGGTATTGAAGTATTGAACATGAGAAGTAGAATTGTTTTGCTGTGAACACATTTATATTCTACAGATAGCCTAGCTAATAGGAATGCTAACTCAATGCTAACAGGAATAAGAACTCAATGCTAAGAACAACAATGATGATGAGGAAGGTGATGATGAAAATGATGAAAACGATGATAACAATGACAAGATGATGATTCCTTACATAAGCTCAAAACTGAACATTTGTAGAAAAGCCTTATATGTATTTAATAGAATATAACTGAATACTACTAAATAGTATTTCCCTGAATACTATTGGTAATTTGTTTGATCAATTCCTACCAGATTCTGAATTAGGAACAAAGAGTTTACAAAACAAAATACTGTAAAGCATAGAGTTCAACATTCTACTGCTTCTATCAACATATAATCATTGCTAATAATAATTGTTTCTACTTTTGGCACAAGGCCAGCAAATATCCCAGTGTATTACTGGTACTTTATTTTATCGACCCCATAATAAAAGTGAGGGTTTTTAAAAATCCTCACTATCAGGTTAATTTCTTTAGTCAAAATACAGAGTAAACTTATATTTCAACTTAATTTCAAACTTTGCACGCTGTCTTCAAAACAAACTTGTTTTGTTAATAATGATTTTGTTTTATTGGTCATAAGGATCCAAAACATTGGAGACAGTACAAAGGCATGTTACATAAGAAAACCACAAATGAAAAACAAAGTGCAAAAGCATGTGGTCAACCATAACAAAACAGAACTGGTAAATGAATTATAATAAATAGCTATGACCTTATAAAACAACAAAATAACAAGGAAGCACCCCAAAATAAGGCCACACAGGGTGTTTCAGGTCATTTCACACACAAATATCCAAACACACCCGAGAAAAGTGCTTTCTCTATGTTCTTACCTTTAATGTACAGCTGCATAATTAGAATAACCACACCAATTTGACCCCTCTCATAGCCTTTTATAAAATTATACTTAAGGATAGCACCTTCTCCTATACCCTCACTTTCCTCTTCAAAGGATACTTAAAAAAGTTTATAAGGGCTGAGAGGAAAAACTCTGTGCTCAAGCTGTTCAACCATGTCCACCAAATAACCACCAGACAGAGGAAGAGTAACCATGCTTTCTTGCCAAAACAAGGTGGTGTGTTGACCACAATATATTCAGCTGATAGCAGGATCCATCCTGCACACAACAGCTGTTAGACATAAACCTACAAGTAAGCAATTTCCAGACTGAGAATGTGTATGTGTGTGTGTGCTAGATGGGTTCATTGTGATGCCTGCATCTTTTTAGGTTTAGTTACTAGTTACTAAAGGGTTAAGCGTAAGGGTACTATTACTACTAATAATAATAATCAAGATAAGAGCAATGCTTTCTATAGTTTTAACAATAATAACAAAACAATTATCAAAAACAACAAAAGAAACTTCTGTTTAAGGTTAAAAAAATGCCAAAATAATTTATGGAAAAAGGGATTGAAGTGTTAGGAGCTAAATGTTTTCTTTAAGTGCACTAGCAACTGAAAGTGGCATGAAATCTTATCACACAGTATCTGAAACTAAAGTTTTAGTGTTACTATATGTAGCATACAGAACAAATAATTGTTTCTACTTTTGGCACAAGGCCACATTACTTGTACTTTATTTTATCGACCCCGTAAGGATGAAAGGCAAAGTTAACCTCGGCGGGATTTGAACTTAGATTGGCAAGGACCGTAACTCTATGCGTCAAAGCATGGTGTCCAACACTACCGATACTGCCAATTCACAGAACAAATAATGTTAACAAAACAGCGGCAACAACAACTACAAAAACAATAACAATAATAATAATAATATATAATTTCTTTATTGGTTACTCAGGCCAAACATATTATGGACTATACAAAGGACAGGGACAGTAGGAATTTACATTGAAAAGCGTGTAAACAATTGATAACTTGTAACAAAAAATTCAAAATAAAAGAAATCCCCAATAGTGGGGAACATCATCTAGGGTTATTTCAGAACCCCACAAATCTTAAACAACCTTCCACACCAAATAGTAGTAATAATAATAATAATAATAGGTTGTCCCAATTGTCATAGGCGCACTAGGTACTATCTCAAAGAGTTTCCAAGGATGGTTAAAGAAGATTATTCCAGCCCCGCTTTTTGGAACACTTCAAAAGGCATGCTTGCTGGGAACAGCAAGAACCCTCCGATACGTCCTGAATATCTGAGGCTGCAGGTAGCGGCTTCATATTTGATTTCAACAAACTTTCCAGTTAAATAACATCAATGACTGAGACTCAAAGAACAATAATAATAATAATAATAATAATAATAATAATAATGTTTCTACTTTTGGCACAAGGCCAGCAATTACCCCAGTGGATTACTGGTTCTTTATTTTATGGACCATGTAAGGATGAAAAGGCAAAATTAACCTCGACGGGATTTGAACTCAGAACGTAAAGGGCCATAACTCTATGATGCAAAGCATGGTGTCTGATGCTCTAACAATAATAATAATAATGATAATAGTAACAGCAATAAGGATGATGATTATAATTATAATTGAATTAATAATGATAATAATAACAACAATAATAATAATAATCATGATAATAATAATGATAAAACTAATAGTAATGAGAATGATTTCTTTTATTGGCCACAATGGCCCAAAACACTGGACATGAGGAAATAGAAAAATATAAACATCAGAGTGTGGCGGGTTGGGGTACATCATAATAAAAAGTAACAACAAAAGACATGATGATAATGGTAATCTAAATAATAACAATAATAGTAACAACAGCAATAATGATGATGATGATAATAATGATAATGATAATAATAATAATAATAATAATAAATAAATAACAATGGTAAAAGCAATGTAAATAAATAACAAGGAAGGTAGAGAGAGAGGGGTTACATAGATAGATATATAGAAGTATACACATAGATAGATAGATAGATAGTTAGACAGATAAATAAAGACAGAAAGAGGAGGAAGGAGAGAGACAGAGAGAAATAGAGGGAGGGAGAGAGAGAAAGAGAGAGATAGTTAGAGAGAGATCAGAAATAGCAAACAAACCGTTGACATTGTCAATTACATGTGTACTGGCATCTTCATGGAAAATATCGAGACTAGCGGCAGTATGTAAAGAAGGGGAGTATATAGAGTGAGATTCCAAGAATTCCCAGTCTTCTAACATGTTCCTTGTAATGTAAACTGACCTAACCACTGCCCAACACACACCATACATACACATGCGCATATTTGGAGTCTCAATATTATACACACTCACACAGACACATTAGTATATTGAGAGCTATATAGTAGTCATTACTCTGTGCTTGTTTGCATTCATTTTCTTTGAATTTTAGTTATGATTGATTAATTTTTGTTGTTGTTTTTTTCATCTAGTTCAATGCAAAAAAAAAAAAAATACAAAAAAAATTTAAAAAACGGCCATCCACTATGCATTATCATTTAGATAATCTTCAGTATATTACCTTTGCACAGTTGTTTATCAGTCTGACCATCTATCATATTCTTCCTCTCACACACACATGTACATTATATACATACATACATACATACATACATACATACATACATACATATATATATACATACACTCTCACATACATATATATATATATACGCACATATATGCATATATGAGTGTATGTGCACAGGCAAGCATATGTATATATATATATATATAATTGTGTATGTATATATATATATATATATATATATATATATATATATAATAGAAAAAACGAGGAAGTTTACATATATATAAATATATACATATACATATATAATTATATGTACATGCATACACACACACACACACACACACACATATATAAGTGTGTGTGCACATAATATATAATTATATATATAATAAACGAAGATGATGATGATGATGGTAAAATATTTATATGTATATCCTATACGAGCGAGTAACGGTCACCAATCTTGCCTCAAGTGGGACAACTTCCGTCTAACCCATGCTAGCGTGGAAGATAGACGTTAAACGATGATGATGATGATAATGATGATATACACACATACATGCATACATAATTACATATATATATATATATATATACATGTGTGTGTGTGTGTGTGTGTGTGTGTGTGTGTGTGTGTGTGTGTGTGTGTGTGTGTGTGTGTGTGTGTGTGTGTGTGTGTGTGTGTGTGTGTGTGTGTGTGTGTGTGTGTGTGAATGCATGCTTGCATATGTGTGTATGTGTGTGTGTGTGTGTGTGTGTGTGCACATCATCATTATAATTGTTCTATGTCAACTTTCCCTGCTGGCATAGTTTGGTCAGCTCAGCACAGACTACGTCAGTACTCAAGCAGATCTACTGGTTTCTAAAACATACTAGCCACCTGCAACTTGCATACAAAAACTCCCACGATCTGTGCATTTTATCGTGGCACCAACACTGGAGAGCTCCTCATATATTTGACATAGTTGATGAGTCTTTGCAAATCTTTCTTTAATAAATTTTCTACAGCTGGATGCCATTCTGATCATCAACAACTTTTCCATTTATCATTGTTGATACCAACACTAGGGTTTAGTCATTGATACTAATGAAGAGTGTTCCCAGCTCTTTGGCAAGTTTCCTATGGCTGGATGCCGTTCCTATATACATATGCATATATATGTATATATATATATATATATATATGCATACATAAGTGTATATATATATATATATATATATATACATATATATACACTTATGTATGCATATATATATATATACATATATATATGTATATATATGTGTATATATATGTGTGTATATATATATATATATATATATATATGTTTATATATATGTATATATATATATGTATGTGTCAGGTAACCAGTTGGTGCTACTGGTAACATGTATCCCAGTACAACCTGTCTCATGGTCGGGTCGTTGGCGACTAAACTGGCAACCCCACCAAGGTTTCTTGGTGAGGAGGGTGACTTTGGACATCCTGCAGGACTAAAAACAAAACCTGTCAAAGGGCAAAGGAGCTCTTAAGAGTCAATGGCCATCCAAAATCACTGGGAGAGATGACCCCTTAGCCTTTGTCAAGGCAGAATTCTAGGAGAAGGAAAACTCTGATATAACACCTGCAACCCTGATGGTATCCAATGATGTTGACTTGTTCTTCTTTTTGGTAAATATCATCTTGGTTAAGAGAGTGGGACTGGCTTTGTGCAGTGCCTTTGCTCACTATAAAAGCTTCACGGCACAGGCATTGCTTTGTATCTGGAGATCTCTCTGCACTTGTCGTCACATGGTACCATGGACCTAGCACTATGTGTCAATAATTGTCACAGGTGTAGTGTTTGTACCAGAGTTTTCAAGTCGCTGGCTGGACTAAAGTTACATTCGTTCAGCGCAGCGGTAGGAGTTCTCCTACATGGATATAAAGTAGTGGCCGTACTCGAAAACGAGTTGGCAGCCACCATATATATGTATGTATGTATATATCGTCCCACCCTTGCAAGCAGGGAAAAGTGGACGTAAAATGATGATGATATATATATATATATATATATATATATATATATATATATATGTAGGAGGTGAGTTTTATTGTAGTACAATAAAGCAATGTTGATTTAAAACTGCACTATCCACAAGTGTTTTTTAACCTTCATATCATGTCTTCCTGTTTTATCTGATGAAAACACAAATATTATTGCATGATGATATTTGTTTTTGAAATGCGCATAATAAAATACATGGAACTCTTTTAAACCATCTTTTGTTCTTATATATATATATATATATATATATATAGACCCATGCTAGCGTGGAAAATGGACGTTAAACGATGATGACATATGTTTAAATTTCGTGGTTAACCACTGGATAGAATTGATTATTCCGTAAGCCAACATATTAGGAAAAGCACTCAACGTTATGCAACTCATCTATGTTTGATGTTGAATATTGTTGATGGTGCAGAACAGAGGTAATTGGAATTGAGTAAAATTAGAGGAGGCCGGAATGGTGAAATTCCTTCAAAGATTTATTTCAGCAAACACTATGTACATTTTAGTGACCAGGTTACATAAGATCCTGATGACATCACCAGGTGTATATTGCATAATAATTATATAATAAAGGAATAATGGTAAACACAATTCAAGAGGCTATAAGGAGAGAAAGCAAAAAAAAAAAAAATGAGGAAAAGAGTTTCTGGCTCAAAGGCAATCAGGAGGGCCAACTGACCGCGCTGCCAAACTTCCATCAATTCGGACTGAGAAACAATGCTTCTGTTTGTCTTTCCAAGTGCTAATACCCTCTATCTATACACCCCTTCATATATATATATATATATATATATATATATATATATATAAGAAAACTGTGTGTAAGAGGAATTAGAATTAGTGCACAGTAGAAAGGTAACACTCTGCACAGATACCCACTGCATACGGATGGTGGTCATTGGGTGAAGAACCGGCAGTGAAAGGAATTGTGAAAGAGGAAGACCAAGAATGAATTGTTTAGGACAGATCTAATGATGCTGTATGAACATCATAAAGTAGATAACAAATAATAGAGACAAGACGCGGGAAGCCATAGGAGAGAAGACTTTTCTAATCCATCAATATAGAAAAAACAGATAAAAATGATGATGATGTTATGTATATATATGTGTATGTAAATATATATAAATATATGTATGTAAGTATATATAAATATATTTATGTAAGTTTATATACAAGTGTTGGCTGAAAAGTTCATAGGCATTTGAAGATACTCTCATGGAATGAGCAAATGAGGTTTATTGTTCAACATATTCCCTGGGTGGAAACAATGCAGTTATCAATAAGAAGAATTGACATTAATGCATGTAAGATTTCCTAGCTCTGGCATCAATCCTTCATAGTCAGCCTATGAACTTTTCAGCTGACCCTTGCAAATATATATCAAATCTAGGAAAATACAGACAGGTATTTTACTGTTATCTATTTGGATGCTTTCTGCCAATGTATCCATCTATCAACAACTGACATTGAGCTCGTAAACATCACAGCGTTTTGTTTACATAGATATTTACATTCACCTGTCCATCAACTGTCTGAATATGAAGCCAGATATCTTTAAAATTCAAATTAATCTTAAAAAACTAGGGAAATCCTTTACCAAATTAACTAAACTCTAATACCATAGATCTTATTCACTGACAACCTTATCCTTATTTTATCTCTTCCACTAGCCTTTCTGGAGTGAAAGTTTTTAAAACTTTTTTCTTTTTTCATCTCAATGATAGTGATTGTGAAACTTATTTTGTAGCAGAATCCTCAGGCAATTTTCTAAAACTCACAGAGCTCACACACATATTTTATGAACAATCTCCACTAACCTATTAAAAACGCATTAAATGAAGTAGAAATTGTTACAGAGAGAGAATTTATTCACATGAATCATTTCACATGTGATCATTTTTTTATTGAATTTTATCAAAAGTTAATCATTTTAATAAGACATTAAGTGAAACAAAATTTGTTTAAAATAGAGAATTTATTCATATGAAAAACAATCATAAAATATTTTTATTTAATTTCCTTTGGAAATCCAAATCTTATTATTTGAAAACACTTGACTGCCTCACAATTTGGAAACATGACAGTATATCTCATTGACCTAGTTAAATACTATTCTACCAACCACATGTTAAACATCTCAAAGATGGTGGAATCAACCATGACCAACCTGTTTTTTAAATACATTTGAGGCACTTTCTCTTCTCAGTGATGATCAATAAAAAATTAATAGAACCAGATCTATTAGAAACATGTTCTATGTCACTCACCAGTACACTGTTAACCTTTGAGAACTTCAATAAACGAGATGGTATTGTATTTGATTCCATCAAATGCTTTCACTGTTTCTAGTATAATAACTCACTTTAAACTGCCTTTAAACACTGAAAATGGTTAAAAGGACCATTTGTAAATATTGCTTTCACCCTGCAAAGCAAATGAGAACTTCAAATCCTGCTAGGTAGTATGCCAGTTTATCACTCATAATCTTCCATAGATGCTTAGGAAAACTTAATACTTTGCATACAAACTGGCCAAAACTGCCTCTGTTTCTATGAAAGAAATAACACCCATTTTGAAGGATTCCTATTTAGATTACAATACACCATAATTTGATATAAGAACCTTTAGTTATCTTGTATTACAAATACTATTTTAATAATAAAATAGTTAATAATTTTATTAAATTCCTCTCAATTTTCCATTAATTTATTGAAATAGAGAGCATTTTATTAGAAATATGATCAAGAGTGGATAAAACATAACATTACCCATTCCTAAACAACTCACACTCAACAACCTGGCAATCTGGCATCACAGTTGCTCTGTTTCAATATACACTAATGTTTCTTGTCATGCCTTAACATCAACTTGCACATACATTCAATAAGCCCTACTTGAGCATAAATATATGTAGTCAAAATATATGCCAAAAAAGGATGAGAAGACTCTTCAGTTGTGTTGAGGGCATAAAAACTGCTCAAGTGGTAAAACATAGCCAGTAGACTCTGTGAAATGGTTGGGGATATGAAGGGGGCATTCAGCCATAGAAACTTGCCACAAAGGGTTGAGAGGATGCTTTAGTTTTGATGTTGGTATGGACATGATAAAACACACCTAGTATACCCTGTAAAGTATTTGGTGATTGGAAGGGAATATAGCCATAGAAACATTGCCAAAAGAGAATGAGGACATAACAACCGTTCTAATATTGGTGTTGTGATGATTAATTGCACACAGTACACTATATAAAATGTTTGAAGATAGGAAGGCCATCCAGCCATAGAAAACTTGCCATATAAATGATCGAGAAACTGTTCAGCGATGTCAATAATATGACACCCTCCTAAGTCCTGACACCACTATAAAATGCATCCATGCAGACTCTTGCTAGCAGGGGAAATGGTCAGTAAATGATAATGAGGTTGATAATGATTCACAAAACACTAATACATAAATATATGCACCAAACACTGACATGTGGATATATATACTAACACTGCAACAGCCATTCAAATACACCCTTGTAGCAACTAATAGAATATGTTCTTGCTTTAAACATTGCCTGTTCTTGCATGCAGTAAGCAGTATATGAGCACATATGGTTTAATTATTGCATATGCATAGATGCTAAAACCCTATGCACACACATAAATGAAACTTAACAATGCACAAACTGAATATTGGCATGTGCCTACATGTAAAAATAATTAACACATGTATAAACACTGAAATAAGTATGCATAAACAAATTATTGCCTGTAATATATGCATCAAGCAGTGTATGTGTATTAAACATTTACAGATGCTTATATATACATATGGATATTGAGATATTGGATACAATAAATCCACACATTATCATATGTATACATAGTAAAATATAGATAGTATTAGGTATCCATATTGAAATATGCACATATAATTAATTATACACATGTTCATGCAGGTATGAATACACAGGTATCCTGACCCATCTAGTCTTGGATGATGACTCTCCATGCCATATGGCATCATGGAAACAGACATAAAATTATATACACACACACATATGTATATATATTTATATATATATATATATATCAGACATTAGCATAAGCACATTCATACACTAAAATTATACACATACATCTGTAGGCATATTACAATAGATACAATATTTGATCACTTGCCTGTAATAATATTGACATATATACATACATACAAACACATATAGGTACATATATACATGCATACAAACATACATAGGTACATATATACATACATAGATACTTATATACATAAATACATACATAGATACACATACATACATACGTACATACATACATACATATATGCATACATATACATACATACACATATATACACACATACATAATACATACTTACATACACGAATGCATACAAATGTATATGCAGAAGTGCAAAACAGTAAAAAATATACATAACTAGCCACTGCCCATCTACTGAAACATACATATATACTTTCATTTAAACATACACAAATATAAACTAACATCATGACACAATTATTGTTGTTATGATTGTTGAAATGATTGTTAGTATTAGTGTTATTATTACTGCTGTTATCATAATTACTCGTCATTGTAGTCCTATTTAGAATAAAGGTGGTAATTACTGTTGTTGTTGTTATTGCTGTTTAGCCCATGGTCTGTCCTGATCAAACAGACCTATGATCAAAAGAATTCCAGTGATATCCATCACATTTTTTTTTTTAATGTGTGATGAATTATGTTATCCAGTGTTTTTCAATTGTTTTTTTTTAAAAGTTAGTTGGATGTGTGAGGTAGTGAGATCTGGCTGTTATCTCTAGCATTCTAGGTAACCATGTAGAAGACTCATTGTTGACTTATAATTATTGCTGTTGTTATTTATGTGGTTGCACCTGTTTGTGTTGTCAACATTGTTATTGCTACTATTTCTCTCTTTCTGATGCTCTCTGCAACTAATATTGCATGGTACAACTGCACTGATGCCCAGTGCAAGCAATGCTGTAATACTGCTGCATCTGATGCATGCAGCTTTTCACAGTCTTCATATAAACAACTTTTAGTTACATCTTTTCACTAATTGTTACATTTATATGCATGAGTACATCATCTGAGCATGGCTATATGTGTGTGTGTGTGTGTGTGTGTTTGTGTGTGTGTGTGTATGTGTGTGTGTTTGCGTATGTGTGTGTGTGTGTTTGTGTGTGTGTGTCTGCATGTGTGTGTGTGCGTGTATGTGTGTGTGTGTGTGCGTGTTTGTGTTTGTGGGTGTATGTGTGTGCGTGTTTGTGCGTGTTTGTGTTTGTGCGTGTATGTATGTGTATGTATGTGTGTGCGTGTGTGCATGACAATCTATGTGTGTATGGTCATGAATGTGTGTGTAGAGTGATGAATGTATGTATATGTCTGTATGGTCACGAATATATATATATATATATGTGGGTGTGTGTGTGTGTATGTGTGTGTGTGTGTGTGTGTGTGTGCATGCATGTGTGTGTGATGCTGAATGTATGTATGGATATATATGTGTCTTAGCATGAGTGAATGTGTGTGTGTGTGTGTATATACGTGAGTGTGCATGTGTGTATGTGTTTGTGTGCATGAATGTGTGTATATTTGTATATATTTGAAAGTTTGTATGTCTGGGTATATGAGTATGCATGTATGTATGTCCATATGAATGTGAGCGTGTGAATATGTGCAGATGTATGCGTGTGTGTGCAGATATGTGTGTGTGTGTGTGTGTGTGTGTGTGTGTGCAAGTATGTGTGCGTGTGTGCAGATATGCGTGTATGTGCAGATGCATGTGTCTGCTGATGTGTGTACATGTGAGTGTAGTTAAATGTGGGTGTCAGCTGAAATTCTGTTTGTATGGATAAGGTTACTAAGTTCCAGTACTTCCGTTTGTTTCAGCTACCCCAGCTAAAGCCATGCTGGAGCACTGCATATTTATATAGGTATACATGTGTAAATGTATGTATATATAGGTATATGTGTGTATGTAGGTGTATATCAGTACTACTAGGAAAGTATTAATGTATGTATGTATGCACATGTGTTATTTATGTATGCATGGATGTGTGTATGAATGTATATGTGCATGTGTATGTATGTATATATGTATGTATATGTATATGTATATGTATGTGATTATATATGATTAGGTATATGTGTGTATGTAAGTATAGGCCTGTGTGTATGTATTAGTATATGTATGTATATATATATAGAGACATATGTATGTATATGTAGGTATATGTGTGTAAGTGTGTGCATGTATAGGTATATATATATATAGGTAAATGTATATAGGGGGTGTCATTAGATGTGATTATATGAGTGGCTGTCCAACTACCTAGTTAACTATTTTATGTGTTGGCCTCTGTCCCTCCTTATGCCACTCCCCTCTATGTCCCTCATATCATCACTCCTCCCACCTTCATTCATATATCTTTCTATCCTTCCCTGCACCACACTGTCATTCTCCCCTCTGTTTCTTTAATCTTTCACACCTCCCCTGTTACTATCACTCCTCCTTTTCTTATTTCTCTTTACTCCTTAAAATTCTCTATTACTCTTTCACCCCACCTTCACCCGCTCTCTCCCTTTCTCTTTCTCTTTATAATTTCCACCCCACCTTCACCCTCTCTCTATAATTTCAACCCCACCTTCACCGTCTCTCTATAATTTCCACCCCACTCTCACTATCACACCTCCTCAACCCTCCACACTTTTTTCTCCACATTTCTCTCTTAGCTTATCAAATCAATTCTCTACTCAATCTGCTAAGAATGGTCCTGGATCAACCCAGACAAAATACATATCTATGAACTTCAACACCACTCCCCCCACCATTATCTAATACCACCACCACCACCACCACCACCACCACCCCAACCAGCAATAGCAACAGCAATAGCAACAGCAACAGCAATTAAAAGATGGTCACAAAGAGAAATGTAGTAACTACCAGGGAAGAATGGATAGATATATATACAGGTAGGTAGACAGAGACAAACAGACAGATTAGCAGACAAGTATGCAGGTATGTAAGTATGTATGTAGGTATGTATGCATGTATGCATGTATGCATGTATGTATGTGTGCATGCATGTATGCATGTGTGTATGCATGTGTGCATGTATGTATGTGTGTATGTATGTATGCATGTATGTATGTGTGTATGTATGTATGCATGCATGTATGTGTGTATGCATGTATGCATGCATGTATGTGTGTATGCATGTATGCATGTATGTATGTGTGTATGTATGTATCCATGTATGTATGTGTGTATGCATGTATGCATGCATGTATGTGTGTATGTATGTATGCATGTATGTATGTGTGTATGTATGTAGGTAAGTAGGTATGTATGTATCTGCTAGGTAGGTAGGTACACATCTAAATAGAAAGAAAGATTGAGAAATAGGGGAATAGATAATTTGAGAGATTGTTAAATATATAACTAGATAGATAAATGATGATAATGACGATACACACACACACACATATATATATATCATCCCATGTACGTCAATACACATCCTATTCCATTTTTTAGAGGGTTTGACAGCCCACTATTAGGCTACCATTTTTTTAGTCAAACATATGGTGAAAGCTTCTATTTCTACTAAACTTCATATATATATATATATATATATATATATATATATATATATATATATATATATATATATATATCAATGATATTAATAAATGGAAACTATATTTATGAAACCATATTTATTTTATTATATATATTTCAAGAGTACCAAAAAAACTTTGGTACGCTCTCATCAGATAAAATACAAAATTTGTTTTATAAACAGTGACATACCCGAGAAACCAGACCTTATCAGTTCAGGTTCCGTTTGGATATCCAAACGGAACCTGAACTGATAAGGTCTGGTTTCTCAGGTTTAACGTCTATCTTTCACGCTAGCATGGGTTTAGACGGGAATTGTCCCACTTGAGGCAAGATTGGTCGTCTCGCTCGTATAGGTCTATCTGGCAAGTTTTCTACGGCTGGATGCCCTTCCTAACACCAACCACGTTTACAATGTGGACTGGGAGATTTCTACCATGTTACCTACATGGCCACATTACAGCATGGACTGTGTGTTTTTTTTTTGTTGTGACACCTACACGACCTCATTTATTTAGGGCTGGATGTTGTGGTACCAACATAACTTTACAGAGAAAGGGGTGGTGTTGATGGGAGTGGGATATATATATATATATATATATATATATATATATATCCACACCCATGGAAGATGGACGTTAAACGATGATGATATGGGTTAATAAATATATAGATATGAAAATAGTTTGTTTTTTTAAATGAAGAAAGCAACATTTTAACTTATGTGAGAAATGGTCCATAGGGATTTTGTAGAGGCAGATTTTGGGCTGCATTATTGAGCAAATTGAGTGAATATGTATCCACAAACATATTGTTGGGTTTCTGTATCATTTCTCTATCAGTTCTTTTTATCAATTCTCTACTGAACCAGTCAAAATTAACTATTTGATTCTAGAACTCAAATTCTACGGCACTTACATAGCTTTAATTCTAATGACAATTGAGATTCTGATAAAGGAAATTTAACTGTTACATTCAGCAATACAAGTGACCAAATTCATTAGTTTATGTCAAGGAGTTTATATTGGAGCAAGTATACAGCAATGCCTTAATTGGCTCAGGTCTACCAAAAGGATAACAGTGATATAATGAAGAAAATAGTGGAATATTTTTTCATAATTAAGCCACATTGTTGTTAGCCATCTGCAAACTTGTTCTATATCAGACAGCATTGATTTATTACAGTTATTTAAAGATACCTTAAACTGAAAAGGCAAAACACCATTTCAACCATTTGCTTATTAGTGATCAGAAGTGATCAGAAGTGATTTGAAACTTACATTCATACACAAACACACCCACACAAATTTAAAGGGATATTTTTCCACAAAGTTACGTATACACATATAATAACATATAAATGTACACTCACTCATATGCATACATACGCAAACACAAACCTCAATACACCAACACATTTATATAACTACTGACACCCACTCACACACATACATGCATACACATATATACACACATACAATGATGGATAATATTAAGAAACTGACAGGAAAAACAAATTAATTAGTCAATCTGAACTTGGATTATACAGCTAATGGACAGATAAAGGAGGGGAGGTACTACTACTACTACTACTACTACTACTACTACTACTACTGTCACCTAATAGATTGCTACCACAACAAACACCCCCAACCATCACTATCACCACACCTCTAAAGTGGCTCATGATAGATGTATCATCCCTACCACCATTACCATCACTACAACAAAACTACTCAAACCATAACCACCACCACCACCACCACCACCACCACCACCACAATCATCAACAACGCTATCACTAACAACACCACTACCAAAATTACCACTGCTGCCCATACCAACACTAATATCATACTCACACCACCACCACTACCACCACCACCACCACCACCAACAGCACCACAACCACCACAATTACTACCACTACTGCAGCCACCACAATCCAGACTAACATTACCAACAATATTACCACAATTTTTACCAACACTATTACTATTGCTGCTACTACCACTAACAACCAAAACCAACACTACCACCACCACCACCACCACCACCCCCACCCCACCACTACTACTACTAGTACTACTACTGCTACTGCTGCTGTTAAATGTATCCTTCTTTATTTGAAGGTGGTAGCATGTTATTTAAGAAAGATTCAGTTACTTTTTCTAGGAATTTAGATGACTCCTTCATTCACTTGAGAGTAGGAATGTAGTTCCAGGCGGCTGAAGAGCTGAAGTCGAATGGCTGTGTGGAATATTTAGTGTAATGATTATGGGAAGGTGAAACATGATGAGAAATTGAGAGAATGGTCCATCAAATGATTTTAGAAGGGAGTGGAGCACAGATAGCTAGTTAAGGGGAGCATGTAGTGTTATAATATCACTAGAAAGAAGCAAAGGTACTATCAGAGGGCTTGGGGCTTGGGGCTGAAGTGAGATGGTGATTGTCAATAAGATATATAAACTTCTTAACAATAATGATTTAACAAACAAAGGAAGGATAAGATGAAGTAATAACACTTACTGTTTCAGTTAGTATCCACTGAAAGACCAATGGTAAAATGAAGAAAGAGTGACCAAGCCAATGGCATCAGAGCAAGTGCTCTGGCCAGGAGCTAAATATATAAAGGTCGCAGCATTTAGGATAGTAACTGCCAACTCTAAGAAATATCTAGAAGAGAGAGAAAAGAAAATTTAAAAACATTTAGATGTTTGGTAAGAAAAGTTCAATACTTTATTCTCAAACATAAGAACATATGAAAAAAAAAGTTTAAGCGCAGTCAACCCTATTTGGAAAAAACATGTTTGTATTAAGTACAACAGGACACAGGTTCAACACTCTACTATTGCCACCAAACTACCATACTAAATTCTTTGAGAAATGTTGTGGCCTAGTGATGAGACTCCTTTTTACTTTTCTTCCAAAGAAGGACAAGCACCGAAATTACTAAACTTCTATTCTTTCACATGACATGAAATATATTGCACGCTTTAAATTATTTGTGCTATTTTTCGCGTTCTTCTTCTTCTTCTTCTTCTTCTTCTTCTTCTTCTTCTTCTTCTTCGCTCAAATATTCCCGAGAGCGTCATGAGGACACAGTCCTAAAACACTCCTCAAACAAGAGGGTTTGCCTGTAAATTCTGTCCAGCGACCTTTTCATGAGGCATTCTAACCACATGCCCATAATATCGGAGCTGTGATCTCTCGATTCGGAGAAGTAGTGGCTCTACATTGAGTGACTCTCTGATCTCCGAGCTACGCAGTCTATCGAGTAACGTTACTCCAGAGACCCTTAGGAGGAACCCCATTTCGGCCGCTTATTTTGACTGTCGATTTTTTGTGTCATTACCCAAGATTCATGACCATAAGTAAGGGTTGGAACGAATACTGAACTGAAAATAGCGAGTTTGCTTTTTTCACCTACCTCACTTCTTCTGATTATCGAATGCTGAAGCTGGCGCATTACTGCGAAAACTATTGCAATTCTTGCACTTAATTCAACTTCCTTCATTACTCGTGAACACATCCCCGATATATTTGAACTTCTCCACCTGCTTCAGTGGGATTCCATTCAATGTAGAGAGAACTGCGCAGGCTTCCTAGAGAGGACAAATGTTTCAGTTTTCGCAGCACTGATTTTCATTCCAGCCATGCAACACTCGGTATCAAACCTACTTAGTCCAAGCCGGAGATTAACTTGTGTTGAGTTAAGTAATACCATGTCTGCAAATTACAGGCAACTGACTTTACACCTGCAAGTCGGTAAAACACTTTCAAACCGGTGGCACATGTCAATCCTGTTCATGAAAATAATGAACAGGAGAGGTAACAGTACGCACCCTTGGAGGAGTCTGATTCCCACATTGAATGGTTTCGATTTAGCACTATTCGTATAAAAACATCAGGGCAGCAAGAAACTGACCATCGACCCCATACTCCTACAGAACCTTCCACAGCAAATCCAGAGGAACGCGGTCATGTGCCTTCTCAAGTTCGAGAAAATAAAAATATACTTCTTGGCAATACTCCCAAAATTTCTCGAAGACCTGCCGCAGTGTGAATATTTTGTCGGTTGTGCTATGTCCGGGCAAAAACTGCCCTCTTCCACAGCCAGTTTGGAGTCAGTAATCTCCCTGCATCTCTTTGTCAGACACTTAGCATAGGTTTTACTGGGGAGACTTAACAAGAAGATCCCTCTGTAATTAGAACAATCTCTCTAGTCTCTTTTTTTGAAAATTGGGATTATCACCCCCGATTGCCATTGTTTAGGTGCCTTTCCAAGACCCCCCCCCCCCCCGGCATACACGAATCAGCCAGAGTATACCTTATATATTTAAGGCTTTTAACATCTCTGGTCGGATTTCATCTTCCCCAACGGCCGTGACACATTTGAGCTCTTTAATTGCTCTTGTCATTGCAGCCTTCAAGAGATTAGTCACCTCTCCCAGGTGCACCTCGTGTACATTAGAATATGCTGTTGTAATCGGGTTTAGGAGATCAATAAAGTATTCTCTCTACCTCACGTAGATGCACCTCTCTGAAGTGAAGAGATTTCCAGTGCGTTCTTGGTAGCAGGTGTGGAGGACGACTTCTTATTATGAAGTCAGTTTGCCAGAACACTTTAATTGCTGTCGGATTCAAGCATAAATCCAAAGTCCTCCCATGGCATAACTTTAGACGCCTTTACTGTTTCTTCTGTGATTCCTCGTAACTGCTTGTACCGCAAATGCAAGAAGGAGGTCTTATTTCCAATCCAAGCTTTGTAAGCCTCCTTCTTTGCGTATATGGCATCTTTGACCGCTTGATTGAACCAAGTAGTTCTCCTGACATGCAGTACCACACCAAGACCATTTCACTCGTAGCATTTAACAGCTGTATCAGAAACTGCTGAGCTGAACAATCTCCACTCGGTCTCAATGTCCTCAGTTTGCTCAGGAAGCAATCGTATCTTTATACCTGGTCCTGTCTACCTTATCCACCAATGATTCCCACTTTATCCTGGACCTGCCAGTCTTGTGGGCTTCTTTGGCTTTAGGTAGACTCAAGTTGCAGATAACTGGATGGTGATCAGGACAGCTCAGTCCCTCTCTTAACACGAACATCCAGCACAGAATCGAAGATATCACAGACACACACATTCACATACACATGTGCACACACACATTCACATACACATGCACGTGCACACACACAAATACACACGCACACATATATAAATGTCCACTCAGTGGAATTTAGACTTATGTGCAAAACAATAAAACCCCAAAATTCTAAGTCTTCCCACTTTATCTTTGTCCAGACGATACCACTGACCAAACACGAATAAAGAAAATAATTTTATTCAAAAATATACTTTAATATACTTTAATATCTTAACACGCTGGCCGTCCACACACAAACACATAACATCCATTTCCATTTTACCAATGGAATCAATTTTCTTACTGTTATTATTATTAAGGGCGCTGGATTTGCAGTATCGGTAGAGGGTCGGACGCCATTCTTTGCAGTATAGAGTTATGGCCCTTTATGATCTGAGTTCAAATCCCGCCAAGGTTAACTTTGCCTTTCATCCTTACGGGGTCGATAAAATAACGTACCAGTCAGGTACTGCGGTCGATTTAATCGACTTTCCCCTCTCCCCAAATTACTGGCCTTGTGCCTATACTAGAAATCATTATTAAGGGCGGTGGATTGGCAGTATTGGTAGAGGCTCGGACACCTTGGCAGCATAGAGTTACGTCCCTTGTGCCTATATAAAAAAAAAACATTATTAAGGCGATAAACATTTCAGGCGGATGTGTGAGGCCTTTCGCCAACATTTTGCTCGGTTGTTCGGGGAAAGTCGCGGGTCAGAGACGGTGGCGGATTTCAGTCCCTACCTCGATGGCTTGCCGCAACTCTCGAAGGCCGAGGCTGAGCGCTGCGAAAGGCCGAAATTAAGGATATCCTTATCGGCTGCACGAGGCGCAAGCCACCTCGTTTGAATGGTCTGCCCTACGAGCTTTACGTAAATATGCCAGATTTGTTCTCCGATCTCCTCGAAGCGCTCTACTGCAACTGGTAGCAGAACGGGAATATTCCCAGTTCTGTGAGCCGGGGCGTAATGGCGCTGATAAGGAAAGACAAGAGGGACACATTAGATAATTTCAGGCCCATAACTCTGCTTAACGCAGAGTTTAAGATTTTGGCCAAGGTGTTAGCGAAGAGGTTGGTGCTTGTCGTCGAGGATTTCGTTGGGGAGGAGCAAACCTGCACAATCCCGACCAGGTACATACACAACAACCTCCACCTCATGCGATACATAATAGAGAGGGTAGTGTGTAAACTAGGCTTCAATGGGGCTTTGATGAATTTAGATTAATCGAAAGCACTCGGTACCTGGAGGCTGTCCTCAAGGCAGCTGGCTTCGGCCCCGTCTTCAGAATCTGGATCGCTGCAATGCACAGCGGCATCTGCTCGATGGTCAAAGTTAATGGTCACTTCACAGAGCCGTTTCAGATCTCCCGATCGGTCCGTCAAGGGTGCCCTCTTGCCTCCCTTCTGTACGTATTGACTCTCGAGTCTTTACTGCGGAAGCGTGAGCTGATGCAGGGCATCCCGCTTGAACCGGGCTATATGCGGTGATGGTGTCGGACACCTCGGAAATCGAGGTCGTCGGCAACTTTATGGAGGAATATGAAAGGTTGACGGGAGCGAAACTTAACCCGGAAAGTCGGTGGGCTTGCAGCTCGGCATCTGGAGAGGCAAGTCCATGCCGTCCAACAGCATCGTTGGGCGCTGGACGGACGGACCGGTAAAGTTGCTCGAGGTTTGTTTCGGGCCAGACCTCCAGGTGGATAAGAATTGGGACGAGGTGACGGGCAGGGTAGCCAGTCTCACCCAGAAATGGACTGAGAGGAAGCTATCACTGAAAGGTTGGGTGGAGGTGGTGAACGCATTCATCGCGTCCGTCATCTACTACCGCCTGTCCATCGTCTCTTGCTCCCGTCCGCGCCTCGCCAACTTGGAATGGCTCCCCTTCAAATTCTTGTGGAGGGGACAGGTTCCGTTGGTGAGGCGGTCCATCTGCTGCCAGCACCCTCTACGTGGAGGGCTGGGCATGCCGTGGCTAATGATGCGCAGACATGCTCTGAGGTTGCGGAAACTCCAGATATTCTGCCTAAACGGTGAACAGGTGTGGTCGCCGTTTGTCAGGCGGGCTTTTCCGCAGCTCGTCTCTTTGACTGAACTGCAGTCCTGAGTCAAGAAGAGACCGAGACTGGGTGACTGGCATCTGGAATGTTGCCTGGCGCTCACTGCCCTCTACCAGGCGGGCAGTGCGGTTAGTGGAATTTTCACTCTTAAGTTCTATAGAGGATTAGTGGTGAGAAAGTGCGTAGACGCCCTCAGAGAGGCTCTGAGTGTTGACGAAGCCGAACTAACCAGTCTGTTCCGGAGAACTTTTGAGCCGGGGACGATGGATATCTTCCAAAACTCCCTCGCTTGGCAGTGCTACCGGGGGGCACTGCCGGTTCGAGATAAACTCTACAGGCACGGAAATGATGTCAGACGGACCTGTCCGAGATGCGCGCAGAGCGATGAAACCATTCTGCAATCACTCGTCCAGTGTCCGTGCATTACTGACTTGTGGAGTTATGTCGAACAGCTGTTGTCGCGTGTAAAACGGATCCGGCTATCGGCCGGGTCCATAGTGAAAATCGATCCGCCGCTTTCTTTAGGCAGGCAATTTCCCCCTGTCTGGTGGCAGGTAGCGAAAGAGGTTGTATGGTGGACCAGGTTGAAAAGACTGAAGACAAACACTTTTTTCTTCGACCAATCCCTCATTAACTTTTTCAAATTTCACTTGGAAAGGAAGGTGAGGGTGGAGAAAGAAGTGCTGCCCCTAGTACATTTGCTGAAAGGTGGGTGAATGTGGCGAGAATGGCCCGTGTGAGTGGGCCTACTCTGATCATGCGCCTGTAGGTTGGTGAATTTGAGAAGGAGAGGGGGTGCCCATCCCGTGTGCTCTCGAAGCGTCGGGTTGTTCAGGGTTGGTAGGGTACCTGAGTCAACCCTGGGTGGTTATCTCCCCTATTGGGGAATTTTTCATTGTTATATTTTCCTTGTTATTTTTTTCTTGTTATTTATAGTTTTACACGTTTTATGTCCCTGTCTCGTTTCCTATATTTCGGCCCTATTGGCCAATAAATGAAACCATTATTAAGGCGATAATGTGAGGGTGGTGAATTGGCAGTATCGGTAGAGGGTCAGACGCCATGCTTTCTAGCATAGTTATGTCCCTTTATGATCTGAGTTCAAATCCCGCCGAGGTTAACTTTGCCTTTCATGCTTACGGGGTCGATAAAATAAAGTACCAGTAATGTACTGGGTAATTGCTGGCCTTGTGCCAAAATGCAGAAACAATTATTAAGGCGATAAACCGCCATTGCTACAAATACGCGGGCGTATACAAATACAAATATGTTTGTTTTCCAAAAATTACTTCTACACAAACACAAATTCTTACTACCCGCTTCGCTTCTCTTCTCTCACTTTCTCAACATCATTTTTTGGCGTAAACATTACTATGCCTAATCGCGTGACACTGACCATTCATTTTGGCGCAAAAATTACTATGCCTAATCACGTGATTGTTACCAACAAATAAAATAGCAAATAGTAGTTTTGAGCCACTTTTTCTGACGCAAATTTTACTGTACCTAATCACGTGACTCATATGAACCAACTAAATTACATTTTAAGGAAATAGCAATCTGTGCCACTTTTTTCATATAAAACAGAACGAATTTTCGAACTCAACTTGACGCGTGACACACCACAAGAGAAACAGAAACCCTCTACCTCAACTATACTTTTGAAAATCATCAGAACTGTGAAACCGGTAAAGTAAATAAATACTCTTAAAAAACTCCAGTTGCATTTTCAATTTCTTATCCTTATATATACATCTTTCCTTCTTTTATATTAGAAAACGAATTTATATATATACTAGCAGTTGCACTTTTTATTAAGTTAATAATTTGAAAAATATTATTGAAAGTTTATTATAAAGAAGCAGTTTCAGGAAAACAAATAGAAATATGCACTTGGGGCTGGACGGCGTACAATGAGAAGTGGAGCGACGTGAAAAGCGTTGTTTATTAACAGCGAAATAGCAATGTCGATGATATGCAAGTTTGAAAATGCAGATTATGAAGGTTTGTATGATAGTTTATACTTTGATTGCCCTGGTGAGCAAGAGGGGCCTCTATATATTAGACGTTTATTAGAAGAGGGGGAAATAACTAACCCCAGTATTAGAACAGGGGGTCCGCAATGTAAGGGTTTTATTTCTTTTGTTAGAAAAAAATTCGAAAAATGTGACACCACCATTAGAGAAGAAATAAACAAAAGAAACATCGGTAATGTACGAGAACAACTCTTTGACCTTTGGAAGAATGATACAACCAGAGAGGAATTGAAATCAAAGAAAATCTTGGAGTCAAGAACACAATGGCTACAAAAATATGAAAAAAACTATGGGAAAGTCCAAATAAAATCCCCAAAACAAACCCATAAGAAACCCTCAAATTCGGGAATATACAAAAACACAAGAAATGAAGAATTCTCACACAATAAACAAACATCAACCAGAAATCGGAGAATCCCAAACATACGATTATACACAAACCAAATACTGAACACCAGAATCAGATACAACTACTATCAAAACCCCAAGAACAATTACCAGCGGCAAAATCAAAGATATATGATGACCGAACGGAACAACAGAAGAACTAGACCCCCATATATCAACCACCAAACAAAATACTACCGTTCAGAAAATTATCAACATGAAATGCCAGCGAACAGAATATTTCACTACAACAGAAACACCGCTATCTCAAATGGGAATTAATTTTTAGAACAAGGTGCCAAATGAAAGGATAAAAAAAAAGAACACCACCCTTCAAGTGGCACCCGACGAGAAAACTCCAAACGAGCCCAAAATAATCAACATATCGGCAAAAAAACTAACACAACAGGAAATAAAATTGCCCACTCCAAAAGCAGATCAAGCCGACCTTATAAAAGACACAGAAGATTTTTGTCAAAAATTACGTCTAGGAGAATTCTTTCAGGGTGTAGAATACGTGGAGGAATCACTAGTAAGAAACAAAAAGAACTTCAGGCCTCCGTTAAATAGAGACAAACACCTGGAGGATTACATAACCTACCTCCGACGATCGACACAGTCAAATATTGCAGAAACGAAATACAAACACAACATCCCTACAGACCAACTACAAGCATTAAACAAACTACAAAAAGACTCCTCAATAATCCTAAAAGAAGCGGTCAAAGGTGGAGCAATCATCATCATGGACAAAAAATACTATAAGGATATGGTCCTAGAACAGTTGAATAACGAGGACTTTTACATAAAAATCAGCAAAAACGAAGAAAGAAAATCGATGATTAAAGTAGGCAAACTGATGAGCAAGTACCAAAACAACCTCACACTAAATGAAATCAATTACTTAACCAACTTCGAAATGAAAACCAGCAATCTCTATGGTTTACCGAAGGTTCATAAATCCAGAGAAATCCAAAACAACATAAATAGCATAAATACATCATATGTTGAAGTACCAAAACCGACAGATTTAAAATTACGCCCAATTGTTGCTGGTCCAGCCTCAAGCACACAAGGTCTAAGCAACCTATTATACATCATACTGAAACCCTTATGTAAAAAATGTGCCAAGCTTCATCAGAGATGATATGGAATTCCTGAACTATATCCCCCAGAAAGTACACCAAGAAACAATCTTAGTCAGCTTTGACGTAACAAGCTTATATACTAACATCCCACACGACTTAGGAGTTGAAGCTGTTGACTTCTGGATTAAAAACACCCAGACTACATTTCAGAGAGATTCCCCCAAAAATTTATTTTGGAAGGACTCAAACTAGTACTGGAGAACAACCACTTACCTTTTGATAACGAACTATATTTACAAATAAAAGGAACGGCCATGGGCACCAAAGTGGCCCCCAACATATGCAACACTCGTTATGGGCCACCTGGAGGCAAAATTACATTCCAAACTGCAGGAAACATTCAGTCATGACTTCACCACCTACATTAATCACAACTGGAAACGCTACTTAGACGACTGCTTCATCTTCTGGAATAGAAGCCAAGAAGACCTGCAAAGATTCCATTCCATCATGAACAATCTTCACGAAGAAATAAAATTCATCATGGAATATAATAAAAACGAACTACCGTTTTTGGATATCCTTATCATTAAGGAAAATATCAAAACGCACTTATTTTACAAACCAACAGACACACACCAATACTTGAATTTCCGTTCAGCACACCCATCACATACCAAAAGGAACATTCCTTTTATCATGGCAAGACGCATCTGCACCATAGTAACACACCCCACACTACAGGAAACAAGATTATATGAATTAAAAGAGTTCATTAAAAGACAAGAATATCTGGTGAATCTCATCAACACAGCCATCTCCAAAGCCCAGAACATCCCAGTGACAACACTGAGAAAAACAAAGCAACAAAATAGAATGGAAAAAACAGTTATCCCTTTTGTCATCATTCACAATATAAGGAACTTCAACATTGTGAAAACCGCCAAACAATATCTCCCGATTCTCCAACAGTCCCCTAAAATGAATGCACTCATAAAAGACGCACAAATTATATATAGTAGATGCCAAGCACCCAACTTAAAGAAACTGCTTACCAAGGCAAAATTTACGTCTAATAATGAAGCAATGCAAGTTAAAAAATGCGGGGACCCTCGATGCGGAACATGCGAACACATTGAAGAGGGTAGACAAATCTCCTTTAAAAACAAACAGTCTTTCACAGTTAATGCAAACATGAATTTCAAAACAAAAAACTTGATTTACTGTGCAACCTGCCCACAATGTAAAGAATACTACATTGGTGAAACCGGAACGGGTCTACATGACAGAGTTCGAGTACATAAACAACACATTAGAAGCCCCTCTGTCAGTAACACCACATGCAGCGAACACTTCGCAATATGCGGAAAGGGAAATTTCACAATTTTCCACTTCTTTAAGATATGGTCGAACAACGAACATTTCCGAAAATATAAAGAAGAATTCTTTATTAGAAAATACAAACCACTACTGAACACAAAAAAGTGATAATCCATCTTCAAGTAACGGGATTCTGCCCCTCTCTTTTCTTTAAAAATATCTCATATTGAAAAAGAAAAATAGTTGATGACACCCGTACTTTCAAACATTCGATCGCTGAAGAGAAGAAAAACCCTCAGAGATACAATAACATTCATTAATTTCCCCCTCCCCACACCAATGTATATGTGAACTTATATATATATATATATACCCAGGGAGTGTAACGTGAAGTTACTGCAGGTTCACCACGGTGAGCACTCAAAGTTTAGATTCACGTCTGTAGCGAGGTGTAGAGCTAGACAGAGTGTAAATATAATAATAGAAGGACGATTTGTTAAGCCTTCATTGCGTTTATTGATTGGTGACGCGCGTTTCGCTATTGATCAGCTCGGGCCAGATCGATATAGATCGAACCTTGAGCTGATCAATAGCGAAACGCGCGTCACCAATCAATAAACGCAATGAATGCTTAACAAATCGTCCTTGTATTATTATATATATAAACACGTTGTTTATCAGTAGAAAAAGTACTTAACACCAAGTATAATTATTTTTATTTGGTTCAGTCCTTACATTTTCAACGTTCTTAGAACCAGAAAAATGTATTTTTCTTTAAGGAAGAGAGAGTTTCGTCATTTAGAATAATTCACAACTTGGCTTGAATTTTGAGTACCGAGTTTTTCATTATTCCAAGTGTTGCCTGTAATTTTAACCAGTTTGCAATTAAAAACGGTACATGCTTTAAATCTTCAAGTTTACATTTTTTTGCATGCAGTCAAGAAGAAAATGTTTCCTTTTTCAAATTCAGCTAGTATAATACTTGAGCGGATAAGGGTTTAATATCTCTTTAAAGTATGGATGATAGCCACCGCGGTCGTTGCACAGTGTGACTAAAACAAAGCTCGCCTCGCACACATTTTATGTCTGTATATTCATTTTCTAAATAATCGACCTTAGATTTCAGGATATTGCAACGTCTCAAAAGACAACAGAAACCCATGGGGAGCTCCAGGACCAGATTTTATGTGTGAAACTACTCTAAATGAATCTCGTATAAGCAGGTCCAGAAGCAATTTCATGCATTTTTTGGAAAGAGCAAATCTCCCTTGAAAGCTAATATTTAAAATTGGGTCAAAAAGTTTGAGAGTTATGGGATAGTGAAGAATTTCAAATACAATGCCTTACCCACTCTGGACGACACTGAAAGCATACACAGGAAGTTATTGAAATGATCCGAGAGTCTATTGATCGCTGTGCAGGAGAAGCCAATCTCTGGGTCTCTTCACAGAAACTTGCCGAAGGGTTGTCAAATAGGTTCTTAAGAAGTATCCCGACAGAATACAGACTAAAGAGAAAACCAAGAGAATTGCTATGGTTGAGAAAATACTGGAGAAGATAGAAAACAACCCAAACGTTTTGGATCTGACGTGGACTTCTGATGACTTAGAGAGTAAGATCATCTCTAAGGACAATGGGGATCAGAATAAAACCACTGAACTGATTGTAAAACATTCCTACTCGGTTAAATGTACCGTCTGCGCTGCCATTTCTGAGAGTGTCGATTGGCCCATCCTTCTCCGAAGAAAATGGTGTCAAAGGAACGCTACGTTGAAAAGGAGCTAGAGACCTTTAATGAACTAAAGGAAAATATCCCAAGGTCTGTTTGTAAAGACGTTATGCTAAACTTCACAATGCGCCTCAAAAAAATGCATGGATTCAAATGGGGATCACTTGGAATATGTGCTGTAATTCTGAAATATCAGAAGAAGATAGTGAATGTTTTATATTTTTGATTATAATGATTTAAATTAACTATATCCGGAGTGTCATCAGCTTTCTTTTTTCAGAAAATAAATAATATAAACAAAAATAAAAATGGGGCCATTTGTTTTTTAGTCACTATGTATGACTTTGGCTTTGCAATGTTACTCAGATTTATCGTAGGATTGAGACATCTGTTCTATCTTTTTAAAACCAAATGCGCTCTGATAACCGTTTGGCAATGCTCTAGTTCGTGTGTCTAGCTTTACAAAAGTTATTGGTTAGACTGATAAATGTCTTTACTGTACTGTTTACTGATTCTACATCTGCTTTGTATTCTATTTATTGCGAGAGGCATTTTCTATCCCAAGTGAAACTTATAATATCTCTTCCGTTATATATTGTGTTCGTGCGATTGTGTGGTTATCATATATATATAAATATGATAACCACACACATATATATTATTGCCAGGTATCTATATTTGAAGTTTTCGTTAAGTTTTAATATACTACCTATGTAACTATGTGTTTTTACACTCTTTACAAATTATTCCCTGTTTGATATATTTATTTTATATATATGTCAAACGACTTTACATTTTTCATAAATGCTCGAATTTATTCCTTAGAATCTTTGAGCTGCTTCTACAGGTGGTATGGCAAATGTTTGTGATTTTCTCAGACAAGACATCTATAATTTTGTTAGTAATCTATATATATATATATATATATATGTATCTATATAAAATTAAGTATGTGTGTGTGTGTGTCTGTGTGTGTGTCTGTGTATCTGTGTCTGTGTATTACCTGTAGGGGCCTACATCTTACGACCGATTTTCAGGAAAATTTACAGGCTCATAGATTACTCATTGGGAAGTGTTTTCTATATATCAGCGTATCATTTTTTTTTTTATTCCGGGGTCATTCTGCAGATAAAAATCGATGGGGGGGAGGGGGGGGGTCACCTTTTTTTAGGTATCGAAAAATAAGATTTTTGGCTCTAGCTCCCACATTTTGCCACCGATTCGTTCAAATTTTAAAACAAAATAGAATTTATCATTGCACATGCTGTAATGGCTTCATATTTTGCATTTGTTGTTCAGGGACGGCGTGGCAGCCGCTTAAATATCCAAAAATACCACTTTTAGACTCAAATTTCCACTTTTTCGGCTCTAGCTCCCACATCAATCAACCTACTTTGTTCAAATTTTACACTACACTAGATCTGATTTTTTAACGTCTTAAAGTGGCTTTACATTTTGGATTTTTTTGTTCAGGAACGGGGTGGCAGCCGCTTAAATATTCGAAAATACCACCTTTTCGCTCAAATTTCCGCCTTTTCGGCTCTAGCTCCCACATCTTTCAACCGATTTCGTTCAAATTCGAAATTTCGGCTCCACCTCACACATAAATCAATTTATTTGGTTCAACTTTTATACTACGATAGAACCTATCATTGCACATCTTATAGTAGCTTTACACTTTGCATTTTATGTTCAGGGACGGCGACCTATCATTAGTTCCCACATTTTTCAACCGATTTCGTTCAAATTCGAAACTTCGGCTCCACCTCACACATAAATCAATTTATTTGGTTCAACTTTTATACTACGATAGAACCTATCATTGCACATCTTATAGTAGCTTTACACTTTGCATTTTATGTTCAGGGACGGCGACCTATCATTAGTTCCCACATTTTTCAACTGATTTCGTTCAAATTCGAAACTTCGGCTCCACCTCACACATAAATCAATTTATTTGGTTCAACTTTTATACTACGATAGAACCTATCATTGCACATCTTATAGTAGCTTTACACTTTGCATTTTATGTTCAGGGACGGCGACCTATCATTAGTTCCCACATTTTTCAACCGATTTCGTTCAAATTCGAAACTTCGGCTCCACCTCACACATAAATCAATTTATTTGGTTCAACATTTATACTACGATAGAACCTATCATTGCACATCTTACAGAGGGTCAAAGGCAAAACGATGGCCACTGACGTCGTCTGAGCTTTTAGTTGTGTATTTGAGAATTCATTGGTTTCCAATAAAGTAGCGTGAGGAAATTTGGCTTAGTGTTAGAGGTCATTACCTCCCTCACCCAGCGTGCCCCTCCGTCAGTCACCCGCGTTTCTCAGTGATAGAGGTCATCACCACCCTCCCCCGCATGGCCTGTGTGTGGCCATAGATGAGTCATCGGTAAGCAGTCGCTAAGATCAACACCTTTTCATCAAAGCAGATATTATTTTACCTACCCAGGCAACGCTGGGTACTGTTGCTAGTATAATAATATGACTATTCATTATCCGAGAAAGACGGATCAGTTCATATATATATATATATATATATATATATATATATATATAGTATATATATATATATACTGATTAATCACCTCATTTACACAGACGAGAAAACTATATATTCTCGCATGTTTTCTAGTCCAGCAGTCGCAAGCGGGGGGGGGGGGACCGTCCTGACGATGGCCAGTTGATCCTGAAATGCATAGAGCGTTGTCCCCCTCTTTTTTCTGCTGGATATCACCAGAGGGCGTTAGCCCCATCAGTGTTTACATAGCTACGGCTTCCTAAAACCGTATTTCTTTGGAGATACGAAATATTTATACATATTGTATAAAGTTATGCTTGAGGCGAAATCCTATTTCTTTTATATATATATATATACACACACACATATATATATATATATGTATATATATGTATATACATATATATGAGCTGATCCGTCTTTCTCGGATAATGAATATTATTAGGCTAACAGGTCAGGGTTTCATAGACTTCCTCGTGGTGAAACCTCAAAATGCACAAATTGACCTTTTTAAAACTGATTGGGAAGCAGTTGCTAATTATCTCTGGGAGGTTATTGGTTTAATGAAATCTGATAATTTAACCTGGAGAAGAGAGCAGAATTTCTGTAAAATGAAATATTGAAAACTGGCAAGTCTTACGTTTCTCTCGGGCATTCTAATAAAAACACACTAATCCCTGCGAGAGAAGAATCATCACAAAGAAACGGATACAATTAAGAAATAAATTGAAGCATAATTAATGAAGAACGACAAGGTAGAGAACTCTCAGCAGTTAAGAGTTAAATTCAGAGGTTTTTTTCGGTTATGCTCATGAAATTAAAAAAGAAATTTTTCCGCTTCAGTTTCAATACACGAACGATCCTCCAAAATTCTCAAAAGCAATACGAAAGTATTTTATATCCACAAAGGAAATAATAAATTGAATGCCTTGATCTATTCCATCAGTTAACCAAATTATATAGCCACCCAACGCATATAATGTTAATATAATTGGATATAACCAAATCAATAAACTATCTTGAGGCTACATGACTACATGGTTAGATGGCATTCCAGCTCCTTACTAAAATTCGGAAAAGCTTAAAAATTATCTAACATAACTCTCTAGAAGTTGGACGGCAACTAAAATTGTTGAAAGAAGCGGTAATATCACCGATGGGTAAAATATGACACTGGCAAACAACCTGTTTCACTTATCTTTCGCTTTCAGTAGTTCTGGAGAACATCGGTAGAGAGTCGGACGCCATGATTTACAGAAAAGAGTTACGGCCCTTTATGGTCTGAGTTCAAATCCCGCCGTGGTTAACTTTGCCTTTCATCCTTACGGGGTCGATAAAATAAAGTACCAGTAATACACTGGCATAATTGCTGGCCTTGTGCCAAAAGTAGCAACAATTATATAAGGGAATTAGACATTTGGAAAAACAATCTTTTTCACGTCACCAAATATACTTTCTGCTCGGCGGAAGAAACTGTCAGACACATCTACAATAAAATAATATTTAGAAGAGTGTATTATTTGGAATAAGGTTTGTCTGTGTGCACAATGATTTCGCCAAAACCTTACACAGAGTTGATCTTAGGATATTATATCACCAGTTAAAAATCCATAGTACAGAAGAAGGAAAATATCTCAGATTTTTAGAATGACCAAAGTCAAATAGTGGTGGTCAATAAAGGTACTATTAAACATTTTAGTTATGATAAAAGGAGTGAAATAAGGCAACGTTTTAGGTCCTCGTATATTCATTGTAAGTGGCGATTGGCAGTCATTGGGGTCTCAGATTAAAAATGCTTTGGTAATTCTGTTCAAATTCCACTATGGTCAACTTTGCTATTTAACTTTTTGATGTCGATAAATACAGTACCAGTTGATTAGTAAGGTCAATTCTTCCATTCTTCTTTCTCGGGAAGAAATGTTGCGATCTGAAGAAGGATGGGCTCCACCAGGTTTAAAATGCCAAAGATACGTCGCGTTTCAGGACGGCACCCCTATGACTCCATCAAGAGTTAGTGCACATTACCATTATTCATTATATCATTTGTCTCATACAAATAAAAATATATAACTGTCCACATCCAGCGATGCAGACAACTTGAAATGAAGACAAACGAAGATACCAATACGCTCCAGCATACCTAATAACGCCGTTTAACGATACTAAAATCTATGCACTAAGTTAAAGACATTCATACATGCATAATACATACATATACATACATACATACACACATACATACATACATAAAAATATGTAAAACATTCCAAAGGGTTTGCATCTAATAACTGCATATACACATATACAGATACAAAGCGTATGCACATGCACACGGAAAAACCATCCACATCCACACATACAATAACATCCATACTTGCAGACACATGCATGATGCAGACATGCATACATATCTACCTAGTTGATGTTATGTAAATTCCAATGAGAGTCTTGTAACTATGTTAGAAACCGACTCTCTCTCTATTGGTAAACATTTGTGAACTTATAAAACCAGAAGAACATACATATAACACACACACACACACACACACACACACACACACACACACACACACACACACACACACACACACACACACACACACACACACACACACACACACACACACACATGATCCTTAGGGGCGAGAAGGAGCAACTTAAGACTGATACAATACACTACCAGAAAGGCATCTTTCAGAGTGTTAGCTTACCAGTGCTGCTCTTCGTCCTCTCACTAAACCCACTCTCATACCTGCTCACAAAACAAGGTGGTCATGGAAGTGGGTCCAGAAGTATCTCCCATCTTTTCTTTGTTGATGACCTGAAGTTGTATGGGCCAAATATCAACTATATTCAAAAACAATTGGTCCTCATGACACAATTTTTGGCAGACATCAGAATGAAATTTGGTGAGTCCATATGTGCATATTTGACAGTAAGACATGGTAGGGTTGTGCCTTTCTCTGGAAATCTAGAGATGAACGGCTTGACAATACAACCTCTACAGTCAGGTGACAACTACAGATATCTTGGACAGGATGAGAATGTCAGATACGATGGACCCATAAATAAGGAGAGAACCAGAACTGAATACCTCAGGAGAGTAAAGAAAATATGGTCATCAGAACTATCAGTGTACAACTAATACATTACCCACAATACTTATACTATGCCAATCCTAACACCAACAAACATTTGGTCTGCTGAACTGGTCATTGCAGGAACTAAGTGAGATGGATGTAAGAACTCGCAAGCTTCTCAGTGTTACTGGAAACTTAACATCGATGGTGATGTGGATAGGCTATACTTCTCACGCAAGGAAGGTGACCGGGGTCTAAAATCCATATTAACATCATACGAGACCCGAATAGTAACACTTCAGCAGAAGAAAAAGGTTAGCAACCATCTTGCCCAGGCCTATGATCATGAAGGAAATAATTGTTTCAAATTTTGACACAAGGCCAGCAATTACCCAGTACATTACTGGTACTTTATTTTATCGACCCCGTAAGGATGAAAGGCAAAGTTAACCTCGACGGGATTTGAACTCAGACCGTAAAGGGACGTAACTATGCTAGAAAGCATGGCGTGCAACCCTCTACCGATACTGCCAATTCACCCGCCCTATCATGAAGGAAATAATATCATTAGGATAGCCACTGAAGTGGAAGAGAGATATGGAAAAAGGCCTGATATAAATCTCTCTCCAAGGAAAATTGGAAGATTCTACTCAACGAACGAATAAGATTAAAAAATTGGACATATTTACAGAGAAAGTTGTGCATGGATACTTGAGACGAAAGACACAGACCATAGAGGGCATAGGCCCGGCATGGAGTTCAGACAAGTTTATGTCATCCCACCTTGAAGGATTACTCTATGCAATACAGGAACAAGCAATCCCTACCAAATATCCGCTACACATTAGTCGACAATAAATGTAGGCTTTGTAAAGCGAAGATCGAAGATGTTAGCCACATTGTTGCAAACTGCAAAAGAATGTCGTCTCGCTATTACTTCCCTATGAGACACGATGTGATAGCTAGAACCATCTGGAGTGTACTGAGGGAAACAAAATTTAAAACGAATGAGGAGGAATATGTTGATATAGATGGCACTAAAGAATACTGGTGGAACCTGAAAATAAAAACTGCCACCAAATTTAATCACAATCGACTTGATATTGTTGTTTCGGACCACACATTGAAAACTTTCTTTGTTGTAGAGATCAGCTGCCCAGTCAATGTCAACTTTGTAAGAAAAATACAAGAGAAGGAGGACATCTACGGACCATTATTGAGGAGTTTGCAGGTCCAGTATCCAGGATACACCTTCAGATTCATACCCATCATTATTGGAGCTACAGGTTATATACCAACCCGCTTGTCCAAAGTATAACTGAACTTGTATTTATGGACAAAGAGCGCAATTCCCTAATTCATAGACTACAAATGGCTGCGATAGCTGGCACCTTCAAAATTTGCAAAATATTCTTGCGATTCAAGGAAGGTGGCCTGTCAAAAGTGTACTCAAAATTAAGAGAAAGAGAAACATACATACATGCATGCATACATACATACATACATACATACATACATACATACATACATACATACATACATACATACATACATACATACATACTGGTGGAACCTGAACATAAAAACTGTCACCAAATTAAAGCACAACCGGCCTGATATTGTAGTTTGGGACCACACATTGAAAATGTGTTCTGTTGTGGAGATCAGCTGCCCACTTGATGTAAACGTTGTCAGAAAAATACAAGAGAAGGAGGACATCTACGGACCATTGATGAGGAGTTTACAAATCCAGTATCCAAGATACACCTTTAGCTTCATACCCATCATTATTGGTGCTACGGGTTATATACCAACCCGCTTGGACCAAAGTATGACTGAACTTGGATTTGCGGACAAAAAGCGCAGCTCCCTAATTCATAGTCTACAAATGGCTGCGATAGCTGGCACCTTCAAAATTTGCAAAACATTCTTGCGATTCAAGGGATGACATTTACTTTTCTTTTACAACCTTGCCACCAGGAAGGTGGCCGGTCAAAAAAATATACTCGAAATTAAGAGAAAGAGAAAACATACATACATGCAATCTTGAGAAGCTGGGCTTCACAAAAACAGAAAGAACACGACTAGTTAGGAAATTACAAGTACAATCCATTAATGGAACAGTAAAAATATGTAAAACATTCCAAAAATTCTGCATCGAATAACTGCATATACACGTGTACAGATACAAAGCATATGAGCATGAACACATATAACTAAAAACATACACATCCACACATACAACATCCATACCTGCACATACATGCATGCAGATATGCATACATATCTACCAAGTTGATGTTGTGTAAATTCCAATGAGAGAGTCTTGTATCTATGTTAGAAACTGACTCTCTATTGGCAAACATTTATAAAATTGTAAAACCAGAAGAACATACATACATATCTAGATACAGATACAAATACATATATACATGTATTCATACGCACACATGCATAGATACACACATACATATAAACATACATAGCTACACTCACATACATATTCAAACATACAAACATAGACATACATACGTAATACATACATTCATAAAGACACATACATGCACACAGATGTATATACATACATTCGTACACACTCACATACATCAACATAAACACACTCATACATAGACGCATACATATATGCGTACACTATCCGGTGTGAACAAATGCATGTTTGATTTGGGGAAACTATTCATTGAAGTTTCGGTTAATATCATCGGTAGCATTAATGCCACAACAGCCCGTCTTTGTAAATTGACGGTTAACTTCTGATCCCATTCATTGAGATAAAACCTTTATTCAAGATCATAAAGGCACTTTTCCAAAAACTGAATTCGCTATGCAGTTATTCACTAGAAACAATATAACTGGAGACGCTGACATCAATAGCATCGATGAAGAAGCGAAGAAATTGAACATGGAAAAAGATGAACAGAATTGTTTTAATTATTGTTAAGAAATATATTAAAACTATAAAATACAAAATTGCCGTTTTCTTGGAGTTGTGTGTTAACTCAATAATGACATATAAAATTGCTATAAAATGACAAAAAGGATCCCTTTCTTGATTATGTAAATGGAATAAAATTATACGGGGAGAAATTTCACACAGAGCTAACTTATTTTAAGACAACACAATTGCGCAAGCAAGCAATATTTGCTGAACGCAAGGGAGGAGTTGTTGATTGTAATTTTATTCTCAAAACTGAGATTTCTACACGAACATACTTCTAGAATACGCATGCCTATTGCAACTATGATACCACGTGTGGCCACAAGCCAGATTTTGATAGTCACTTTATTAACTTGCAATAAGGTTGATCTATTACAATCATCAACTCTGCTTGTTGCGCAATTGCCAGTGAATATCGTAGCAGATACAAACATGTGACTCAGCGAAGAATAGAGATAATTCAAAATTATTCTTAACGTAATAATTCTCGATAAAATTTATTCGTTTGTGAAACAACAGCTGGAATAGCGACCATATTTAATTTGAATTTGTAAGAGACCTACAAAATTAATACTGGCTATGATTAATGATATAAGCAAGGAATAGTTACAATAGCGTAATCAGCTTTCATGTTGGCAAATCCACGCCCATAATAATACTCACTTTCCCTAATTGTAAAACGACATCTTCAAGGTTACAAAAAAAACTAAACAAAGACAAATCGATGAAATATATGTCATCATGGATTTTGAAAACACAAAATAGAGTAAACATACACAAATATATTATCGCTGAGAAAATAAGAACTCGATACATTTGTAGAATTATAGAATTCAATTCATCACTGGTCTTTGATTCCATAAAATGTTAGAAATCTAATTCAAAGATTCCTGACCTGGAATGCTGGTGAATGTACGCACACACGCACACACACACACACACACACACACACACACACACACACACACATATATATATATACAAAGTGTTAAAACGATCAAATTTTAGTTTAGAACATTTATTAGCTGACAATTGTTTCTTCCAGAGGGAATGCTGGAATCATCGGAGCATAAGGAATGTCGAAACATGAAACTAAAATACCAGTAATTTAGAACATTTAGGGTACATAATTGTTATTAGTGTCAAAGGCATCATGTGGAGAGTAAGGAGTTAAAAAGATGTTCTGCTTGAAAGAACACAATTACAGGCAGCACTGGTTGGAAGTGTAATAGGTATAAGTAAAAATCACAAGCAAAAAAATCACAAGCCACAAAAAACCACAAGCTAAAAAAGTATGCAAAAAAGTTATAAGCAAGGAAAATTGGTGTACAATGCATGAGTCAAGATAGTCAATAAGGCATGTATGAGAAAAGAGTTATAATGCAGTTGAAATAAACATATTTTGTGTGGGGTGTTAAAGCATATTATAATTGTTATAAATGTTTAAGATAGTGTGCAATTTGTTAGTGTGGCATGTGGTGATAATGTAGGTATTTGTTATGTAAGGTGTAATGAAAAGCACATGATAGAGTTGGGTATGTGATTTTCATTTAAGTGTTTTTGTGTTGTAGTTCGTATGTATGTGTGTATGTTGTTTGTTACTCACAGCTATTAACCATTGGATTATTTTAAGTCGTTTATAGTCAATAGATGTTTGTCTGTTAAATGTAAATTCTGCCGAATTACTGGCCATGTTGTTATTTTAGGTATATTATTTTATGCATTTTTTATCTACAAATTATTTTTTCTAGGGTTTGTATTAACCGTTATTAAGCTGTTGGTGAACTATTATGTTGTTTAATTTTATAAGTTTACACAGGAAGTAAAGGGGGTTAATAACAAAGGGAGGTAATTAAAGTTGTTGATAAATTAAGGGTTGTTTTAATATTGTGGTAGTGATATAAAATAATCTTTATAGAGTATATAAAATATAGAATATTATTGGTTATATAATTGTTATCTTTTAAACTTGTATTTAAACTTTATTATAACTAGATAGTTTTTACATAGTTAACACCCCACACAAAATATGTTTATTGCAACTGCATTATAACTCTTTCCTCATACATGCCTTATTGACTGTATTGACTCATGCATTGTACACCAATTTTCCTTGCTTATAACTTTTTTGCATACTTTTTTAGCTTGTGGTCTTTTTTGGCTTGTGATTTTTACTTATACCTATTACACTTCCAACCAGTGCTGCCTGTAATTGTGTTCTTTCAAGCAGAACATCTTTTTAACTCCTGACTCTGGAAGAAACAATTGTCATCTAATAAATGTTCTAAACTAAAATTTGACCGTTTTAACACTTTGTATCTCGGCTCTGTAAAACACTTGAAAATTTGCATTGAGCCTTTTGTCATACCGGTAACCGGCTAGTACTGAGAACTACCCTACATATTTATAGTTATATCAAACATATATAAATATTCTTATTACTATATATATATATATATATATATATATAGGAACGGGTAGGACCCCGAAGGCTGAGCTCAAGCCGTTTCGATAATTCTACCCTAAGTATTGAGTACTTTGGTGCGTTATGGTCCATCTAGTTCCTTACCACATTTCCTTCGTTATATATATATATATATATATATATATATATATATATATATAAATATTTACACATACACCAATTAAACAAAGTCACAGATATATATGTGTTTTGGCAACCATTCGCGATGTGGCTCAATGAAGAATTAATAAATTAAATAATCAGAGCAAAATACTATAAAGTAAAGCAAGTCCATAGAATTATTTGATAATATATATACATCATTTCAACTCCCAATTAGCATAATTAACCACACAAAAATCAATTAGACCAGGCTATAAGATTAAAAGGCACCTATGAAGAAACAGTAAATAAAGACACCATAGTTATTTAATCTTGGTATGTATATAAGCGTTTCTAACTTTAATTTTATACCTAATTGTGTATGGTTGACCGTATATTTAATTAATTTCCACGTGCTGTTAAAATGTTGGATGGATATTTTATAGCGGTTGGCCGCGAAGACGCTGCTATGGTGTCTTTATTTACTGTTTCTTCATAGGTGCCTTTTAATCATATAGCCTGGTCTAATTGATTTTTGTGTGGTTAATTATGCTAATTGGGAGTTGAAATGATGTATATATATTATCAAATAATTCTATGGACTTGCTTTACTTTATAGTATATATATATATATATATATATATATATATATATATATATATATATATATATATCGTAGGCCCCTTCGTTGGTCGGCAAATTTTTTCGGTGGCCGAAACCAAAATATTCTGGTCCAGGCGAAGCAAAATTTGTATCCCAACTCTTTGTTAAACTGTTGGAATTCTTGTTTCTTATAGTTACCCGCGTGATCGTTTCCACGTGGGTACTGCTGTCCTATGATTGAATCAATATAATACACTCCAAGGTTAATTTCCACACGTGATCTTAGCAGTTGTAGAGTAATTCCAGAGGTAATTAAATCAATAACTCCCGTTGGCCTCCATGTCAACAAATCGATTTAAAGTATCTACTATATATATATATATATATATATATATGTGTGTGTGTGTGTGTGTGTGTGTGTGTGTGTGTGTGTGTGTGTGTGTGTGTGTGTGTGTGTGTGTGTGTGTGTGTGTGTGTGTGTGTGTGTGTGTGTGTGTGTGTGTGTGTGTGTGTGTGTGTGTGTGTGTGTGTGTGTGTGTGTGTGTGTGTGTGTGTGTATGTGTGTGTGTGTGTGTGTGTGAATAAATATAAGTATATGTATACACACACACACACACATATATATATACTAGAAATTATGTCCTTAGAATCATTTGATAAGATATATATACTCAATTTCCTCTCCCAATTAGCATAATCAACCACACAAAAAAACAATTAAACCAGGCTATAAGATTAAAAGACACCTGTGAAGAAATAATAGATAAATAAACGATACCCATTTATTCGCGATCAACAGCTATAGAATATTTACCCATCATTTCAATAGCACGTGGAAATCGATTAAATATATCGCCAACCATACACAATTAGGTATAAAATTAAAGTTAGAAGAAAAAATGCATATACACATATCAGGATACGTTTCTACCCTTAGGGTTTCGTTCGCTTTCGGAAATATCCTATCAAGAATAAATTCTCGAGCTTCGAACTCATCAGGAAACAAACTCACTTGGACAAAGATTTTTCTTAAATGATCCACGCCAGAAACGAATTCAAAATAGCTAAGAACTGTGACGTGGCAGTGGTCAAGTCAGAAAGAATGTGATTGTTACCTTACGGCTAGTAGGCTGGTTGCTAGAAAGCTTAGCCCAATATTGCCCAAATTGCATCTCAACCCTATGGGAGATTATCAAATATAAAGATTTACATATACACAAACTAGATAAAGTTATAGATATGTTTTTATATATATATGTATATATATATAAACTGGTGGGTTACATCCGTAGTGGTAGAGCACTCAGTTCATGGGACTGAGTTAGACAACAGTTAGTTCACCATACTGAGAACAATTGTTTCAGCTTATTCGAATCCTCAGCTCGGTCTAAATGAAGTTGTACGGAAAAATAAAAACAACCATACGAATACCCATGTGCAGAAATAGTCACTTCCCTTGGGGGAGGTAAACCCACAATAGATAAATATGTGGGAGATAACTGTGGATGTCCGGAATAAATTATTCAAATTATTCAGAATATTACAGATTGTTGATGTTAGTCAATCTGGAGCTTTGTAATTATATAATAGGTGTTTCCAGGCGTGTGGACAGCGTGAAATAAGTTAATTACTTGGATTTAGGAAATCGTTATTACGTAACTTCTCAGGATATTGATCCTTTCTTCAATGCACAGCCCATAAGACGGGTCCCCTTTTCCGTGTGGCTTAGACTATATATAATTTTATTCCAAGTAAAAAAATTGGTTTACTAATTGATCAACGAGAACAAACCAAACTCGTCTGAGGATTAACAAATATGCAATAAGTTTAAAATCAGCAGCAACGCTCCCAGTCGAACAGTTATTTGTATATTTAATCTTCGTTTCGTTTGTTATTTTGTAGAGTTATTTTGCAGTCAACCATACACAGCTGTACTGACGTATTACCCACAATGCAAAAGTGTTGCTTGAAAAATACCTTCGCATTAAACACACAAATAAGTGCGCACATAAATCCATATACAATAACATAGTAACAGAGATGAACATTTAGAGTGTAAACGTCTCCATGAATAGCATTAACTATTTATCTTGATGAATATAAATCTATACAAATATTGATTTGCACTTATCATCTCTCAGAGACAGTGTGATGTCAAAGGTTAGTGCGAGCTGCGAGGGTAGTAAGTAGTAGTGTAGTTTGTGGGTAATGTTGCTAGAGTTATCATTGGGTAGTCAGTGTTAATGAATATATGTAGTATGTGAAAGGTCAAAGTTGGTAGAATGTAAGTGGTTGTAATTTCAACAAAGGTTTCATGATATATGTCCTCATGATGCTAAGAGTTAATGAAATAAAAAAAAATCAATCCATTTTTCCCCCAAATATATTTATGTTTTAAACAGTTGGGAATTAAATGGTCTAAAGAAAAATTCTTCTCTCTCTCTCGATATATATGTTTTCTGAAGTCTGAAGAGGATCGGGAAGAAATAAGGTACTCAATTATTAGAGATGATACTTTTTTATTTTATAGATTAGGGACACAAACTGATTCATCCGTATGTATGTATGTATGTATGTATGTATGTATGTATGTATGTATGTATGTATGTATGTATGTATGTATGTATGTATGTATGTATGTGTGTGTGTGTGTGTGTGTGTGTGTGTGTGTGTGTGTGTGTGTGTGTGTGTGTCTGTGTGTGTGTGTCTGTGTGTGTGTGTCTGTGTGTGTGTGTCTGTGTGTGTGTGTCTGTGTGTGTGTGTGTGTGTGTGTGTGTGTGTGTGTTCAGAGAGTACTATAAGGACTATTGCACATATAGGACTATTCCACGGTTATTTTGCACCTTCTTGGAGCCCATAACAATTGAAAAGAAAAAAAGTTGTACAACCCTGTCTTCTAAAGAATGGAAACTGTGCCTCTGACACATTTTTTATCTCGGCTGTGAGAATCACCTAGAAATATGTCATTCCCATTCTTCTAATCAATATTCATTTCTAATGTGGTTCTCATACTTTTGTATTAAACATACAAGGTAAGTGTTGTTGGTGGAGAAGAGCTCATACAAGCAGTGTGATATTTCTGTCTGCACACTTCTTTAATATATGAGAACTATGGCGACAAGCTACGCCTTGAAATCATGGAAATATAGACAGGTTGTGATGACGATGCAGATGAAGATGACGATTGTAACAATATAAACAAATGATATTATCACAACATATTTCTGATTAATGAAATATTAACAAAGTATCTAATGATGTGCTTGAAGCCATGGAGAACACTCTCACATATCTACTTACATGCGTATGTATGTATGTATACATGCATGCAGGTATGTATGCATGCATGTATATATGATGCTTGTATGTATCTATATATGTATGTGCATGTATAGCCCACACAAACGCACGCACACACACACAGACATTACACACACACATATATATATATATATATATATATATATATATATATATATACCATCTCAAATTAATATTTATAAAAGTTGTTTAATGCTTTGAAATGCAATCTAAATGGATTGAACAATAAAATTATTGGTGTTTAAAAAATATTTTCTTGCGTGTGTATATATAAATCTCGTTCAGACGTATCTGATGTTCAAAATAGATACAATTCGCCAAATATTTCTCTGAGATTCTTATTCAGAATTACGCTCTGCAAAAGGTTACATAAAATGAAGGGGACCCCATTATGGCCGTAGCCATGATAGTTAAAATGAACAAAAGAACCAATGAAGTTACTAATACTTAATCAATGGAATTCTACCAGCTTCCTGACAAATATTAGCTCTCACATTAGTAATTTACACACATACACAGTAAATCTGTGTTTGATTTAAATCCGACGTGTTTGTTGTGAATCTGTATTGATATATCATAGCAGATGCTACCGCCACATCTCAGTACTCTCCTACTGACATTAGCTTATTCGGATAATTTGTTCAGCTTATTTTTGAGAAACACAGTTGATTTTAAATGTTATTTACTTTTAGTGATGAGTAAACTAAAAATAAATGGTTAATAGGTATTAATATTCTTTTAAACTGATATAAAATCCTAATGTCTAAAAATCAACTAGAAAATGTGCGAACAGTGTGGGCATACAATTCACGGTTAATTTGTTGAAATGTTGTTGTAATAGCAACCAAACCGTAAGACCTTTACTCTTGTTAAAACATTTCTACATCTACATTGTAATTCTGCAATTATTTTGAATCCTCTGCTTGCGCGCTTTAATCGAAACAAGCTAGATTCGGGTTCGTTAAAAATCATCTGAAAGAAACTGAGATAATATCCGGCCTGATGAGCCCTAATCTTGAGAGAGAATTAAAGGTTGTTTTATTTCCACTCGGACCACATTATCAAGTGATCCCTTCTCTTTTTTTTTAAGCAGTAGAGAATAATATATGAACTTTATGGCTGATGTTTTTTACTGGTGAACGGTGAAAACATTGTTGGTTAAATGTGTTGTCCATATAACTTTAAATGGAGCATTTTCAATAGAATAAAAAAAATAGCCAAATCTAACACTGCTCATAACTAAATCACACAGGGTTGTGCCGGGTTCTGCAATGAAACTATGGCACTGTTCCCAATTGTTATGTCATGGATCTGTAAACCCGTTTGGAATCAAGGGGGCACAGTCGTGAGGGTTTTAAACCTGGCGGAGCTCATTCCTCTCAAGGTAAAAATTATAGAAAGATTATAGAAAAAATTATAGAAAGATTATAGAAAGATTATAGAAAGATTATAGAAAAAATAACAATAAAGTTTTCATTATTGCTACATGGATAATGAATATGATGTCATTAAAAGGATAAGTGACTAAACTGTGGGGATTTGGATCGAGTATGTATATCATTAATGAAAAACAAAATTAGAAATATATATGACATGAAATAGGTGGACAGTGTGTTAAGACCCATCCAGGAATCCCACATTATCTAAGAGAATACCGTTGCTGTTAAGTCTCTTCTATGTATATTCTCCATCCTACAAGCGCATAATGAGTTTAAGCCTATTGGCGTACCCATTTCTCGACACTTCCACACATCCTCCCCAGCCAATTCACTGAAATGCATCCCCTTCTTCTGCAAATTACATTGATGATGATGATGATGATGATGATTATAGTGATGATAATGATTTCTTACAAAATAGGATAAAAGGATAGAGATCTC
>OZ024742.1:264348374-264355874 GCA_964016885.1 Eledone cirrhosa | reverse complement strand
CTTTCTGCTGCAGATTAGCAGATGTAGAATAGGAAAGTTTAACGGTAAAGCAGTTTAATTTGGTTAAGATATGGTTAGGTAGGAAGTGTTTCTCTAAGATTGCAAAAGAATATTCTTGGTATTTGTCCCTTGGTCTGTATGTTGAAAGGTGCATTATACCATATGATCTTTCTTTTACGGCGTCTATTTCTAGTTTTATTTCTATTTATATGGTTATTCTCAATTTGATGAATGGTGTTGGTGTTATTAGAGGAGTTGGAGGAAATATTATATCTATTACTATTACTTATATGTTGTAGAATAGGGTTGTTCTTAGTATTATCGTAAAACAATGATATGAATAGGTAAAATAACTTGACTTTGTTATTGTTTTCATTATGAAATTAATATATAATGTCAGACTCTGTATCTAAGGGATTAACTCAGCGGAACACGGAACCTTTCAATGGATTTCACTGGATTACTCGCTATCAGATTACATTGAGTTCTATCTACGGTACGGACCCTACCACAATGGCTAGACCATATTGAAAAAAAAAATAATAAATAAAATATATATATATATATATATATATATATATATATATATATATATATATATATATATATATATATATATATCAAAATCAATGTATAAATGACTTCTACAGCACTAGAACTGTTTCATTCGAAGGAAATCATCAGGAAAGCCAACTGTCATCGTAATATTGGCTTTTCTGGTCCTCCTCCTGTCATGTCCACAAGAGTGTCAGTTACAAAGCTTGGCTAGATGTGGTTCCACCACAGCTGAACACATTGCTGTCCTTTCTCATTAAATTCCGCCAAGTCCAATGCTACGCAGGGGTATTCCAGCAGGGGGTATATCAGGAGGTGCTGCGTAGTCTGTGGTTCAATGCCGCAGTCACACACAACGTCTTCATCTTTTAAATATTCCCATTTTGCGAGAGTGACTTTTGCACGTCCAACACCAGATCTTAGTCTGTTTAGGCATTTACACAATGCATAGATTGCATCTGCTTCGGGGGGAGGGGGGCAGTGCCTCGCTCACGTTTAGCTCCATTGTTGTTACAAATGGGAGGTTGTTAAGTTCTTCTTCCCATCAAGTGATTCTTTCACTACTTATGCTTGATGTTCCAAGGGGCGCGACCCTCCCTAAGAAACGTTTCCTGGATTTTAGGCGGCTTTTGGTCGGCACATGGCCGAAGAGGATGTTTTTGATCTGTTGTCTGTTGTTGACTACCTTTCTTCTTTGCTGCAAGAAGACACCTTCTTGTCCAGGGTTTCACCTAGATAGACTGGGTGCTTGTATGTAGGTGGTTCTCTTCATAATAAGGTGTTAGCTCTTGCAGAGCATTGGAGACTATTTCCACAACTTTGAAATCAGTGTCTTGTGCACCTATGCCAAGATCATCTGCATAGATGAAGCAGCGGGTGTCTACTACACATTTTGCTTGGTCGTTGATGTATATGTTGAAGAGAAGTGGTGCAAGCACACTTCCCTATGGGAGGCCATTCTTGAATCTTCGTCATCTGCTTTTTATCCCTCCTAGCTCAACAAAGAAGTGCCTGTTTTCAAGCATGCTTTCAATCAACTCTGTCAGACAGGTGTCTCTTGTGGTTTCCAGGATCTTGCTAAGGAGGCATCTGTGGTTAACTGTGTCATAGGCAGCTGAGAGGTTGACAAACACCACACCGGTTACCATCCCTTCCTCATAGCCGTCCTCGATGTACTGGGTGATGTGCAGTACTTGGCTAGTTGCCGACATGCCAGGGCGGAAACCCGCTTTTTAAGGGATGAGGTGTTCGTCCAATTCGGCTAATTCTGTTGAGGCTTTCCTGATAACTTCTTTCGAAAGAAATATTTCGAGTTGTGTAGAAGCCCTTTCTATGTGGAATTTGATGTTTACACTCTACTAATGTATTGAGTCCCTGAGTACCTTACTTACTGTGGTTAACCTCTATTGAACTCGACACACACACACACACACCACACACCACACACACACACACACACACACAAATATATATATATATATATATATATATATATATATATATATATATATATATATATATATATGTGCATAATACGGAAGTCATCATATATAAGAGGGTGGGCTGACAAGTTCATAGGCTAACTATGAAGAAGTAATGCTAGATCTGTGGAATCATGTATGCATTAATTTCAACTCTTCTTCAACTGCATTGTTTTCTTCAGGTAAACTGACATCTGACTGGGAAAACTTCAAATGGAACTAGTGGCAGCTTCTCTTGAAAATGGACAAAATTTGGCATCGTGATCTGCAGAAAAAGAGTTTACCCTAAGGACATTCAGGCTGACATTGATGCTACATTATGAAATGATGCATCAACTTTGGCAACGGTACAAATGCTGCTGAATTTAGGAGAGAGCGGGAGGTTCTTGAGGGTGACCCAAGGTCTAGATGTCCTGCAACTGCCTCTATTGAGAAAAACATAGATCCTGCTCACTACATGGTGATGGATGACAGGCGACTGACTATAAATCAAATAGTCAATGCCATTAGTATATCCTGTGAGAGAGTTGGAAGTATTCTGAACAATGAACTTAGCATGACGAAGGTTTCTGCTCGGTGGGTGCCACGTCTTAGGACACTTGATTAAAAGTACACCGGGCTGATCACACCACTAGAAAATCTGACATTGTTTGAGGCAGTCCATCTAGTTTCCTGGAATGTTCCTAACTCAGGGAAAGTGTTGGATTAATCACTTTGAGCCAGGGACAAAGAGACAACCTATGCAGGAGAAACACCATTCTTCCACTGATCCAAAGACGGCAAAGATCTTTCATCTGCAAGGAAGCTGATGGTCTCAGTTTTAGGGGATGAAAAGGTATTGTGTTTATTGATTATCTTCAAAAGGGACACATCATCAATGGAGAATTCTATGCTAATTTACTGCGGCAGTTACAAAAGTCTATCAAGACCAGACGCCCAGGAAAACTGACGAAAGGAGACCATTGGGACAGTTCTCCAGCACACAACTCCTTAGTTTCAATGGCTGCTGTGCATGACTGTGGCTTTGAACTGATTGATCACTCTCCCTATTATCCTAATTTGGCCCCATCTGACTATCGCCTGTTCCCCAACATGAAAAGACAATTGGCTGGGAACCAGTATCGCAGTGATGGCGTCATATCCACTGTTGACTTTTTTGGCCAACAGATAGAAGAAGTGTGTGGACTATTTTGAAAAATAAGCCTAATTTGGTCACATTCTATGGAAGTATTTTGGTTAGCTTATTAACGTTGCAGCTGAGCCTCGTAGGCTTTGTAAATAATCTCTTTTTGTAGACAGCTTGTTTACATATAGTGCAATCTTCACGCGCTCGTAGTAATTAGCAATACCGCCAACACAGCATGGTCCAGTTTGGACCATGCTGTGTTGATCATACAGATGATCATACAACTAGACAGATATATTATTAAGTCTCCTGCAAAGATGATCATACAACTACACAGATATATTATTAAGTCTCCTGGTACAAAGAGAATATGCGTTCCTCTCATTCCTGTTTCTACCGTTGAACATTCTTCTTGGGTATATGTAAGGTAGCGTTCATCCGAACGTCTCTTCAATTTTCAGCATTTTGCAGCCATTTTGAAAGACTTTCAGATTATAATTCGCAATTTGCTTTATGCAGAATATTGCAATTTAGTTGCACATACTGCTGAATATACGCATATTAACATGGATAATATTTCTACATCATATAAGGTATTTCGACTCAGTATTAACCTGGAAATACACAGATATACACACACATACATGCATATATATATATATATGAATGGCTATGTGTGTGTATGTGTATGTGTGTGTGAGTGTATGTGTGTGTGTATATATGTGTGTGGATGTGTGTGTTTATAAATATATATGACACACACTCTTATGTGTGAATGTGTGTACAAAACAAACATAAATACTAGTAGAAGACATAAATGATAATCAGATATGAGTAGCAGGTGCATATTTGATTCTCTTCAGAACAGTAGATTTTCTTCACAACACCATACACTTTACAGACTATACTTTGTAGATTTTATTGAGGTACCAACTTTAGACGTGTTGTCATTTTCGTGGCAAAACTAAATAATTTTTTTTTCTATTCTACGTTGTAATTGTTCGATGCCTAGCCACTTTATAGGGTATACTAGATGGGTTCTCTTGTTCCTTGCAAAGCTTAAACGTAATCTCTACTCAACATTATCTCCGATCACTAAAGATACCCGTGACCAAGAGAATGATAAATGAGAGTTTCAGTATGATTGTGCCAGGGAAAGCAGAGGGATAGGAGCTTGAGGGTGGTAGGGACGAATTTATGAAAGATTGACAGTGATAGGTAACTACATGTGTGTAGGGCGACAGGGTAACGAAAGGGGAACAATGAAAGTAGGGGAATGTGATGTATATCAACAAAGAGTGAGAAAAGAGAGTCTAATGTGAGTGAGATTTACAGACGTCCATTTTCCTGAATAGAGATTGGCTTAATAAACGAAGCTGTTGGACGTTTCTCTTCCATCGCGAAATAACTGGCAAAGCCATTGTTGTCTAATTTTAAAAGACCCTAAATAGTAATCAGCTCTGGCAGTATAGCGGCTTTCGTGTTAGTATGTCGATCTTTGTAATAGCAAATGTCTAGGCCTCGTTTTCAGCAACTAGAACCAATTTAGTTATCACTTTAACGGTGGGGTTTGAGTTGTCTTGTGAATGTCAAACACTTCTTTGGTTATGACAGGTTTCACAGTTGTCACAAGGGTTTCAGGTATTTTCAAATCAAGAGTCATTTCACATGTAGTCGAATAAATAATACTGAGAAACTTGTGTATTATTCCTCTCTTGCAAATTATATCCGATTTTTATTATATCCAATTTTTTCTCAGCCTCATTTGTGCTCCATTGTTCATGATATATATATATATATATATATATATATATATATATATATATATATATATATATATATATATATATACAATGTTAGTGTGAATGAACAATGGAGAACAAATGAGCTGAGAAGACTGCACTGGCGCGGGCATGTGATACGTACGGAGAATATCCGTGGTATAAAGAAGCACCGAAGACTATGGAGCCTGTATAAGAGGGAAACCTAGGAAAATATATGGCGAAGGGGAAAACACCAACGCCAAGAAGTTACCCATCTTTACGTGGAGGAGCATTGTTAGACAATGTATGTAATCGTGACAAAACTGACCTTAAAATTGTGGTCAGGGTGGAGTATGGAGGATGGAATGTAAAATATATCAACATTTATGTCTCACACTTAGATTATATTCTTGTTAAGAATCTATTTACTGCTCGCTTCTTTATTCTTTTACTTATCACTCACCTGTTTTCCTATTCACAGTAGCACACTGCCCCATGACGAAGGAATGGCATTAGAACTGTTTCTATTCAATACCATCATCATCACCGGTTATTACTCTACGAATCTTCCATCACAAATCTGTGTACAGGAGGACGGCTTCGGTATGTCCTTATTCAATAGCCGGTAGCATCACTCTTCTTTGCTCATATTAATCTCCACCGAAATGAAAGTGGGAGAAGGTGATGTATATCAAAGACCGTAATATGAGAGTGGGACTTTGGCAACAGATGTCACAGATATCACAGATCCTTCCCGATGTTCAATAACCTATATAAATATATGCGAACATCGGTGTTGGTAAATGCTTTTATCAAAACAACTGCAAAGATGACAAAGAAAGTCAGAGCGAGCAGGTTACCATTAACACAAACTCACACTCTTAATCATCATGCAATAAAAGTGAACTTCTCAGGACAACCCAACTTCAAAAGTATATTCCAAAGGGTTTGACTGTGTAAAAACCCTTCATGAGATCAATAAAGCAATTTTACAGATCAAGCTACTGCACCTTACACTTCTCCTGCATGTCATATAGTGAAGACCATATCTGCATTGCCCTGATATAGACGGAAACCACACTGAGATCCCGGCAGAATGTTAGGTGCAATGTGTATCAGCAGTCGATTCAGAAGAATTCTGGCATACATAGATACATGGTGGCTGCCAACTCGTTTTCGAGTACGGCCAATACTTTATATCCATGTAGGAGAACCCCTACTGATGCGCTAAACGAGTGTGACTTTTTCGTCCAGCCAGCGACTTGAAAACTCTGGTACAAACACTACACTTGTGACAATTATTGACACATAGTGCTAGGCCCATGGTACCATGTGACGACAAGTGCAGAGAGATCTCCAGATATAAAGCAATGCCTGTGCCGTGAAGCTTTTATAGAGAGCAAAGGCACTGCACAAAGCCAATCCCACTCTCTTAACCAAGATGATATTTACCAAAAAGAAGAACAAGTCAACATCATTGGATACCATCAGGGTTGCAGGTGTTATATCAGAGTTTTCCTTCTCCTAGATACATACATACATACATTTTGGAAAATTAACGCCTGTTTATATGCCTTAGCAACGACAGTGAAGTATTATCTTGGTGATAGCATAGATATTAACAAGAACAGAACACCACCAAAAATACCATCATATATAACTAAAATAGAAAAAAATATTGCTGACCTACGAAAAACCATAGGATATGTGACAATGCTCCTTACATGCAAACAAACACAAAAGAACCTCACTCCTCACCAACAAAGAGTGAAAAATAAAATAGAGACGATGTTTGGTAACAGTAGAACCAGAACTCTTCAATATAAAATGATCACCCTCAAACAAGATTTGAGAGCTGTTAGCGAAAATAGAGATATGAAGAACAAAATAATAAGTGTCACTGAGGCCCCATCCCAGAAAGACATAGATTCCTTTTGGAGCAAAATATGGCGTGAAAAGAAGAATTTCAACCAAGATGCAGTGTGGCTAAGAGAAATCCGAAAGAACTTTTGCTCCTACACTACAACAAAAACATACGAAATAAGTGAGGGTACCCTTGAGACTGTGATAGGAAAACTCCAAGATAAGAAAACACCAGGAAGAGACATGATTGTCGGCTACTGGTACAAAAAACTAATATTCTATCGGAGGTATCTTACTGACCTATACCAACAAGTTCTTAAGGGGGATACACTTATACCAGAATGGTTGACATTAGCACAAACATTACTAGTCCCCAAGAACAAAGACACCCACTTGGCAAAAAACTACCGACCCATTGCATGCCAGAACCTGATGTATAAGATGTATACAGCTTGCCTGAATCTATTCCTCCAAGATCACTGTGAAAATAATAACATCATTACAGATGAACAAGCAGCTGGAAAGAAAGGGGTTTAGGGATATGCTGAACAACTCTTAATCAACAAAACTGCGATGTCGGAGGTGCGACAACTTAGGGGGAATATGCTACAGTCTGGCTGGACTACAGGAAAGCTTTCGATTCTGTTCCCTACTCTTGCTAAAGTCCCAGTCATTATTGTAAGAGCCATAGAGAGGCTGTCTTCTTCTTGGG
>OZ024742.1:264293374-264343374 GCA_964016885.1 Eledone cirrhosa | reverse complement strand
GGCTGTAATATTTAGCTTAGCATTGGGAGGTAGTCTTTTTCCGGATTTATATAATCCCCCATCATAAAGAATATGTTTATCTTTTGTCAGTATTAAAAAACAAAAAACATTATACAATTTTAAATTAATTTATTTTACCCTAAATAACTTCATATTTTCTTTAAACAGCTTTCTCAAAAAACAGCTTGGTTTCAACATATTTGTTTTCGATTGTCTAATTTTACACGCTTCTATTTTCTATGTGCAGCTTTACACCCCCCACAATTATGACTTGCTAATTATAATGTACGTCTTATGAGCCAGTACACACACACACACACACACACACACATACAGATACACACACATCTTCTTCAGCCGAGCTTACACTCGCAAAGATTCAGCACGCTCTCTCCAATCATCCCAGTCGAGAATGACATTTCTCAGTTCATCGATGTTAACAATGTTGGCATCTCTCAGCTGGGTATCAATGAATGAAATGGCCTGGATGACGGATACAGTGCCCAGCCAGTTTCATTCGTCTACAGGCAACTTTTTTTAGACTGGTGGTAGGGATCTGTATAGTTCCTTATTTGTCGGCTTCTGTTTCCAAGAAATGTAGAGAGCCATCCTCAATATCCTCGTGTAACATCCGTCAAGTCTCTTGCATAGCACTTTGTCAATAGTCCACGTTTCACTGCCGTAATGTAGGACGGACTCAACAGTTGCTAGGAAGAGGCGCTCCTTGATTGTGCGGTTTAGGTGGGACTTGCACACCTTCAGTAGCTTGTGACATGCCGACCATGCTAATGTTTTTCTAACTTCAAAGTCCTTCCATGAGCTGTGCATCCATGCACTGTTTTATCTGTTGTACCGTCCTTATCAAGAACTGGAGCTGATTGTAATGCATGATTCCGGTCTTCTTTGCATTGCGATGCAGTCCTATTTTGCCTGATTCAACTTCAACACGTGTGAGCAATGCTTGAGCTTGGCTGATTTCCTTTATGATCAAGGCAATGTCATTGGCGAAGTCTGTGTCAGCGGCAACTTTTGGATGGTGACGATAACTTCACCTTCGATCCAATTTGAAATCCAACTCTTCTTTCTTCCCATGAATGGCCTGCCCCATTGCATAATAGAGAACAATTGCAAATAGCAAGGGTGCAAGCGTGTCGCCTTGGAGAACACATGCGAGAATCTCAAAGTAATCAGTGTTTCCGTCCGGTGTCAACACGCGAGCTCGAGTACCTTCGTCCATCAGACCTATAGCTTGAACTATCTTTTCAGGTACATCATATGCTCTCAGGATCTGGAGCATTCGCCCTCGGTGGATGCTGTCGAATGCTTTTCGAAAGTCTACAAATGAGACGACAGCCTTTAGGTTGTGTGATTGGACACCCTCGATTAATCTCCTCAATGCAAGAATAGGCGCAATAGTCGTTCTTGGTCGGAAGCCATTCTGGTTCGAACATAGTTGTGGATTGATGTTTGGTTGAATACTGTTGAAGAGCATTCGATTTGCCAATTTGGCTGCAATGTAGGACAAAGATATTCCCCTGTAGTTGTTTCTATAGCCGAGATCACCTGACTTTGGTAGTGGCTTTATATCGCTTTCTGACCATTGGTCAGGCTTCTCGCCGACCATCAGCTTGTTGACATAGCCGAGCGTCATGTCATCAAGGTTGCAATGCTTGAGAACTTCCGGGCTGATGCCAAAGGCTCTCCTCTCCATCAGAGACTTCTTGGCTATTGAGTATTAAGCAGGTGTGAAGAGTGTATCTGAGATTCCCAGACTTTTCAGCACTAGTGTAATTTCGCCGATCTCACCCACAATTTTAGGCTCTTTTCCAAGTAATTCCTTGAAGTGTGAGTACCACTTCTTCATGCGATCTTCCTTAGAGTTTGCTTTTATTATGGCTTGTTTGACAGATTTCTTCCTAGTGATCTCGTTTATTAGCTTCCAGCTTTCCCCATCACTGGGAGGAAATCTGTCAAACAATCCATAATAAAAGCAAACTCTAAACTCGCATCTACACACACCTACATATACACATTGATACAAACATGCATGCACACACGCACGCAAACTCGCAAATTTTAAGAGCTATCACAATTAAAATATGTAAGGAAAAAGAAAGAAAAATAATAAATATCTATACACAGAAATGAGCAGACTAAGGATAGAGCCACGCTACTACATAGTTTTGGCTTCGATTGCACTGCAGCCAGTCCTGATCTCTTTGAAAGGGATCTGTACCAATTTTAAGGAAAGTTCATGCCACCTGCCCCCCGCCCGCCCGCCCGCACGCCCGCACGCACGCACGCACGCACGCACGCACGCACGCACGCACGCACGCACGCACGCACGCACGCACACGCACACACACACACACACACACTCTCTGCAAACTTGATAGCTCCGCATGATTTACTCTCGCAGAGATGGCTATCATGAAATGTTTCCCCCAAAAAATTGCTTCCCACTTTCACCACTCAAGTGTTTTCAGGCTTTTCACAAGCCTGAAAACAATTCAACTTCGAACCAAGAATTTTACAGGCCGGGAGAATCCCTTTCATTACCATCAAAATATGCACCCAGAGTTAATCCCTATCCTCTCCAAAATCTTCAATCATTCCATTTTGATCTTTAGAATCACGTTACTATGTCCTACCCTCAAGAATTGCAACTTTTCAAACCCAGTCAAATATTTGTCCAACTGTCTTATTTCCACCGGAGCTAATGGAAACAATTAAAAGTTTCCTTCACCAAAGCGTTTCCCACCCCAGTAGTCCCAAATACGGTTTTCTTAGAACCTGATCAAATAAGGGCCTTTCTTGTAATTCATCTCTGATCCCTTACTATTAAATGATTTGGCGAAAATAATGTCGCTGTACATGATATCAGAAAATCATTTGACTTTGCCTCACTCTAAATCTTCTAGCTAAACAGGTGGCCTAAAAATGTTATGCGACTCTTATCTTTCGTGTCGGAAGCTTCCTGTCAGAAGATATCTTGCAATGTACACAAAAATAGTTTTTTTCTGATTTACCATTTCATTAACTCTGATTTAATTTAGAGCCCATTTGTGTTGCCTATACTCAACAACTTGATCATCAACAAGCTCTTGCTGTCACCTTTAACAACATTCTCTTCCATTCAGATATTATTACGCACTCCAAACTAAAGGTTAACTTCATTGGATCAAAAGTTGAAAGTATGCTTGTGTATGGAGGGGAGTGCTAGACACTCACAAAAGAGATGGAAAGACGGTTAAATGGCACTTATACAAGACTACTGAGGAAAGTACAAAATGTATCTTGGAAGTAGCACAAAACAAATGAATCTCTATACGGCGGCCTGAGACCAACTACAGACATCACAAAGGCTAAAAGGCTCGGTCTCCTACGTCAGGTATGGCGAATAAATCAGGCAGAGGCATTACACCAGTTACTGGTATGAGAACCAACGCATGGTAAAAGAAAAAGAGGTTAGCCTCATGTTACGTTTCTGGAACGGGTTTGTGAGGATACAAATCTTAGAAAGAATGAACTTGCGGAAGCCATACTAGATAGGGACAAGTGGAGGAATATAATTATTTACGTTGTTCGAGAAAACTCCACATGATGAATGATGATGATTACCAACTCATTCTTAATTCTTTTCATATCGATGTTCTTCACATGTAACCAAGACACCTTAGATCAAATCTACTCTGCCTCCATAAACAGAAACCTTGATAAGTATTCTCTAATGTGGACAGCAACATTGTCTCCTATATATATATATATATATATATATATATATATATATATATATATATATATATATATGTGAGTGTGTATGCTCACGTGTATGCGTGCCGATTTGTATAAACACCTGTTCATGAGGATGAGAAGTGGAACTAACCTCTTGCCTATAACCACTTCAAAAACAATAGTATATCACTCAAACACTAAAGAAATATGAACTGGTTTAATCCCCGTTCAACACGAATCTCACAAGAGAAACAATATAAAAGTCAATTATTTTACAAACTCTTCTATCAGAAAATTTAGTTCGCTGAATCCTTCAGCGCAATATAAAAAAAGAAAAACAGATGATAACTGTAGTTATGAAAATATTGAGCCATCTTCTATGAATAACTGATGAAAAACTAACGCCATCGTATATCATAACACCACAACCAAGGAAAACTGTAATACTGTTTCTACAAAAAATCCATTTAAGTGTCAACTATACTAATATATGATCTCTTTCAAACACCACCATAAAGAAAATATTATATCAACTTCGAAGCATATCTGAGGAAAGATGGACGAGAATACGAAATAGAACTGGACAAGGCAAGCCGATAAGCCTGTAAAAATGAATTCAATTTCGAATCAACGGTATAGATGATGTGGAGTTTGTGTAACCACAGATTATTATTAACTATCATAGTCTAAGTCAGCATTCTCGAGGAATTGCATGCTTTCACAAAACATTCTAGTGTTCAATGAAATAAGATGCAATCTAATGAAATTTACTAAAATATCTATAGACATGGGTTTCGTGATTTTTGGAAAAACCATATAAGGGTTCAGCAACCCCTAGTCTAGGGTCTTGTCATGAAGATAACGGGTATGCATTGTGACATATGAATACCCCCTCACTATCGCTAGAACAATAATCATGACTACTTTAGAATGGGTTTGTATTAGTAAACATATTTGTGTTACAATTGTATAAAGAATAAGGATAGCAGTGTGTGTTTATACTGGTTTACTTCATAGAAGTGAATAATGAGACGTACATATATTTTACCATTCATAGTGAGCAGGCTGGAGTCTCCTTAGGCTGTTGGTGAGTTGAGGATTTGCTCTGCATTCTGGCGTGTTGTTAACGAGGCTGTTGCGAAGCGACACAGAGAGGAGTTGATCTTTCAGCCTCTTACTTATAGTGGCCAAGAGGACGTAACTCCTTTTACCTCCTGTAGGTGACACCAGGGGTCACTACCGTCACAAAGGGACGCAACTCTTATTTCAGTCTTATGTCCGCCGCAAGTGGGTGGGAGCACTACTCTACCTACACCACAATCTTATTGAAAATCATGAATTATCTTCACGTCTACATACAGCATCAGCCCCCAAACCACCACCACCACCACTATACTACTACTACTACAACTACTACTACTACTACTGCTGCTACTACTACTACTACTACTACTACTACCTTTATTTACACCACAACTATTACCACCGCTTCCAGCCATGCCACTTTCACCATCTTCCTTGCTAACATCTCTCCCACTACCAACATCAGTCGATTGGTATTATTTCCCCAACTTCACTACCACTATCGCAATGATTACCCTTTCTAACATTACCACTAATATTACCTTCAGTATTGCGATAGAATCGTCACTTCGACCACCATCCCCACCAACTCTACTACTACTACTATTACTACTACTACTACTACTACTACTACTACTACTATAACTACTACTACTTTCTAAATAAAGCAGCATATGTTCAGTGACTTGAAAGTTAAGATTTTCTGCTTCAAAAAATTGCTGCTGAGAGGAGTCAGTAAATAAAACAACATCAGCAACAACAGTAAAAGTAACAGTAAGTAAAACAATAACAACAAGAAGAATGCAACTAAAACAAGATAGAAACAACACAAAACAATAACGTATATGGTTGTGTGTGGGAGGGTGAACATTTCAAGACGATATAAAAACAATACTATCATTGGCCGCAATATTTTTGTGGTATTTAGAGGTATAGTTGATTAACTGGACCCAAGTACATGACTGGTCCTTTCTTATAGCAACTCCGAAAAGATAAATGATAAAGTGGACGTCTTCTGGATTTGAACCCACGATGTAAATAACTGTTTCTACTTTTGGCGCAAGGCCAGCAATTACCACAGTGCATTACTGGTACTTTATTTTATCGACCCTATAAGGATGAAAGGCAAAGTTAACCTCGGCGGGATTTGAGCTCAGATTGTAAAGGGCCGTAACCCTATGCTGCAAAGCATGGTGTCTGACCCTCTACCGATACTGCCAATCCACCGCCTACAATGTAAATAACGTAAACCATTTTGTTTAACACACAAACGATTGTACCAATGTACCACCCTTGTAATTTTTTGTACCATTGGCATAAGGCCCGCAATTTCGAGGAAGGGGAAAAGCGATAATATCAAGACACGTGCGTGACTGGTAATGTATTGTATCGACCACTGGAATGATGAATGTATAGCTTGACCAGATTTGAAGTCAACGTAGAAAATGGTAACTAACTTAAATATCAGAAAACATTTTGTCCGACGTTCTACTGTCAATCCAAGACCCTACATTTCTTAATCATAAGAAATATTTTTAACATTGACACACAGCTACACAGTTTGTGTGTATCTGTGTGTGTGAGAGAGCGGGAGAGTCCTATAAGCGAATTAGTCCATAACAGGTGCTTTATTTTATCGATCCTGGAAGGATGAAAGGCAAAGCTGATTTAAACACAGAACGTAAATTACTGTACTTAAATGTATTTTGGCCTACTCTATAACGATTCTTTTCATCCATCGTTCTAATAAAAATAACAGTATTCTTGATAATTATAATGTGTTTATTGACCAGAACGGTAAAATATAGACAAAGCATCGGTAGTTACACACACATATGTAATAAATGGAGACGACAAAAGGCCAGACGGCATCACAATCTTCCGGTTCCGCAGGAGTAGGCTCCACATCTGGAATACCACATATTGTGACATCTACTCTAGTAGCAACATGGTGCGTTCGGTTACCAGCCCAGGCGCCGCAGTCCGCCAAGCCGAAGAGGGCAAACTGTCCAAGTATATGCGTCTCCCTGATAGGTTTGTGGTAGAGCCTGTAGCAGCGGAGACTTCCAGCGTTCTTGGCTCCCGGACCACATCCTTATCACTGCTATTGAAGCGGAGTTGACCGCCCGAAACTGCCAGCCCCGCAAAGTGGAGCGGGGCAATGTATTCTCTATCCTGTCGACCGGGACCCAGAGGTGGAGGGTAATTTAGTTGGAGGTGGAGGGTAATTTAGTTAGAGGTGGAGGTAATTTAGTTGGAGGTGGAGGATACTCGTTCGGATATCACTTTCTCTTTCTTTAAAATTATAGCAATGTAGAGACTGATAAAGAGCGAATGCAATAGTTAAGTATATATATACGCATGTAAATAAGTATATATATATGTGTGTGTGTGTGTGTGTGTGTGTGTGTGTGTGTGTGTGTGTGTGTGTGTGTGTGTGTGTGTGTGTGTGTGTGTGTGTGTGTGTGTGTGTGTGTGTGTGTGTGTGTGTGTGTGTGTGTGTGTGTGTCTGAGCGTACGTCACGTACTCCATAATTTCTGAAGTCAAAACAATGAAAGGCCGTTTATCTCAGTTATTTAGAATGATGTATAAAAAGAAGCAAATGTCATGCTTCGATTATGATACTGACTGACTTTTGATTTTCTTTCTTTTTCTTTCTTCATTATCTAGGTACATACATTGAAGTTATGAATTTCTCTCTCACCGGGATTGACTTTATCTCTATTATCCGAACATGACCAGAAATACCATTAATTTGAACATTAAAATGAATGTAGGGTTAAATAATAGGTAAACTGCTTCTTTTACATCATTTATAAAAAGAAATCTTTGAATTTGGAGTCGTAATTGTATATATAAATGGAAGGTAATGCATTTTAGTTAAATTTCATGCCCTTGTATATATATATATATATATATATATATATATATAATCCCTACTTCTAATTCAATTAATTAACCTCCTTTTCACTCTTACTATATAATAAAACTCCGAGATTGGCTTGAGGTCTTCGAATGTTATCCAAAGCTAGATATTACTGCTGTTGTCTATCAACTCTGCGCTCACAACCTGTCTATTCTGTGCTACAAAGTTGTCTCTGGCCCAAAGATCCATGTCAACACTAATGTTACTGGCTGTGGCATTTATATTTCCTCTATCCATGCATTGCGGCACCATCGTGTGAGCAGGCGTGTGATGTATGAATCCTACTTGCTTTCTAGCTTCATCCTCAGTCTAAAATAATTGTTTCTACTTTTGGCACAAGGCCAATAATTACCCCAGTGCATTACTGGTGTTTTATTTTATTGACCCCCATAAGGATGAAAGGCAAAGTTAACCTCGGCAGGATTTGAACTCAGAACGTAAAGGACCATAACTCTATGATGAAAAGTATGGTGTCTGACACTCTACCGATACTGGCAATCCACCGCCTAAGCATATGCTTCTATATTCCCTACTCTTGTCGATGGAACAACTATCCTTCAACCGACGGATAGGTCTTCCTCCAACTCCTTATTAGAATGCATATTAATAACTCTGCCTTTTTGTAAAGACAAAAAGGTTGTTTCCCACTCTGACGGTTTTTTTTTTTCGTTTTTTTTTACATGTATGGCAAGGAGCAAGGAAGTAATTTGTTTTGTGACACGCGTGTTCCTTTTATCTGGAATTGTTTCGTTTCGGATCGACAATGCCAGTAAACGATCAGTTGTAGTTGCTTGTGCCTATTTAGTGTCATCTAAATTTGAGTATACTTCGTATCAGTTCTTTTTCAACTGTGTTTCAATCAACTTTGTGGCGGTGTGTGTAGCAATATTTCTACTATTACAGACATAAATGTTCATATTAAACCAGTAACAAACAAAGAAAAACTGTTGTTTTCAGAAATAAATGTAAAGAAGAAGAAGAAGAAGAAGAAGCCTCCAAAACAAAACACTGGCACAATTACAGATTCCCTCACTCTTTCTCTTCAAACTTATATGGCAATTCATTCTTACACACAAATACACACACACATGCAGGCGCGCACACACTCATGCGCACACTACGCTGGTCAGAACTAGTATTGGTCAGGTGCAGAAAGTCAATTTATCAAAAACAGTACTTGTCTGTTTAGATTACATTATATTTAGCCAGTTTAGGTAACTGCTCTTCTATCAGTGTCTCCTGAAGGAGAAGAGTAACAGAAATAACAACAGCAACAATAACATGAAATACAAAAAGTGAGGCCATCTCAATCTACAGAGGAATGTTCTAAGGAGCCGCCCTTTCTTCACTGCTATTCCACCAAGCACTGACAATTTTAACTGAACTCATTTACAAATGCTACTGCAAGAAAATTAACCACATCTTGTATATTGATGATCTCAAGCAGTACGCTGTAGACGATAGACAACTGGAAACTTTGCAGCAGATAATGCACAGATTTACAATAGAACTAGGTATGAAATTTTGCCTAGAAAATGTACCAAATATTAAAATGCTAATATGATGCCAGATAAAGAAGCTGAGATAAGAGAATTAGATCAAATAGATATACAAATACTTAGAAATCGATGAACTAGGCAGTGCATAGTATGCGCAAATAAAATAATGGATTAGAAACGAATAATATCACCGCATTAGATTACTAATTTAATCATACCTAAATTCAAATGAAAAAAATAAGGTAGGCCACAGTTTTAATATTCCTAACGGGAACTAAACGAACTTGCAGGACAAGATCGAAAACCAATAAAAATAATTACTGCATTTGGACAACACCACCCAGTATGTAGCACGTGAATATATATATTTACCACTAACACAAAGAGATAGGTGTTTCGTGTGACGATAAAACTACTATAAAATACCTAGAGAAAAATAATGAAGAATTAATTCGAATAACTACGAGGGTCGGCTAAAAGGTTCATAGACTGACCAAGATACTCTCATGGAATGATCAAATTAGGTTTATTTTTCAACATAGTCCCTGGAAAGAAACAATGTAGTTATCAATAAGAAGAGTTGAAATTAATGCATGCAACATTTCCCAGCTCTAGCATCAATCCTTCATATTAAGCCTATGAACTTTCCATCCCGTAGGTAACAAAAACTGTTTTTATTTTCAAGGAAAAAATGTTTTTTATTTTCAAGGAAGCCAACAAATATGAAATAGAAGCTGTATGAACAAATAGCTATGATGAAAATGAAAAGTGAAAAGAAAAAAAGAAAAGAAACGGAGGAACGTCAGCAGAATTGGTAAAAACGCTAACATCTAAACGAAAAACATCGCCAGAAGGCCATACTAAAACAACAAGAAGAAAATCCCCTACATAGCTAATAGCCGAAAAGGCTGGGAAGATGAGGAAATAGAGAAGAAAGGAATCTTAATACTAGCAAGTAGCGCAGGATTTTTAATTGCAGCTCAAGATCAAAGCCTCTTCTTTAGAAACCACGAAATGTACACAATGAAACAACGGATCATATTAAGTAACTATAGAGACTATTAGCCACATTTTCTCAGGCTACACAGTTTTAAGAAAGAAATAGGTCCACAAACAAGTCAAAGTTAGGTTTTACATACACTAAAACTGATGCCACCAGTATGAAATACTAACAGAAAAGAGGTAATATAGGCATACGCATGAAATGGTGTCAGAGAAAGACAGTCTCCACACTCTGGGATATGCCAATACACACAGATAGAGAGATGAAAGCCAATCGACGAGACTACAAAGAAAAGAGCTGCCTCGTAATCGACATATCAGTCTTCAAATGTGGATGATAAAACAGAAAGAATTTTTATAATTATAGCTGCTCTGATGATGATAAAAAACACACAAGAAGGTACATAAAGCCCAACTCCAGAACTGACAAAAATATACAACATACAGAAAACTGAGCTAATATGTACTGCATTTGTATTGCATGCATGCATGCTCTCGTCCGGTGCAAGCAGCGCGTTGAGCCGGTGCTTACCCCGATTTCATCATGTGAAGCGACTGAGAGCACAAGACTCCCCCCTGGACAGGGCGCCAGTCCATCGCAGGGTTAACCCCCCCCCCAGCTATTGCTGGTACTCATTTTCAGCTGAGTATACTGGAGAAACGTGAAATGAAGTGTTTTTCTCAAGAACACAACACGCAATACAGGAACCGAACCCACGACATTACAATCGTAAGTCCAACACCCTTACTACTAGGCGACAAATGGTATTTTTAAAACAATGGAAACAACACCGAAAACCACATTATACATACTCAATAATATGTTTATTTGCCATAAGGTTGAAGGACAAAAGGAATTTCTGAAAAATACATAAAGCCGATTATCACACCAGGCAGGGGGACCTACAAGGTTGACTTTGATGTGATTTGAACGCAACATATATATAGAACATATATAGGAACGTAACGAAAAGCTTGATGACATTTTTCTGGTGATCTAGCAATTCGCTCATTCACCATCCTTTATAAAACTAATAATAAGTGTTTATAGACATAAACAAAAACCAATGTGTGACACTTTCATAGATATAAAACTCTGGGAAACGTCTGTTCAGATTGATAAGGAAATCAAAACAAAACACGTCGATATCATAATGAAATTTCGAAAATGAAAGCCTATGCACTCTAGTAGACATTTTGATTTTCTACCAACCAAAACATAGCCTAGAAAGAAATTGAGAGATATAAAATAACAAATAACATGAAATGGAAATAAGTATGATGCGGAGTATGAAATTAAAATTGCATTAAAGGCACTGGCATGGGTGTATGGGTAAGTATTTAGCTTCGAGATCCTGGGTTCAGTCATGCTTTGTGGAAAATTGGGAGGGTGTCTTCTACTGTAGCTTTCAATTGACCAATGGCTGGAGAGTGAAATTTTGTAGACGGATATTACGGAAGCCTGTCGTATACACACAGGCGCGCACACACACACACACATATATATATATATATATATATATATATATATATATATGTATATATATACAATGATATTAAATAAATGGAAACTATTTATAAAACCATATTTATTCTATTATATATATTTCAAGGGTACCACAATTTTGGTACGCTATCATCAGATAAAATAGGAAGTGCGTTTTATAAATTTTGACATAACCAAGGAGAATATACCTTAACGGTTCAAGTTATCCTTGGATAGTGATGGGATAAGAGAAGAAAAGTCAGATATTTCAAATTATTAAGATGAGTATGCAAATGAGGTTTAGGTAAAAGGGCTGAAAAAAACGTTATTTTAGACGCTATGGAAAATTTAAATAATTATGATAAGTTATTGTATGCGTAGGAAAGAAGAGAAAGGAAGAAGAACTAGCATTTACGTTAATTTGGGGGAAAATTTATATACCTATTCTATGAGTTATATATTATTCTATGAGTTATATATTGTATATATATAATCAATTAGATTATATGAAGAATTATGGTTGTAAGTATTTTTATCTTATTACATTACGATAGGTTAAATGTATATAAATACCTCTATATATATATTAATAATTGCGTATGTATTAGTATTATAGAGATAGATATAATTTATAATTATTAGTTGTTTATAAATCAAATATAAGTTACGAAGGAAGTTGATTTTGTATTTTACTTAAAAATAGGTGGTTGAAGTTGTGAGAGTAGAAAAATTAGTGGATTCAAAAATTTTGTTCAACATTGAAAATGTTTTCAGAATATTGTTAATTTAGCGAAGCTATAGAGATTATCAAACATAATATGTTTATGTTTGCACGATTGAGAAAGGAAAGATAACTCCAATTTTGTTTATTAACCATTAAATTAGATGAATGATTTACTCCAAAATATAGAGAGAAAATTATATATTATTTTGTGTGAGATCCATTATTTTAGTCGAAAGATGTGTGAATGTTTGAATAACAAAAAGAGAGAAGAAAAATGTAATGTGTTTTTCGAAGATCTATCGTAAAGAGTATACATTTTTAGAATGTCATTTAAAGATTATCAATCTACATCTAAAAATATATTTAGAGGGGTGTCCTTAGAAAAATAATGTTAGAATTAAAAATAATGTTAGAATTAAAATAATGTCGGAAATTAAAATTTTAAATATATATATTAAAAATATTATAAATATTAGAGATATTAAAACATTTTATAAATATTAAAAATATTTAAAAAATATTAAAAATGTTAAAAAAATATTTAAAAAATTTACATTTTTAAAAAGGTAGGATCATTTTGAAGGTGTATAGGAATATTATAAATTAAAAATAGTTCTGAACGTGGAATTTTGGCGATGTTTGTAAGAAGAAAATAATTCTGTTCTGGATTAATAGAGATTTGACAGTTAATTATATAAAAAATTTCTTCGATACACAATTTACAGAATCTTAATAAAGCCATATTTCGGTATGCAGGTGCTTTCGAAATCGTTCTTATCTTTCTTTTCTCAATCGTGCAAACATAAACATATCCCTTATGCTTATGTATATATATATATATTTATGTAAATCAGAGTTTTTCGAATATTAATAATTATAATCAATTCGTTTGCAATTATGCAATCAGCCTCTTAAGCCATGTCAGTAGAATGACCCTGTCATTCTTGCTCTTGTGTTGGCATATAACAGAACGGCAAACACTAATGTTTCTGGATTATTATCCTTCATCAGTACCGTATACTGTTTACGTGCCAACTGTCAGATCTAGTGAAAATATATATTTTCTAGAATATACAGAATGTCTGTAAATATATATTAATATATATATATAACAAGAAATTGGCATGTATGTATGTATGTATGTATGTATGTATGTATGTATGTATGTGTCTATGTAAGTATGTATGCATATACATAGGATTGACTGTCAGTCTCAAGAAAACCGTTGTCATGTACCAACCTGCCCCTGGTAAGCAGTACAAGGAACCAAATATCTATGTGTATGGTAAACGACTTAGAGTGCTTGATCAGTTTGTCTACCTGGGAAGCACTGTCAATCGATACAGCAATCTTGATAAGGAAATTCCACTCAGGATTAGGAAAGCAAGTGATGTTTTCGGAAAGCTAGAAATTCGCCTCTGGGGTCGGCGAGATATATGCAAGAATACAACGTTAAAGGTGTACAAGACATGTGTGCTCTCTTCTCTTCATTATGCCTGTGAGACCTGGGTCATATATCGACACTACCTTAAACAGTTGGAACGTTTTCATTAGATGTGGCTCAGACGGATCCATGGCGTTCAATGGAGGGACCACATCAGGGATGTCATAATTTTGGAAAGCTCTGTGTGTGGAAGCACTCCGATGGAGTGGTCACCTTGCCTGGATGAAGGATTCTAGGATACCAAAACAACTCTTTTATGGAGAGTTAGTTAAAGGAAAACGACCTCCACATAAACAAAAAAAGAGGTATAAGGATTCGTTGAAAGGCTCCTTGAAAGACGCTCACATCTCTGCTGATACACGGTAAAGCGTAGCTGCTGATCGTAATAAATGGAGATAGACTCTACATGAGAGGAAAGTTGCTTTAGAAGCATCTCGGATCGCATCTGAGAAAGTAAAAAGGGATGTGAGGAAAGGCATTGCTGTTGCATTTCCAGACAGCAAAGGTCATCCTATGGAGCTGGCATGCAGGGTCTGTGCAAGGCTCTGCCTCAGCAAAGCTGGACTCGAAAGTCACCTTCGCAGTCATAAAATAAGACCTGTGGTTGACTACCAGGCTGCTGATGGAGATGCTACTCATCATGCCTGCCAAGCATGTGGGAAAGAGTGTAGATCAGCAGGAGGGCTCATACGACATGCAAAAGCTCATGAAGTCCAACCACAACCGGCTATTGCATAGTGAATGTTTTGGTTGCCAACTCTGTGCAAGATATTTTAGATCATTGGCTGGGCTAAAAAAGCCACATTCAATCGCAGCACCCTTAATTATTAATATACGAGTGTTCTTTATTTTTATCGTGCAATAGCCATACTCGATAACGAGGGAGCAGCCATCATCGTGTATGTGTGTGTCTGACGTCCGAACGAGTTTCCTCCACCTCCATCTATCTTTTTTTTTGGTCTCGACCGAGAGGATGGAGAATACATTGCTCCGAGGGACGGCCAAGGAGACGCAATGGAACAGCCACTCCACCCTACGGCGGCTGCACATGCAGGCAGCCAACTCATCTCTGATAGCCGTGAACAGGGATGAATGAATATTTCGATGAGTTGCAATATGTAATAAATCACGGGTAGTGATACGAAAAGAAAAGGATTCTCTGACTTTGGTTTCCATTATTAACTGTGACTTTAGCAGTATCAGTTGAGTGTCAAACAACATGCTTTACGAGATAGAGTTACGCCTTCTGAGTTCATTTTCAACCGTTGTTGGCTTTGCCTTAAGTGGTCGATAAAATAAAGCTCCAGTAATGCACTGGTGTCTATTCAATCGACTTTCCCCTCTTCAAATCTTTGGCCGTATGCATAAATCAGAAACATAAATCACTATGACTAGATATATCTTTCTCATTTTCCATACTTTTGGATTCTCTTTCTCATTGTCTACTAGATTATCTGTCTTTGTTCTCTGCCTTTAAATGGGCTCTTTTTCTTCCTCTATCGTTGAATTTTCCATGTTGCCTATATCTGTCTCCTATGTTCGACGACTGGCTGTCTAACCTAGGTATCACAGCCTTTTTATTTCTACTTCTGTATGATTTTATCCCTGGTGTATATTTACAATTTTCAAGTCCGTCGAAATTACTTGTTTTTATGCCTGCGCGTCATCCACACATAATTTTCTGTCCTTCATGATGTTTACATCTTGCCAACGACGCCTTCCAAATTTCAGATATCATCGTGGTAGGTTTCTAAGCAATGTTCTCGTCCCTGTTTACCTACCAAAAATCCAGAGTAATCTGCTAAAGATCGGAGATTTCCGTTCTTATATATATATATATGAAAGTGTGCGGTGGATATGTATGCATATGTACATGTACACTGAACCATATGATTATATGTATGTATATATATATATATATATATATATATATATATATATATATATATATATGGGGGGGGGGTGAAGAGAGCAAATATATTTGTGGATATGTATATGAAGAAATATATGATCGTATACATGTGTTAATGTGTGTGAGTGTCTACCTATGATTTTATGCATGTATTAATGTTTCTATGAGTGTGTCAAATTGTGAGTATTTAGTATTCTGTGTCTGTATGTGTTCAGCATTAGTGTATAAGATGTTTGTGATTATCTGGGAAATCAATTATGCGCACTTGTGTGTGAATAGATAATGCATTTGCACATATGTTTGTGTGAACGTACATACAAATATATATATATATATGTATGTGTGTGTGTGTGTGTGTGTGTGTGTATAAATATGCATATATACATACATATATATATATATATATATACACATATATATATGCATACACACACACATATATATATACATATATATATATATATATATATGTATATATATATATACACATACATACATACGTACATACATACATACAAACATACGCGTGTGCCAAAGTCTGAATGTAAGTGTGTGCATTCATGAGTGTACCTTTGGGTATTGGAGAAGGTAAGGAATCATTTCTATTTTGAGTAATGTGCTACTTCCATCACCCCACCCCTTCAGTGGGTTTCTACTTTATTGGAAACATGACTTTGATGTCGACTGGGTAAAACAACGTCTGTATATGTCTATGTGTGCGTGTGTTTACATGTATATATATATGTGTGTGTGTGTGTGTGTGTGTACTCACGCACACATGTATATAAACATACACAATGTGTAGATAGTGTCACAGATGAATGCGCACAAACATATGCAAACATTAATCAGCAAATAAAACTCCAACTGACTGCCCTTAATATTTCATATCAAACTTCCAAGTAAAGAGAAATCTCCCAGAACATATAAAGTTGCGTACCTTCCAAAATTGCTTCTGGCGGTGAGGGGGCTATGAGAAGGGGTGGCGTAGATTTAGAGGATGGTCCTATTAATTCTCTAATTGTAACCAGGTAAATAATGTTCTTTTGGGTTATTGTAATTAAAAGGATAGACAGATGAGGTTAAATATTTTATTCCTGAGAACACCATCCAGTTTGCCAGAACTACAATATGTTTTCACAGCTTCGTCTAAAGAGAAAGGACAGTTCCGATGACTATTTTGCAAAACACTGCTTGGGTTTTCTGAGTTTGGAAATACTAAAAAGAGTAAATGTTTTATTGGGTTAATTCTATATTATTCAAAATGGATAAAACAGTTTGCTCACAGTCTAGTACCCTTGTTTGAAGTTAAACAGTAACAACGTTTTCCATTATCAATTAAATATTTTGATACTATTTACAATCAAAAACAGTAATTGCTTCGATGCAGAATCTTGAAAGAGACATCTTAGTACCACCAATAGCTTCTTGAAGTAATGCAAACTGAAGAGCCAATTTGCTACTATTCACATAGATTGAATTATATTGAAAAGAAATGGTCCGCTGTAGATTTGCAATTAGTGGCATGTAGAACGTAGTATTGCATATTGTATAAGTGTCTTATATTGTTATGTTAATTACTAATAATAGAATCATGTGAAATCGCAAATGTTCTCTCGCAGAGAGTAGAACAGCTCACCATTAATTATAAAAGGTGGATAAAACGACTTTGTTAAGAACTTTTGAATTGTGAAATACATTTATGGTTGGATATTGACTCCTAGAATTGGGAGTTACAACATTAATATTATCAACATTTTTGTTCATATGTTTCAAGATCGACAACCGTGTGTTTCCTTTGTTAGCAGTATAACCACCACTAATTTTTATAAACTCTATCACTACACGCTACTTTGAAATCTAAATTATGTAGCAACATGGAGTTTCTATTCTCCGACTACCGCTTTAAGATATTACTTGTCTACATATAAAAATCAATCTATAATACTTGTGGGTGTAGACAGCCACTTTCCTATTGTTGATAGCCAAATCTTTCCCTCCATCATACAGTTCGGGGAGCAATTTACTTAGTGAGCTATAGTGAAGTATACCCTAAGATGCTGGTTGGTAACTTTCGAAGGCGACGGACTCGGCACAGGGCCGGATTTATCGGGGAATTGAGGGGGCGATTGCACTTGGCTCCCCCACATCAAACAGACTACTCTGCTCGGAAAAGGATCCTCCTTTATACAGAGCTCCTGCTACCTTTTAAGAACGGAGCCCTGATCATAAACATAATTTCATCACACTTTTGTGCAAATTTATAGAACTTGCTTTACTTTTGAAATACCAGTTGACTAAAGTAGGGGTAGCTGTATATAATGTATATGTACGCATGTGTATGAGTGTATGTATATATGTATGATGTATAATTGTGTCAGTCCTGTTGCTTGATGTGTATATATATGTGAGTGTGTGCGTATATGTGGTTACGTGCGTGTGTGTATTCACACAATGACCACTTGTTGCTACCTCCATTATTTGACCCTATGACAGTGGACTGATGTATTTGAAGAAATTCAAATCTTTTCCTCTTTATTAAGTCTTTATTCAGTCTTTATTCAGTCTCTTTATTCAGTCTCTTACTCACATTTGCTCTTGCCGAGACTAAGTACGTGACGTAGTCACTACTTCAAAATTCACAGCGAATGGTCTTCAAAATGTTTTTAAATAAACATACAATATATTATCAAATATACTATACGTACATTCATATATATACATCGCTATTTCAGAGCACCAATATTAATTTCTAATTTTTGCTGGGCCGTCAACCTCTCTGTATGTTGATGAGTTTAAACAGCTCATAAACATAACTGGAATTCTATAAGAATCCAGCTTCTATAACTCTCGGCAGAAGTGAAGGGGTATGTAGTCTTGACAACAAGTGAGAAAGGTACTACCGTCGATTTCGCCCCTCTGCGTTTATATATATATATATATATATACACTAGCAGTGGTACCCGGCGTTGCACGGGATAAGGTATTTTGGAACGCGGGCTGCTAACAGACCTAATCGTGGAAAACTGCATGCCTGGACAATATGTAAAGAAAATAAACCGAATACTCTGATGGCTGGATAATCTTTAAGATTTTCCTCGATGAAGCAGGGAAAATGCAGGTTTTCACCTAATGTGGGCCCTAGGGGATCAAGGAAATGAATTTTTTTATGTGCATAATATGCCTTGAAATTTCGAGAAAATCGGCTAGACGTAACGCCTCAAAAAGCCCTAAAAAGCTGAAAAAATGAAGTTTTTCACCTAATGCGGTCCCTAGACCATAAAAAAGTTGGATTTTCTTTGCTCAGGGTATGAATAAGAGACTGACTAATACATAGTTACAATTTCAAGGACATCGGTCTGATGTAACGCCTCAAAAGACCACTAAAAAGCTGAAAAAAAACGCAGTTTTTCACCTAATGCGGGCCCTGAGACATAAGTAACATGTAAAGTTTGAAAAAAAATCGGTTGGGTACTTCTCGAGTTTTAGGGATTCAAACTCACAGACACACACACACGCAGACAGACATCCTCAGTTTTATATATATAGAAGATATATATATATATATATATATATATATGTGTGTGTGTGTGTGTGTGTGTGTGTGTGTGTGTGTGTGTGTGTGTGTGTGTGTGTGTGTGTGTGTGTGTGTGTGCGTGTGTGGGTGTGCGTGTCTGTGTGTGTGTGTTAGGTAATTTCTAAGGAAAAGCAAAGGAAAAAAGAGTGTTCTATGTTTAGAACAGAGCTATTTAATTAGAAAGTACACAACGCAAAATATAACTACTCCATTACCAAATGTTTCTGGATCCCAGACAATATTAATATACGTCTGTATCGGTCATCAGACAGAGATGTTATGATAATATCTCTGAAGACCCATCCAGACGTATATTAATATTGTCTGGGAACCAGAAACATTTGGTAATGGAGTAGTTATATTTTGTGTTGTTCACTTTCTAATTACATAGCTCTGTTTCAAAACCCTAAGAGGTTCATTCTGTCATTACCATAACAGAAGTCAGAGAAGCTCCTGATACCAGAGTCGGTCAGATCGATACAGATCGAACCTTGAACTGATCAATCGTGAAACGCCCGTCACTACTCAATAAACGTAATGAAGACCTAAAAAATCGTCGTTTCTATTATTAGTAAATATATATACATATATATATATATATATATATATATATATATATATGTGTGTGTGTGTGTGTGTGTGTGTGTGTGTGTGTGTTTAATGGTAGCTATGATGCTTCCATAGGCGGTATGCCAGTTGAGCACTGTATGTTCTCACAGAGCAGAATATGATATAATATAAAACGAAAAATCAGTGATGCATCTGGACTCAATTTATTGTGTGTTATAATTGTTTTGCTGGCAGACGGCTCGAGACACGATCATTTTATGGATCTGTCTGATTCTAGAACTGCTGGTTCGTCGGACACTGGCAATAATTTCGGAACAAATGTTCTCACAATAAATTGAGTCCAGATCCATCACTGATTTTTCGTTTTATATTATATATATATATATATATATATATATATATAACTACCTGCAACCGCTCCATTAGAAATACATTTTTTTTAACACTGTGAAAATAGTCACTTTCTTTCTTATACAGCGAATAAGCAATATTATTGTTGTTATAGTATAGACATTGTATATAGCAGATGATCACTACAATAAAGTTTTACGTTTCGGATACCTAAATATGGAATGTTACGCGATGCCACCCCTCACCCCACAGCCTCGGCGGACAGATGGGGAAGGCGTTCCCCCGGAGGACGGCAAGGGAGACGCGCTGGAAAAGCCACTCCAACTCGAGGAGTTCACACCTGCGGCTTGCCAGCTCAGCGCCTATGGTGGTGAGTAAGGAGGTAGCCCTGGGGCCGAGGACACCAGTAGTCTCCACTGCCAGAGGTACAAACGCAAACCTGTCGCAGAGCGACCCGTATTTGAGGAGTTTGGCCTCTTCAGCCCGACGTGCAGCAGAACCTGGGTTAGTCGCAGACTGCACCAGGTTGCGGCTGCAGAAAGTGTCGGTGCAAGTAGGATCCCAGACGAGGGGTTTTGCCACCGCCGAACTGGAAGATGGTCATGCCATCTGGCCTTTTGCCGTCCCCTCGGTCCAGCCCCACTGGCTCGAGCTGGGGAAAAAAGCCGGCAGCGTTTAAGCCATACTTTATGACCTCCTTGAGGGCAGCATGGCGAGGAAGGCGGACGGCACTGTGGCGACAGGAAAGCGGGTGGAGTACGAAAGAGTCCACGGTGGATCCGCAGCGACATTAGTGTGGCTCGCAGATCCGGCGGCAGAGCCTCAAGGAAACGCCGATGCGCAGGCTATGAAAATAGTTGTCCCGTGTATACATTGATACCATTTCTTATTGAGTGAGTTATTGAGAGCAGCCAAGCCATATGCGACCCGTTTTCTAGCAGAACAACGTTGCCGTGAAGCTCCATTTCACATAACAAAATGACAAAAGAATGGAAGGAGCAAAATTGTATCCATAATTTCTTTGGCTGAGTCATCCCATATATATACCGCACACACCATTTCTATATAAACAGTTAGAACATCCAGCAACATGATCAGAATTGCTGAATAATTGATTCTACTTTTGGCACAAGGCCAGCAATTATTACAGTGTATAACTGGTACTTTATTTTAACGACCCCGTAGGATGAAAGGTAAAGTTAAACTCGCCTTGATTTGAACTCAGAATGGAAAGGGCCGTAACTCTTTGCGTCAAAGCATGGTGTCCGACCCTCTACCGGTACTGCCAATGTATCAGAAACATAGTCGGAAAAAATAATTACAATTTCAGAACTCCTTAAGTCTCCAATTACACAATTAATGGTTAAAAGTTAAATGTTCAAAACCTATTTTGTATTCTGAATTTCCAAATAAATTTACGATTTGGCATCTATTTACTTTTTGCATACCTAAGTGTGTCATCAATCTCATTACGACAATGGCGATGACCTCCAATACCACCAGGACCATATATATATATATATATATATATATATTTTTTTTTTTAAGTTGCGACAGTAAACAGAAAACAAAAAAACGTGGAAGCAAAGAGGCAGTACAAATGTTATTATTAGTTTCACACTTGAGAGTTGGGGGTTGGCGGCGACGTTTCGGGCATAAGCCCTTCATATATATATATATATATATATACACATATGGGGGGGGGGGGGGCACACATATATATATGTACACATATATGCATATAGACATAAGCGACACAAAATAAATGGAAAATATATGCAACATGACTCGGAATCGGAACAGCGTGTGTGAAATATATTATAATACCAGCACAAATAAAAATGAGACTTTGAAAAGGTCCTCATAGAGAAACCAGTTATACAAAAACTGATTAGATAACCATAACTATTTCTGAAAACACACCATTATATGTAAAAGAAACTATAATTTCGTTGTGTAATGTATATATAAAAAGAAACATTTGGCGTAGCTTCAAATCTTTATTACTATTATATATATATATATCATCATCATTTCATCATTTCATTTTACGTCCGCTTTTCCCTGCTTGCAAGGGTGGGACGGGAACTGATTCTGGCTTGATTTCTACAGCTATATGCCCTTCCTAACACCAACCTCATTTACAGTGAGTGCTGCGTGCTTTTTTGCCGTGGCACCTCCACGACCACTTTTGCAGTGGAATGATAAGGACCCCAGTCCCTATCATCTCATGTCTACAGCTGAGTAAACTGGAGCAATGTGAAATAAAGTGCCTTGCTCAAAGAAACAACACATCACCTCGGTCTGAGAATTGAACTCACAACCTTTCGATTGCAAGGCCAATGCTCTAACCACTAAGCCATGTCCATATATATATAAGTATGTATACGCACATACATATATGTATACAGACGTACAGTAGTATGTATATATATACATACATGCACACATATATATATATGTACGTATGGACACGGACACACACACACACCGTACTAAGAGTGAGAAATGAAATTTCGTTTCATTTTTTCCGTTTTATAACTATTGTTATTGCATTTGTTCGTGTTCATAGATAACATTGGATTAATACAGATTTATGTTAGCGTTAATGCAACTGACTGTCTTATATATGTGTGTGTGTGTGTGTGTGCGTGCGTGCGTGCGTGCGTGCGTGCGTGCGTGCGTGCGTGCGTGCGTGCGTGCGTGCGTGCGTGTGTGCGTGCGTGTGTGTGTGTGTGTGTGTGTGTGTGTGTGTGTGTGTGTGTGTGTGTGTGTGTGTGTGTGTGTGTGTGAGGGCGTGAATATTGGGGGAAATGGGTGGAAAACAATGGAGTAGTGTGGGAAAGGGAAAAAGGGTAGTTAATCTTTTAGAATCAGTGATTTGACTCTCATTACGATCCCATCCACTAATAAGAACACTATGACTAATAGCATGACTGCTACCATTAAAAACACCACAATTAGCAGCAACGTTACCATTATTCTAGCCCCCATCATTTGCTCCATCAATCCCACCTCCATCTCTATATCTTATAACCATCAACAATACCACTAATACTGCCACTATCGCAAGCACCTGCCAATAATCATTAATGCACACTCACAGACAATAAAATTAATTACCACTATTTACAACGCTATTCTAAACCACCACCAGCACCACCACTATGTTGACGTCAACGTTGACAACGAACCACCACAGCTAACACTTCTATAGTTCCTGCACATCCTTCTACACCACAAAGACGAGCACCACCACAACCAATGTCACCGACTTCCCTTGTGACAGTATTGAGCTACACACCGCCAACATGGCAGTCGTTAACACTTCTATATCTAACACCACTATTAATTACTCAATGTAATTTTAAAGCAATTATCTTCAAGCCATAGTTACTGTAAACATCTTGTAAAGGTTTTGTATATCGTAACTGCAGGCAGCTCCTCCAGCGTCATCATCATCATCATCATCATCACATGTGTGGTGTGCTTTAGAATGCACTCATGTATCTTCATCCTGCATCAATTCATCTGTGTAGTCCAGTATCCGTGAAAGTCCAACAATGACTCAGCTTTGAATAAATATTATTCCACTTGTAATGAGCATTTTCTTTCACTTTATTGTATCTTACAAGAATATCTTATGCGTATATATATATATATATATATATATATATATATGTGTGTGTGTGTGTGTGTGTGTGTTTGTGTGTGTGTGTTTGTGTGTGTGTGTATATATACATATACACACACATATATATATATATATATACGTGTGTGTGTATATATATATATACACACACACACACACACACACACACACACACACACACACACACACACACATATATATATATATATATATATATATATATATATATATATATATATATATAGGAACGAGTAGGACCCCGACGGCTCAGCTCAAGCCGTTTCGACGGCTAATTCTGGACTAAATGAACATTTTTATCCTGGTATATGAATAGCCGAGCTTCTCGGGGGGTAATTCCAAATATGGTAAAAGTGATTGTCACAAGGATTGGTCAAAAGTTTGTTGTTGAGACACATAATTCTATCATGGCAATTTGTGGAAGGAAGGGGTAGCTTAATTAATTCAGAATCCCCCACCCCCACCCCCAACTCCAAAAAAATAAATACTGATATACGAGAAACTAAAGCAGAGATACCACTAAGAAATTTAGAAAGCACCGAAATGGGGCAGCCATTGGATAAGAAAGCAAGTATCTGTGGTCTATCACATCTGCTATAAAAAGCGGGGTCGGCCAATTCTATCATAGAATAGGGGATGGGGATGGGGGTACTGAGGCTACAAAGGACCGAGGGGCTACCTCGGGTGGGCGAGAAAGTGAAAAGGACGACGACAAAGAAGGAGGACTGGGGTGGAAGGACTAGGAAGGGATGGAGGGAAGAAGGAAATATAGAGGAAACGATAAAAAGATATGAAAGAAGATCTTACGTCTACCTTTGCAAGCAGGGGTTACCCATTACAAAGTCGGCAAGTGGGGTGTTATAGCCCTTGTCTACCACCCCGGGTCATTATGGGGTTTGAGGGCGAGGGGTGTGTGTGTGTGTGGGGGGGGGGATTCTGAATTAATTTTCCGTATGAAATTTTTCATATACTTCGTACGAGCATTTATGTAGTTTGCACTAGAATTTTTGGATCGTAGCGGCACCCTTAGAGATAGTATTAGTATTCATTTTCGGGGTTCTGATTTATTATTTCGTATTAGTTTATTTTTTGCACTGGGTGGTTGCTGGCCTTGTGCCTGGGGTAGAAACAATTATTTCGTATTAGTTTCGGGACTCTGAATTATTATTTCGTGGTAGTTTCTTTAGTATTTTGGGCCTCCACTGTCACCGTAAGATATACTCGGTTGATTACTACTAACTCTTAATATGGTCTCACTACAATTCCGTCCCACCTAGTAAACTTTTCTATAGTTTAGCAGTACCAGTGAGAGACTTGATGACTGTGGTTAGGGAATAGTAATCAGAAATTGTTTTTTTATATTTTTAACATTCTTGGTATTCCTCTATATATTTACTCCATATTGATTTACTTATTGTTTCGACTCCCCCCCCTCCCCTCCCTAATATACTTGCTTGACCTCCTGCCCTGCTGTAGTTGGCACTATCAACGCACCACTGGGTTTCCTCCACTCCCTCTCCCTCTTTCTTCTACTTGCAGGTTCAGCTACCCCTTCCTTCCACAAATTGCCATGATAGAATTATGTGTCTCAACAACAAACTTTTGATCAATCCTTGTGACAATCACTTTTACCATATTTGGAATTACCCCCCGAGAAGCTCGGCTATTCATATACCAGGATAAAAATTTTCAATTAGCCGTCGAAACGGCTTGAGCTGAGCCGTCGGGGTCCTACTCGTTCCTATCACCCACTCTACTACCCTAAGGATTGAGTACTTTGGTGCGTTATGGTCTACCTGGTTCCTCACCACATTTCCTTCGTTATCTAGCTCCTATTCCCGTAGTAGAGCACTTTCCGACCCTACCACGCCGTATCCAGACTTTTCCGCTAAGCTCAAGTTCGTTCACCCGCACCATGCGAAAACACAACATCGACTTCTCCACCAAGAACATTCCAGTTCCACCGAAAAAACTTTACCTTCGGATGCTCACGCAAAAAATCGACCTCTTTGCGAAAAGACTTAGATGGAGAACTTTTTTCTACGACAGATATTGCGACAATCAGGACTTCGGTACCAAGGAGAGATTCGGATTTAATAACTACAAATCTCCCCCTCCGAACCCTATGCTCTCACCCTTCGAGAATGACATTTTCCAACTGGTCAAGAACATTAAATTCAAACCCAGACACAACCGATTCCTACAAAAGCTCTGTAGCAACTTAACAGAGTATGATAACACCAATGGATCATGATGCACTCGGATAAAACTGGTAACCTCTACTTCGTCAACCGCGACAGATACCACACACTGATCAGGAGTAGCCTAAACTCCACCTATAAAAAGGCTAACCACTCATGCATCGGGGACATAAATCGAGATGGAGAACAAATTACCTCCAGCCTCGGGGTTGCCGACCGCACGGAACCCCTAGACCCACGGACACCCTACTTCACACTGAAGGGCCATAAATCCGATTTCGACCGTAAACCGTCTATCAGGCTTATAAACCCAACGTAGTCCGACATAGGGAGAATCAGTAAAAAAATCCTAGACCGCGCTATACCAAAAGTTAAGCAAAACGCCAGACTTAGCCTATGGGTCAACACCCAGGAAGTAATCTCATGGTTCAGCAATATGGAGGACAAACGAGACACAAAATTCATCCAGTTTGACATAGAGAGTTACTATGCTTCAATTACCTTACCGCTACTTACGGCTGCCTTGGACTTTGCCGAGACACTTGCGCCCATCACCGACCAGGAAAGAAACATCATCCTCCACGCCAGGAAGACAGTCCTACTTTTCGACAACTCCAAATGGATAAAGAGAGCTCCCGACTCACCCTTCAACGTCAGCATGGGCGCGGCGGATTCGGCTGAGTCACAGATCTTATAGGATTATTCATACTAGTTAAACTCACTGATATGTTTCCTGCATTCGGCGGTGGATTGTACCGTGATAATGGGCTCCTTACCCTTAAAGGGTACAACCCCAGTAGTACAGACCGGGTCCGTAAACAATTAATCAGCTTCTTCCGCGACTGGGGATTTAAAATAACCCTACAAACGTCCCTGACCCGAGTAAACTTCCTGGACGTTACCCTTGACCTCGATAATGATCTGTACTACCCATACAGGAAACCCAACGACAACCTGCACTACATCCACCGCCGGTCAAACCATCCTAGGAACATCACCAATAACCTGGTTAAAAACATCTCCCTCTGCATACCTCGTTTGTCCGCTAATGAGTAGATATTCGAGGAACATGCGCATTATTAGAAGCTCGGCTATTCATATACCAGGATAAAAATGTTCATTTAGTCCAGAATTAGCCGTCGAAACGGCTTGAGCTCAGCCGTTGGGGTCCTACTCGTTCCTATTACCCACTCAACTACACTAAGTATTGAGTACTTTGGTGCGTTATGGTCCACCTGGTTCCTTACGACATTTCCTTCGTTATATATATATATATATATATATATATATATATATATATATATATATATATATATATATATATATATATATGAATGTATATATAGTGTATTTTGCAATACACTGTATGCTTAATTAAAAGCATTTCGAAGACCTTACGCTATTGTTTTAGAGTAGTGACAGTCTCACTTACTTTAAATTTTCAGCAAACAGGGGAAATAAAGCTGACAGAGCTCTGTTTCGTACTGATTGGTACTTATCAAAGCCAAGTACTCCACCTGTTTTCTGAAAATCATGAATGTTTGATTCTTATAGAATTCTAGTAATAATCAGGAACTGATTATACAGAGCGATTGCCGGTCAGGCAGAAATTGAAAATTAGTAAGTGAGACTGTCACTACTCTAAAACAATAGCGTAAGGTCTTCGAAATGCTTTTAATTAAGCATACAGTGTATTGCAAAATACACTATATATACATTCATATATATATCGCTATTTCAGAGCACCAATTCTAATTTTCAATTTCTGCCTGACCGGCAACCGGTGTGTGTGTGTGTGTGTGTGTGTGTGTGTGTGTGTGTGTGTGTGTGTGTGTGTGTGTGTGTGTGTGTGTGTGTGTGTGTGTGTGTGTGTGTGTGTGTGCGTGTGTTTGCGTGTGCGTGTGTGTGTTTATACAGACAGGGAAAGCGAAAGAGAGAACAATAGATAGCCATATGGCATCAATTTACTGAAATAATCTGAACACGTCTAAACGGAGCTTCTTCGGTTCAGTCCTAAATTGACGACTTTGGGACTTTCTTTTTATTCCCTTATTATCACGGTATGTTTTACACTTTCCAAGTCCTCTCCTGCCAAACACTGGTGAGCTCCGAAGGCAGCAGCAACAGTTGAGCTGGAATGCTTGGCTCATGACCAATTTATTTTGGATGCTCAAGAGCTGAAAGCCCTCTCCTAACCTTTCATTTTTGTCCCGAAAAACCTAAAACATTGTACATGGTGAGATGTTAAAGATATAATAGCTAAATTCTGGTACATTAGTAAGTACTTTTCAATTTGAGCAACACCGTGTATTTGCCTAGTATATCTAGAAAGTGTCTCACAAAATTTATACATATTTTGAATGATGATAAAAACAATGTTTATATATACATTCCAACACTAATCCATGCCCTCAATAAAGGTGATACTGACCGAAGTGTTGAATTTTGTGAGTGACACCTGATGGAATGTGTGGATGATGTTAAGCTATTTAAGTTTAATATAATTAAAAAAAGACCTCTATATTTGGCAATGGTAGGTAAAACATCTAACACATACACACACAGACACACATAATACACACACAGTACACACACAGTACACACACACCCAGTACACACACACACACAGTACACACACACACACAGTACACACACATATATAATATATATTAAAATGCAAGCTGAAAATAAAGGAGTGAAAACAAACAAAAACAAAGATTTATATATCTATCTCATATATCTTAAAAGCAAAAGGGATATTCAATTTGTTGGTAATTCAACAAATATAAATGTTTATAACTGATTCAGAGCACTCGACAAGTTTTCTGGAGTATAATATTCAATGATATTAAATAAATGGAAACTATATTTATAAAACCATATTTATTCTATTATATACTAGCAGTGGTACCCGGCGTTGCACGGGATAAGGTATTTTGGAACGCGGGCCGCCAACAGACCTAATCGCGGAAAAACTGCATGCCTGGACAATATGTAAAGAAAATAAACTGAATACTCTGATGGCTGGATAATCTTTAAGATTTTGCTCGATGAAGGAGGAAAAATGCAGGTTTTCACCTAATGCGGGCCCTAGGGGATCAAGAAAATGAATTTATTTTATGTGCATAATATGCCTTGAAATTTAGGGAAAATCGGCTAGACCTAACGCCTCCAAAAAGCCCTAAGAAGCAAAACAAACCCCTTCAAGAAAATATAGGGACTGACTTAGAATTAATCCGTAAACGTATGTCAGTATAACTATAAAGATTAACAGTGTTGCTGATGGTTGTCTTTAATTTTTTTTTATTAAGCATTGTCTCTTTATTTCTCAGATTCTCAGTTTTCCATTCAGTTGCTTTGATGGTGACTGTGATGTCCTAGTTTGAACACTCACCAGATATTTTCCAATTCAAGAAGCACTTTTTAAGCAGTGTTGCAATCTGTCAAGCAACCCATATAGGAGGACTGGATATATTTTCTTAGTTCAAATTCCACCAATGTCGACTTTGCCTTTCATCTTCCCAGGTTTAATAAGATAAAGTACTTACTAGTAATTACTAGGGTCAATGTAACCAACCGTTCTATTCTTCTCCAATTGCAGGCCTTGTGCCTAAATTAGAAGTCTTGTTATCATTGTTAATTATCCCTATAATTATTATCAATTATTTAATTAATTTAATCTTCATAGAAAAAGGATAATTGCATTTGGATATATTTCAAAATTTTCAATGTCATCTCCCAAATACAGAGTAGAAAGAAAGCTATTATATTTTATGAAAGAAACAATTAATTGTGTTAACTGAAATGAAACAGTGCATATGGAAAGAATACCAAAAACATGAGCATTTACTGAAAGGTGAAACTACTTCCAATTGAGTTGAATAAAATATTGAATTTAAATCAATTCAATGTGAATTATGATAAAACACATGAGCTTTGCTCTGCTGTCTTTCATAGAAAATAGAATTTCTTTTCATGATAAAAACCATACTGGTGTTAATTGAAACAAAGTAGAAATGAAGATGTTAGATATCTGAAGGAATTTTCAAGGCCGGTCGCTTTTTATTGTGTTTAGTTCCATTACTGAGAAGTACTGCGTTCTGTTGTTATGTAAAAGGATTGACAGCTATTTCTAGCAGATAGAGTGGCCATATAAAGACTTCTTCATTAGCTCTCCAATTGTTTTGTTTCGTTGGTATTTATGATGGTGTTTAGCCCAAAGTCATATCTAATGAAGCTAAACTATGATCGAAGGTGTACCAGCAATCTCTAACCCATATTTTTGTATATCAATTACTTCAATGTTCATTGTTTCCTACCATTTTAAAGACGGTAAGATATGATTTGAATTTTGAGAAGATCAAATGATCATGTACAAATTATAACTGTTACACCTATCATGGTGTAAGTATTAGTTTACAATCTGCAGGGTCACCTATGGAGTAAGAGAGTGAAAACATCTCTTCAGAAATCCAGATGTCAGCGAGAGATGGATAACATCCGGGAAAAAAAGGATCTTAAGAGACAGATGAAAATTGTCTCGGCATTTGAGAATTTGAACTTATGCTAAGGGAAGTAACTCTAGTGATTCATGATAGTGGTGAAGACGGCAGAAGTGATACTTTTGTTGTTTACCCACTAATATGCCTACCAACGTTTTTTCTAACGCAAGAAAGTGTTTAAATATAAGTTTGAAAGCACAGGCAACGGAGAGGAGTTCTAGTCAAATCTTGTCGAGGAGGAACAGAATCTCCATACAGAGTAAATGAACAAATCTCCGATATCCAAGCTGCTAAAATGTGTCAGCAGAGGAATGCCAAAGAGTCATGACCTGGATGCGGTCTGGGTCCCTTAGAATGGCTGAAACACATGTATGTGGGTGGCTTCTTCTCTGAAGATCTGCTGCTGTCCATCTCTCTTGAGAGTTTCTTAATATGTTAAAATATACAAGAATCCATCTTAATTTCGGAGTGTGTATTATAAGATTTGAAAACAAATTATGACAGGAATAAACAGTAAAAATAGAATTATTAAAAAATAATTTTTAGATGCATCTAAATGTGCTGATTAAATATCTCTCAACTTTTTATCCTTATTTCTGTCCTTCTCACATTATTCTAGTATCAACCCAGTGATATATCATAGTACAAACTCTGGGGTGTGCATTAGTATCTCAGAACAACTATCATCGCGGCATACCCAGAATATCTACCCGTGACCCTCACTAAAAGTACCAAATGTAAATATAAACCCTGAAAATGTTAAGAGCCGGTTGTTATTGTTGTTTAGCCTCAGGTCTGAATTGCATCATTGGCCAGCCTATCTTTTTAGAGAGTATACCCTGGACAAAACTGTCTAATGTGATCTTTCATTTCAATCACTTTTGGGATTTTATAGAATTCGGCTGCGGTTTCTAGCCGCTCGAATGACAACACAGAGTATCACTTTAGCTAAAGTTCCTACGAGGGGTTAATTTCTCAATAAACAGGGTGGTAGTCTATTGAAAATAGCATTAACAGATGATTCAGTATCTATTCCAAACAACTTGGTGAAATAATACAATGTAGAATGTTTCATTAAAAGAAATGTTATAACTTGTTAGGAGGATAGAAGGTTGCACATATAATCCTTTCATGACCTGTGATAATGATGGAAAGATGTTATACTCAAACTGGAGAACTAGCTCAAATTTTTACAGCAGAGCACACCCCATTAAAGACACTCACTGACTAGGTGTTGATATTAAACCAATTGACAAATAACTAGATTGCCAGTTCAATTTCATAAAGTAGTAACACACAATTTTCAAAAATACCATATTGTTGGAAAGTAACTCAAAATGAACTTTTTGCTTGTAAACTAAAACATATTGATAAGGATTGCTTTGTTGACAATTTAATACGATATTAAATAGGAATGACCTTTAAAAATAAAATTTTCAAAGTGGTGAGTAACACAAATTCAAAAGAACAAGTAATATGCAATTCTAAATAGCAAAATAATCCACTTCGTGCAGCCAAATCTGGCAGTGTTCTGCCTGGAAACCCAATGTAATACCTGAAGCAGTTATAAATCTATGACTTATAAATATGTAGTCCAATACTAAATAACATTAGCCATGTTCCCTAACATATTTATTAACACATATCTAATGAAAGACACTGTCTATGATTTTCAAATTAGAAGACCTCCTCCACATCTGCTACCAGGAACACGTCAGGGGTTCTCCTCTCTTCGGAGAGGTGACCCACGCGAGGTAGAGAGAATAATTTGCTGATCTTCTAAACCCGATTATAATATCATCTTCTGATGAACTCGAGGTGCATCTGGGAGTGGTGAATAATCTCTCCAAGGTTAAGATCACAAGATAAATTAAAGATCTCAAATGTGGCAAGGTCGCTGGGGAGGATGAAATCCAGTCCGAGATGTTAAAAGCCTTAAATTGAGAAGGTATTCTCTGGGTGACTCTTGTGTACCGAGTGGCCTGGATCTCTGGAAAGGCGCCTAAGCAATGGCAATCGGGTGTGATAATCCCAATTTTCAAAAAGGGAGAAAAGAGGGATTGTTCCAATTTTAGATGGATCTCCTTTTTAAGCCTGCTCGGTAAAGTCTATACTAATTGTTAGGCAAAGAGATGTGAGATTGTCGAGTCCAAGCTAGCTGATGAACAGTGTGGTTTTCGCCCCAGAAGCAGCGCAACCGATAAAATGTTCACACTGCGGTAGGTCTTCGAGAAATCGTGGGAGTACTGCTAAAATGTTTATTCTTGTCTTGTAGGCCTCGAAAAGGCACACGACCGCGCTCCAAGGGACCTGCTGTGAAAGGTTCTGCAGGAGTATGAATCGTTGGTAGCCCTGATGTCTCTATACGAAGGCCCGAGTGTGTTCGGATAAAGGGTGCTAAATCGAAACCATTCTATGTGGGAGTTGGTATTCGTGCCAACGCTTACCTATGGTCATGAATCTTCGGTAATTACCGAAAGAATACGATCGCGAATACAAGCGGCCGAAACGTAGTCCGAAGGGACTTTAGAGTAACATTACTCGACAGGGTGCGTAGGTTGGTGATCAGAGAGCCGCTACTTTTCCGAATAGAGTGATCAAAGCTCCGATATTACGGGTATGTGTTTAGAATGTCTTAGGAAAGAATCGCTGAACAGATTTTACGGGTAAAACAAACCGGCAGGACACTCAGGGGGTAGACCCCGAGCAAGATGTTTGTATAACATCCATGAGCTTGGTTGGTCGCGCTTGGGAATCAAGCCGGATCAGCTGGAGACGGTTACTTCAAACAGGATCCGAAGGAAGGCGTGTTTGAGGATTCTGCCCCCACAACCCTCTCAGGAATAAGTGGACAAAGAAGAAGAAGGAGGAGGGGGGAGAAGAAGAAGAAGAAGAAGAAGAAGAAGAAGAAGAAGAAGAAGAAGAAGAAGAAGAAGAAGAAGAAGAAGAATTGAGAGATATTTAGTAAGATATCTAAATTTCTCATTATTAAGCTTGTCTGTGGTGGAAGATAAATGTATATACTTTTCAAAAAACAGCTTTGTATCACATAACCAGGGGGAATATCAAGCATTTCGGCAATGAAAGTGTTAAATGTACAATCTGTGTATTGATAGACACTATTGAAGAACTATTGTCATGTACTTCAGCCTGACTGTTGTTTTGTTCGAACAAATTCTATGAAGAAAGACATTAAAAACATGATTATCCAGTCATTTTGTTTTCACCATATGTCATGTAATTCGGGCTATATCACCCAATGTGTGTCTATGTATTTTTAAAGAAGTTTACGTACGGATTGGGGGATATTTGATTAATATGTCTTGCAGATTAAGTAACCACGTAAGGTTTCCTTCATCGGTTTTGTTGTTAATATTAATATCGTTTGGCAGTATCAGTAGAGGGTCGGACGCCATGTTTACAGCATAGAGTTACAGCACTTTACGGTCTGAGTTCAAATCCCGCCGAGGTTAACTTTGCCTTTCATCCTTACGGGGTTGATAAAATAAAGTACCAGTAATGCACTGGGATAATTGCTGGCCTTGTGCCAAACGTAGAAACAATATTAATATCATTGTTTTTGTTCTTTTGTTGTTATTTATGATCAAGGAGACGTATGATGGAAAGGGTTGCAGCCATGACCATCCTGTATTCTTTATTTAGGGAGTTATATCGTCCTATGAGGTATTTCTTATTTTTAAAATGGGAAGTGATGTAATTTGAGGGCGATTCGTAGCTATATCTGGCTGGTCAAATGACCATGTAGAGACTTCAACATCAACTCTCGTTGGTGGAGTTGTAATTGTCACTTAGCCCCAGATCAGTCACAATAAACAGACCCATGATCAAAGGTGCTCTAGGTGTGATTATACTGATTTCTTGTATGTAGACATAGTAGTATCTGGAACTATATTATCCAATGTTCTTCATTTTTTTAAAACTGAAAAGTATCATTTTGTTGCTATTTTCATGACTAGCGTGGAAGTATGGAAGTTGTCAGAAATTGATATTCATATAGGTAATACTCATTTCACAGAGAACATTAAAACTGTTTTAAATAATACTAATTTGATTGGACAGTAAAAATGAGAGTTTATGCATAATGTCATTCTGTTTTATTTAAAGAGATTCTTCATTTATTTTATGTGAATTTGATTTGAAATCAATTTCCAATTTAATAATGATTACTGTTGTAATGTATCAGTATTATATCCCAAACTAATATATATTCTATACTTAATATAACAGTCCAATATCATAGAACTAATATATATGCTTTAACAATTATATAACATCATCATAATAATTTTATGTCAGTTTTTCCCTACTTGCACGGACCATATATATGTGTGTGTGTGTGTGTGTTGTGTCTGTGTATGTATGTGTGTGAGTGTGTGTGTCTGGTGTATGTGCGTGTCTGTGTGTGTGTGTATCTAACATCCCCAAACTAATATATATGCTATAACTAATAAATATATATCAGCCTGGCCTTATAAATATTATGTTTATCCGCTAACTAATATACCAAAACTAATACATATCAATATCTTAATCTAGAAAAATGTTCTAATCTGATCACTTCAATTTTGCAGCTAGCTAGCTGGAATCTTGCATAGCAACACAGTTTTAAGGGCTATGTAGCTTTTTTGAAACTTTCTACAGAAAAAAGATATTCCGTATCACAATGTTTTTGCTGTGGTCAATTATACTTTTATTGTTATATTTGGGGAGGGTCATGTTATTCTAATATTGCCAAAAATAGTAAAACACACCCACTGTTTGGTTTTCGCTTCAAATTCGGTATATTTTTAAAATATTTCCATAAATAATTTAGCTGCCGATATATGTTTATCATTGATTGACCAACAGTTATAAATATAACGGAAGGAAATACAGCGATAATCATTGAAGATGTCACAGAAATGTGTGACGAAAGAACTTTGAGACATTATATTTATATTTATATTTTTAACGGTTGGTCAATCAACGATAAACATTGATCGCCAGCTAAATTATTTATGGAAATATAAAGATATATATATATATATACTGAAACTGAAGCGAAAACCAAACCAAACAGTGAATGTATTTTACTATTTTCTGGCAATATTAGGACAACATGAACTTCCCCAAATATCTGTTTCAACACACGATTTCATGACAAAATCCTTACAAAACGAATTGTACTTTTATTCTCCTTAAATTAGGAAAAAATATTTTTAGTTTTTATGTACCCCCAAGCACTGAAATAACTGTTGAATATGTTAACTATTAGGAAAAATATATCACATTAGGCAGTCGAATTGACAGAGTTAGAGCATTGGATATCTGTCTTGGGTATTTGTATTCTGAGTTGGGAGGTTGATAAAGAAAGTACCAATCCAGTGCTAGTGATGCCCTCTCTCCTTTCAGCTGTCGTAACCAGGATCAAATCTCGTTAAGGCGTCTGTGTCTGCCCACGGCTGCATGGTCAACTAAAACTCTTAACGAATGCATGGTACTTACTCCCAACTCATACTCGATTGCGAGTGATGGCTGTAGTTTTAATACATCACTCTAATATTTCCAAAATAAACAGATATAATACAATTAAGATACCAGTTGTCTTATATTATCCCAATGTCCAATACTTGGGTATCACATATTAATACAGCATATCACATTTGTAAACAGTGTCATAATTGAGATATCCGAATTAGTCCAATGTCGTATGATTAAAATGTTGCATAAATGTGGAAAATGATATCAATGATTGATATATGGCCATTGTCATCAATCTCCGTGAGCAGAGACAACTTGGAATATCGAGGCTATTTAAATCTAGCAGGAAACCTCGCTGGCACTGGTGCTACAATGACAGGAACCCAGTACACATCTCCCTTACTATCCTCCGGGGAAACGCCTTCTCTATTCTGTCCGCCGGGGCTGTTGGGCGGCCAGCACGTGGGACCCCATTTGCTCATGATACAGAGAGAGATGGAGGCGATGACAGTGGGAGTTCCGCTCTTCCGTGTTCGGACACATTACACCTGTCATGTGGACCATGTGATATTTTTCAATTTCCCTTAAGATAAGACAGATTAGGTGCTGTAATCCTACACAAGCCCAAAAGAATGAAATAGATCTACTCTCTAAGGTTAGACCAGCGGATAAACAAGAACAACTTCCTTGAGAAGATGGGACTGAGAAAGTCTAGAAATGCTGATGGAGCTAGGAACGTTATTAATCTAAACTAAATATAAGAAAATAGGAAAAATAGCAAAACAAAATTATCAGACTTGAACAGTAACATGCTTTCCATATCACACACACACACACACACTCGCACACACACATATACAGATATGCCGTATTCCCGGCGTCGAAAACGCTACTTTTTTCATAAAATAACTCTGAAAAATCTACCATGCGTCCTGGAGGTCGAAGGTCTATTATTTCTTTTTTAAATTTTTGGTTGTCAAAATTAGGGTGCGTCCTATACTAGAGACGAATTCCGAACGTTAAAATCGCAGTTCACTTTTATATATATACAGATGAGATTAGCTGTAGAATCGTTATAATGAAATATGCAAGCTCTACATTTCAGATGTATTGAGTACTTTATTAAATGTCGGGTTTGTCTTTTTTATGAGGGAACATCCAACACACATACACACACATATATATGTGCGCGTGCATGTGTATATATGCGTGTGAAAGTGTGCTGCATAGGTATATGTTTCTCTATGCGTGTGTACGTGCGGGCGCATATATATGTGAGTATGTGTGTGAGGCTTGCTGAAGAAACTTCCCATGCCACCCTATTTATTCATACATTTTATTACATTTCTTTAGTTTATCTAAACAAATTGTATTTAATTTCTCATCACTCTCTCCCATTGGGTAAGTCCTATCACAACCTTTTCTTATGCTCTCCCTCTCTTGCTGTGTATATGTAGTGAGAAATAGTGGGATATATATAGAGAGAGGGGGTGATTAATAGAGTGTATAAGACTTTCTGATGGTGGTGGCTATGGAGGTGATCAAGGTTAACCGCTGCCTTAAACTGTGACATTATTTATTGGATTGTTGACTTTGCCTTTCATCCTTACGGTGTCGATAAAATAAAGTACCAGTAATGCACTGGTTGATTGCTGGCCTTGTGCCTAAAGTAGAAACAATTATTTATTGGATTGGCAGTATCGGTAGAGGGTCGGACGCCATGCTTTCCAGCATAGTTACGTCCCTTTACGATCTGAGTTCAAATCCTGCCGAGGTTGACTTTGCCTTTCATCCTTACGGGCTCGATAAAATAAAGTACCAGTAATGCACTGAGTAATTGCTGGCATTGTGCCAAAAGTAGAAACAATTATTTATTGGAAGGGCGGTGAATTGGCAGTATCGGTAGAGGGTTGGACGCCATGCTTTCTAGCATAGTTACGTCCCTTTACAGTCTGAGTTCAAATCCCGCCGAGGTTAACTTTGCCTTTAATCCTTACGGGGTCGATAAAAAATAAAGTACCAGTAATGCACTGGGTATTTGCTGGCCTTGTGTCAAAAGTAGAAACAATTATTTAACACAGCAGATGGTGAACAGGGTGGAGTAAGTAATAAGATAGAAGGAAAATTCATTGTTTATGTATGTGTATGTGCATGTAGATATGTCTGTGTAGGTGTTTTCACAAGTTACCTAACTAATGATAACGTTGGTAGTGATGGTGGTGGTGGTGGTGGTAGTAGTAGTAGTAGTGGTGGTGAGGGTGGTGGTGGTAGAGCAATGCTATGGGGGTTGTTCACAGTGACAGGTGGGTAGGATACAATATGTATATTGTGTGGGGGGTATGTGGGAGGTTTGTGCTTGCCTACACAACTACATTTCTGTCTGTCCGTGCCACTAACTACTGCCTCGTTCGCACGAACAATATATATGTGTGTGTGTGTGTGTGTGTGTGTATGTGTGTGCATATATATATATATATATATATATATATATATATATATATATTTCCTATTTCCCACTCTACTACCCTAAGTATTGAGTACTCTGGTGCGTTATGGTCCATCTGGTTCCTTACCACAATTCCTTTGTTATATATATATATATATATATATATATATATATACACATACACACATATATATGCATGACACCTCCAATCACTCCCTCACCATCTCCACCTTCTTTAAACCAACTGATCCCCTCTCGTACCTCGATTTCACTTCATCCCACCCTACCCACACAAAACACTCCACCACAGCTCCCAATTCCTCCGCCTTCACGCTTATGCCACCGAATCCCAGACTTTCAGGCTCTGGCCCATACCATGACTGGGCACTTCACTCGACGAGGTTATCACCCTTTCCTGGTCTATGCCGCTCTCACCGGCGCCCCTGAAGTTGACAGAACCACTGCCCTCACATCACCCCCGCCCCCCTCAACCAACCGACTCCCATCCCCCCTTATCTACCATCACTCTACCCTACCCCTCTTGAGGACGGTTTTCCGACTCTTCCGCCGCCTCCGGTCAAACCCTTCCCTTTCAAGCGGGCACGCAATCACCGAAACTTCCTCGTCCTCAACTCCATTCTCCCATCCAATTCCTCTCCCGGATCCCTCTGCTGCCCCCGATCACACTGCCACACTGGCAATTTCATCACCAACACCACCACCCTCCGTGGGCCCAACTGCCAATCCTTTCAAGGCCAGAACTCTTTCTGTTGCATTTCCTCCAGCCTTGTCTACGGGCTGTGTTGCATGCTATGCGCAGCTGTCTATATCGGACAAACTGGGCATCGATTGGCGGACCCGGTTCGCCGAGCCCCTCCGAGACATCCGGTTCGGCAACCGATCCCCGGCCGCCCGACATCTTCGCCTCCGCTCTGCGTGCGCCACCACACCTCACACCCCCACCTGACCATTTCCTCTCTGACAACTTCATCTACCCCATCGCGTTAAATACATCACTCTTCGACACTTTCAGACCACACGTTTACATTCAGATTTACACACACACACATGCTCACACAGAGATATACCCATACATAAACATACATACACTTACCCTCACATACATACACACAAAATAATTCCGCTACAGACAATACAGAAAGTTACAAATACACTCGTGGAGGCATGCATACGTACACTCATCTGACACATAAGTGAAAATACACACACACACACAAAGGTACACACTCACATACAAAGAAACAATAGAAATAGTCACACACACTCACACACACATTATCTATCCACCTACCCTCTCCCCACTATATAATACATATATATATATATATATGTATGTGTGTGTGTGTGAGAGAGAGAGAGAGAGAGAGTGAGAGACATATATATATGTATATATATATATATATATATATATATATATATATATAGAGAGAGAGAGAGAGAGAGAGAGAGAGAGAGAGACAGACAGACAGACAGACAGACAGAGAGAGAGAGAGAGAGAGAGAGAGAGAGAGAGAGAGAGAGAGAGAGAGAGAGAGAGAGAGAGAGAAAAGTAGTTTTCACTTTAAGCTGGTAAAATCGTATTTGTAAAATGATTATGTAAATATTAGTGAAAGAAGATTTTTTCTCAACGTGGTTAATTGAGTCATGTGATATAATATTCATGACACTCCCATTTCCTAAACTGTAGAATAATTCTTCTAACTATCCACTTCACTTCCTCCTTCCCTTCTACAGAAATACACATAAAAATACTTATTATTTTATTATTTCATTATTATTCTCTGAAGATTCGCCGATGATAAACATATTCATAGTGAGTGAATAGAAAAAATAGGCTTATACAGCTCTCGTAGATGATTATGTAATCGGTGTAGAAACATATGTTAGATTATTTAATTAGATATATCTCTCTTCAAATTTCTCCTCACTCCTTGCCTGTTTTACCTAGTATAATAATTTACTCCGTGAATTCTTGGAACTTGTACCATACTCGAGGATTTAAAATCTGGAATATTATATCACAGGATTCCATTAACAACATTGAGAAAGAATATTTGGTAAGCTGTTCTTTTACTAATGTTTATATTATCAGTCCAAATACGATTTACCAACATAAAGTGAAAGCTCCCTTATCTTCTTATATTTCGCTCCCGGTAGGTTGATCTATCTTAACATTTTTTCAACACACTATGGAAAAACATCACCTAGGCATTTCTCTAAAACAACATTCCACTTCCTCGCAGGAAGGATTAACATAAAAAAAATAATGATTTCATCCGCCGCGTTAAATGGAAAGCCTACCAATTTGACAAAGAAAGAACTAATCTAAACAAAAACCAGGATTCTGGGAGATATTAATAACTTAGGATTTAAACCACATAATCCACATCTTGAGGCCTTCAAAACCGATCTAATGGATAGGGTCAGCATTATTAGATTTAACAATCGGTGACACCGTATTAAATTTCAGCAAAATCTCCAATCGATTATGGATAGACTTAGAAAACGGAAGGAATACACGTCCGAGCCGGATATTAATGCTTATTAAAACTTTATACTTAAAGAACTACAAAAGAAGTACAAAAATAACTAAACAATCTACCATTAGTGATATCAACAACGAGGATCTGGCGATAGTAAATAGGTTAGGCCTGGTTTTCCGAACTGAACCATTTGAACCTAAAAATCCAACTTTTAATCTAAAAGATCATACGAATAACTTTGGATCCAACCATTATATTAGACTCATATGCCCCTCTAAATCGGATATAGTTCGTATCAGAAAAAGTACATGAGATAGAGTATAAATTCAAATAAGAAATAGATTATCAATTAAACTTTGGGGCAACACTGACGATGTTATCAACTGGTTTACTAAGATAGAAGACAAACAAGCATCCCAGTTCATACAGTTTGATATTGACGACTATTATTTATCTAAGGCGGTGGATTGGCAGTATCGGTAAAGAGTCGGACGCCATGCTTTCCAGCATAGTTACGTCCCTTTACGATCTGAGTTCAAATCCCGCCGAGGTTGACTTTGCCTTTCATCCTTACGGGGTCGATAAAATAAAGTACCAGTAATGCACTGGGTGATTGCTGGCCTTGTGCCTAAAGGAGAAACAATTATTTATTGGATTGGCAGTATCGGTAGAGGGTCGGATGCCATGTTTCCAGCATAGTTACGTCCCTTTACGATCTGAGTTCAAATCACGCCAAGGTTGACTTTGCCTTTCATCCTTACGTGGTCGATAAAATAAAAGTACCAGTAATGCACTGGGTAATTTCTGGCCTTGTGCCAAAGGTAGAAACAATTATTTATCTACTTCACCTGTTCTTCTCAATAAGGCCCTTGCATTTTCTATGCGTAACTCGGACTTAACTAAGGATGAGGTTGACATAATAATAGCTGCTAGACGTTCAGTCATAATTGTTTCTACTTGTTGGCTCAAGGCCAACAATTACCCAGTGCATTACTGGTACTTTATGTTATCGACCCCGTAAGGATGAAAAGCAAAGTCAACCTCAGCTGGATTTGAACTCAGATCGTTAAGGGACGTAACTATCCTGGAAAGCATGGCATCCGACCCTCTACCGATACTGCCAATCCACCGGTCAGTCATAATGTTTGAGAACAAGTACTGGACACGTAGAAATAGAACTAATAATTTTGATATAACCATGGATTCTAGTGACTCAGCCCAGGTTATGGACTTAGTTAGAATTTACTTAACACATAAACTCCATATTGAATTTGCTGACCTCCAAGAAAATAATATGCGAACATAATTATAAACTAGTTACTTTCCTAGATGTTACTCTCGACGTCACCTCTAGTCTCTGTGAATCTTATCATAAAAAGAACGAAAATATATTAGCCGATATACCTGAAGATTCGTCGATGATAAGTATAATGCGAGTGAAGGAAGAGAAAAAAATATATCTATCTCCAGCTCTCGTAGATTATTATTAATCGGTGATGAAACACGTGTTTAATCAAATAAATCTCTCCACATTTCTTCTCACCCCTTGTCAGTTTATCTCCAATATAATAATTCATACTACATGTATGTATATAATATATATATATATGTGTGTGTGTGTGTAAGTTCCACACAGAAAAATGAACTTCACAGTAGAAACGAACATAAGAAGATATCTTCCTCATCGAGTACTCCTGGTGCATAAAGGTGGGAGTGCATAATATTGCGATCGAGCTTCATCTGAACAGGTTTTCTAGAAATATGTATATGAGATCATTGTTTCTTCTTTCGGCACAAGGCCAGCAATTACCCAGTGCATTACTGGTACTTTATTTGATCGACCCCGTAAGGATGAAAGGCGAAGTTAACCTCGACGGGATTTGAACTCAGAATGGCAAGGGCCGTAACTCTATGCGTCAAAGCATGGCGTCCGACCTTCTACCGATACTGCCAATTCACCGAGATAATACAACATGACGATATGTGGAAAACGTATTTCAGCTAGGACAGTGAAACGAGTACATAAACAAATAAAATATGGCTTTCGACTGGAAACAAGATAAGAAACAATACAGGTAAGTTGTGCATGTAGTAATGCAGGAAAGAGAAAACTATAAACAGATTTCCGTCCAAAATTAAAAGTATAGACGAATGATCCGACTTAACTTGTTTTATCTCTTTGGAAACCGAGGGATGAAAGAATAAGAGGGGTCGGGAATTGGGGACTCGTAGCTGAGAATGCGTTAGCAAGCTTGGGAGAGCGGGCAGGAAGAGAGGGGTGAGGGGAGAAAGTGTTGTCGCATAATTAAACACAATAGTTAATCAAAGAGCGTGGTGCGCAACCTTACAGTATGCTAAATGATAGCAAAATTGCACACGAAAGAAAATCATAATCTTATGGCACAAACATCTGACACTACAGTACACTACAGATTTCAAACAGCGACATTGAGATGTTTGGAGGTGCTGAACCACTAACCATGAAGTAATTTGTTTCTTGGTGGGGGGATTCTCATCTGACCGAAGTATCAGAGGAGGCTCGTGACGGGCCACAGGGCTGTTCCAACATCACAGACACTAAATCGTTGGCAGTATTTCTGCATGTGTGTTGTGTTGCTTCCGTTGATACAGAAATCATTCTATCATTGTATTTAGCTTTTGTTACACATCACATCAATGCAAAAATAACAACTCGATCTAAAAGCATGATATCGTGACTCTAGTATCAATGTAGCACAAGGAAATGTAAAAGTAGCAGTAAAAGCGGTATTTTCTTATAAAATCACAATGCGGTGAAATAAAATCTTAGTATATAATTTCAGTAGTGCAGCAAACGTCATATCAATACTTTTGAACTACTACTTTAATATTTCATATATTATGGTATTACGTCTTCCAACATGATAAATAACTGGATCAAAGACAGAAGATATATCAGAATGGAATCTTGTACAGAAGTAAAGTGATCTTTTACGTGGCTGTAAATAAAAAAATCATATTAGTTCATATACAGCGACTTATCTTAACACGTAACTCTTTACAGTGATCCGTTGTTCTTAGCAACTTAACTCAAAGTGACGCTAGCTTGAGGAACTTACCATGCTTTGGAAATAAATAACAGAAAGTCCTAACACTCCTTAGAGCCTCTCTCCCGTTCTTCCATGTAAAGCCTGATCAAAGTTGGGGCAACTAACCCGTTCGCCTTCTCATATTGGAGGTCTATAATGATACATTGTCAGTTGTGTATATTGCATCAATAAATGATTCAGTAGAATACTGGCAACTATCATGTGAGCAGATATATTTGTATCTACATTGTTTACTTTTGTTTGACATTTCTTATAAGCATGATTTGATTCATATTGCGTTCTGCTACGACATAATGATATAATTTGTCCTATTTTAGCACTGGATATACTATGGCTGTGTGATTGGAATTCATTTAGCATGTTTATTATATGAGTGTTGATTTTAATTTCAGTATATTTGCTTCTACTTGAAACGTGCCCTAGTTTTAAATTTTTAATTGGATGTTAGTATTGATGTATAATATGATTTATTTAATTATCCTCTTTGAAAATCTTTCATCAATTTTAAACTGAATATTAATGAGATTTTTCACAGCAGACTATATGTCTGTTGATGTAGAATTGGCTATTTATTCTTTGGTTGAATTCATAGACAGTTGTGGCTACCAGTTTGTTTGTGTATCCATTATTGATTGGTTTGTGAATGTACAGCTATGAGTTTCATATTAGGGGACATCAAATGAACTATTTCATGTAGATATTTAAGAATGGATATTTAATAGTTTTCTGATACTATAGTGATTTCTGTTCCTTTGAACCATCAATCCTACTATGCATCATTCCCCAAATCTCCGTTCTAAATACTTCCCCTCCCAAGTAATTCTTTCTCTTCAGTGATGTAGCACTCTGAAACATCCTCGCAGCTCACATGTTCGTACAAGCATCAACATTTATGCTGAACATCACCCACATCAACTTCACTTATCTGTGAGAGACTTTTACTGGCTATAGAAACTAGACCACCCTTATTACTGTGGTTATAGTAACAATATATGTGATATATAGCGAATTGGTGGCCAGATAACAGGAGACATAGACAGAAAATAGTATGTATTTGAAGCAAGAAGGACCATATAAGAAAATGACTTGACTTTCAACATAATTTGAAATTGACAGACATATTTGAAATAGAGACACGCAATTGAAGAAATTTTGTTCAGTGTCAATAATATACTGTAAACTAAATTATAAGAACTAGAAACGATCAACACCGCTACCACTACATATATCTATACATGCAAACATACATACAGATATATAAATTCATACAAACACATATATAGTTTAAATATTGAAATAAGATAAGTCAGTGGTGTAGAAGGCATACTCACTCATAGTTTGAACAAATACTGATGGAATGTTCCTGTCAAAACCTCTTTAAAACGTAAGCGCAACTGATCAGACGTAATGATCTAGGACAGAGAAAAGAATTATGCAAAATAATAGGTAACCAGTTGTTCAGAGTGATGTTTAAGGTAAAAGCAAAAGAAAGTATATATGGCAAACTAATGAGAAGGATATAGATTATAAATGTAGGCTTCTACCTTTGATTAATCAGATGCATGCTTATAGAAATAACTGCCTCAAAACCAACCATGAGAAGCTGAACTTCACAGAACCAGAAAGAACATAGCTAATTTGGAAATTACAATTGAAAGTCATTAAATGCAGTGTAAAAATAAATAAATACCATTCTGTATTAAAGAGACACCACAGGTTTATAGTAAACGCTACTCATTAAAAAGATCATTAACTCTAAATATAAACTGGTTCAGTACATGGGGACACACTTTAGCAGTGGTAGACAATCACTCAATGAAAACTGCAGTCCACACTGCAAAGCGATTCATGCTCGGAAGGGCTTCGAGTCTAAAGTGTGGAAGTCATAAAAAACATTGAAAAATAGTATTTTTGTATAACATTTACGTTGTTATTGTTGCACACAATACCGAAAAAGTCACATGGGAGCATCCGATTATGTGTTGCAATTTATGAATGAAGTGAAATGTATTTGTACAAAGTAACAACAAAAAGCACCCTGTCCACCATGTAAGGTGGTCGAGCTGGTGATACGACGAGAAACCATCAAGTCCACTATGTTCGCTGAGCGTTTTGAGGCTTCGATAAAAAGGACCCAGTCCACACTGTAACGTTGTTGGTATTAGGAAGGGTATCCAGGCGTAGAGTTCAAGCCAATATACTGATCCGTATCTGCAGAACGTGGTCACCTGACCTGACTTGTCTCATAACATGACAACTCGACTAACCCATGAACGTTGAATACTGACGACGATGATGATGATGATGACGATGATGATGATATTTTGACATCGTTTAAATGATTAATTATTAAGAATATATTGCTAGGTCCACCAAAATATAATTAATCCAAATGTAAGCGACATTAAGCAATCCACGTGGATTGTACTGTACTATAGATAATATGGTTCCTTATATGGTGGTACACGACGGAGTATTGATACATGAATAATTATGAAGACAGGATGTTAATATTTCATATTCTATCTAATTGCATAATGCATTGTGTTCCGCATTTGTGGGTAACCCCGGTAGTCAATTATGCAAAGCATGTCGAACGGACAAGTCTTTTTCAAACGGAAAAAAATAGTGTTGGAAAAGTGTGAATTGATATTCCACGGTAGCTGTTATTCTGGCACGCGCACACACACACACACATATATATATATATATATATAGATATACGAACATAACAGCCAATAAGGCATTTCGATACTTCTCCGGTATTATTTGTATTTTATTTTTATTTATTTTTTTTTTTAAAGGCATTTCGAACCGACATGCCTTTTATAATTGAACAAAAGACCTATACAGAAATACGCATCATGGCTCATTATGTAATTAGATAAAATATGAAAAATTAATATCCAGCGTTTGGAAGAAATGGCCTCTTTAATATGTATATCTTTCTTAAACCTGTCGTTTTTTTTCTGGCCCCCTCATAACTATTAGTTATTTTAGCGTTTGCTCACTTTTTTAGGTCAAATTAATCATCCGGATTATTTGCCCTTGGTTTGACTCTTCTCTCTTTATTTCTCGCCCCTTTCAGTAAACACTGCCCGGTTCATTTTCATCGGCACACGATGAACAAGTATGGTGCCGTTGTTGTAACTGGCCATAATAATATGTGTATGTATATATTTATATATATATATATATATATGTGTGTGTGTGTGTGTGTGTGTGTGTGTGTGTGTGTGTGTGTGTGTGTGTATCATCAGTATCATCGTTCTACGTCCGCACTCCATTGCTACCAAAGGTTGGATTGGGTTTACAAACACCGTTAGTACTGGAGCGGGACTACTGGTCCAACAGACAGGCCGAGGCCTGCCTCTCGCTTCTGCCTCGTACGGTGCACAACAGAAGTATCATAACATATATAATATGTATGATGAATATATTTTTCAGTAAAAAAGCTCAATGGATGTTTGTCCAGAGCATCAATAGTTCAAGATAAAATATATATATATATATATATATATACAGTATTTTCCGTTGTGTTGTAATATAAATATTACACACAGTAGATTATCAGCTCACGTAGAGTTTGCTCGACGGTTCCAGTTGTAGTTCCAAAAGTAATCCGGAGAAAAATAGAAAGATTTGAATGGATACAGTTTAGTTGAAAGGAATTTATTGACACGTGTTTCTATAACAGTTACATAACCTAAAACAGCTGCTATCTACAAACTTTTAGTTATGCAGACATTCAATATTTCAATGTTATTATTTACTGTCATTTCATCAGAATAATATTACTGAGGACCTATTTAGTTTTTATAGAGAATATTAGGAGGGAGGGGTGAAGTTGTTAGAAGAATAGTTGAAGGAGTGGTTTTTCGATAGCAGTGAGAATTCTTGGTGGCAGTGAGTAATTAGATTCCCATCTGTTGTTTTGACATTTTTTATAGAATATATTATTGGTTATTTTTCTAAATCTATAGAAGGATTAGAGATAGTAAAGATATGCGTGGTTGGTTTTGTGTTTGCACTTAATTAACATTCAGACTTAAATTTTTCTTTCAAGTGTACGTATCCTTTCACACACGCATTCACAAACAAATATATTTGCACACCTCTACAAAATACATATACTCACAATTCACATATTCATACTTACATATATATACACATGCATACACATATATATACACACATGTATTCATGTACATACATACGCGCTCATGTGTATACATTTTCATACTCAACTTATCTTTATATACACACGTATAGACACACACATATATACATACATACTCTAGTCCATGTGTACACACATACACATACATACACATCCATATACACATATATACATACATATATATATATATATATATATATATATATATATATATATATATATATATATATACATATATATATATATATATATATAAGCACTTTAATACATGAATACACTTACATCTAACTATACACATCAAACATATATATATATTTACTTATTTATATACATTTTCACATATATATACATACTTATGGACGTTTTTAGACACATTCATTATCGCATATTTGTACCTATTCTCATCAGCATATCTTTCCATTATTAGTGTGGTAATTTAAGGTTATTAATATATGTTGAGAAGAGATTGTTTTTATATTTTTCTAACTAGATTAAGGTTTATATAGTTGGGGGATGTCCCTCTTTTATGTAATATTCGGCTTGTAGTGGGAAAAAAGGGTTTTAGTTCTGTGACGGCAGAATAATGTTCGTTCAATTCTGTTATTCAGCAGTTTCTTCTTGTGTGTGATTATGTAATAAATCTCAAGATTACACAATTTGCAGAAATTTTGGCTCCTGGAAACGCTTTGGGTTTTAGCTAATTTTTCCCATTTTAGGGTAAACTTTTGATCGCTATCCCTGAGCGTCCAAGCTTTTTCTGCTAAAGTTGTTACATTTCTTTGGCTCTGGTGTTTTATTGAGTAAGAATGCCTATACAATCGAGATTTAAACGATGTTGCCGTTGATCCCACGTAATACCACTCGTTGCCTCCGGATTTAATGGTACACTTATAAATAATATTTTTTTCCAGGCAGTTATTGCCGAGGGGGCAGTTGTCAGGATAGGTGCAGTTACAGTTGTGTACGTTGGGTTTTCTCTGGAGTAGTATTGCGGACGAACTTAGGTGTGGTTTATTTATGTTCTGTAGTGTATTGTTTACTGTTTTTTTTTTGTGTTCTTTGTACTTAAGTTCTTAGTGTTTTCGTTTAACCTTCTAGTATTGATCTTTTTTATGTGTTATTCAAGGTTTAACGCTGTAGAGTATGACAGTCTTATAGTGGTAGGGTTTAGGATTTTGTGGTATTTGTGTGATGTGGGAAAATGTCTTTTAATTATTTTAAAGAAGAGTACTGGTAAATTTGTACTAATGGAACTATTGTATTCGGGGTTATACCATAAGTACTCTTTGCATCGCTTTCTATTAGTTTTGTTTGTTGGTTTACTGGTGTGCATACTATGGTAGTAAGTGTGGTTTGGTGTTGTGTTATTATATCTACCTATGTGGGATTTATTTTGGGTGTTTTGATTGTTCCCATCTATGTACTCTATTTTGTTGAGGTAGCCTGCTTTACTAAGGGCGTTATCGTAGTACTCGGCGTGTTCCTTAAATACTTGTATGTTAGAAGATAGACCCGAGATTCTAAGGGAAATATTTTTAGGGATAGATTTAATTATAGAGATGGGGTGGTTAGACCCAACATTTACGTATTTGAGATTTTCATTCAATTTATGAAACG
>OZ024742.1:264280874-264288374 GCA_964016885.1 Eledone cirrhosa | reverse complement strand
ATTTGTGGGTATATGTATAATGTGTATTTATGGTTTCTTATGGATTAGAACATCCTCCTTTAGACAGTAATCCAGTCTGTATGGTTGTCTTATTTATGTGAAGAATGTGAGTTGTCCATGTCATGTTATCTGAGATTGGTAGACCTGGTTCATACTGACTGAATTCACAAGGAATTAAGGATACATACATAGCACACACTGTTGTTGATGATGATTATAATGATGGTGATAGACGAGTTGAAGGGGAGGGGATAATGATGAGGATGATGAAGATGATGGTGGTGGTGATGGTGGTGGTGGTGGTGGTGGTGGTGGTGGTGGTCATATTGGATGGTGATGATGATAGCTGAGGTGGAGGGGAGACAAAAATGAGGATATTGATGATGTGAATGATGATGACCTGGATGTGGAGGTGGACTCGGAAATGAGAATGGTTATGATGACAATGATAGTAGTGGAGGTGGAGTTAGTGTCAATTGGGATATGCTAATGGGGTTAAATGGAATGAGCATGATGTTAGTTCCTATAGGGATGGATGCAATTGAGAAAATGTAGACCTAATTGTTGTTATTTACCGCAGATCAACACGGATCCAGCAGCTTTAAGATAAAAAGAACAACTTCTCAGCAAAGCTCATTCTGTCTCTTAGAACTGCATTACCCATGATAATCCTAGTGATGTTGCTGTTATTTAGCCCCAATTTGGATTAACAACATACGTAGAGCGCCGGACAACATACTTTGCTGCATAGAGTTACGGTCCTTTACGTTCTGATTTCAAATTTCACCGAGGTTAGGTCTGCCTTTCATCCTTATGGGGTCGTTGACATAAAGTACCAGTAACGCACTTGATTCGATTTAATTGACTTTCACCTCCCCAAAACAGTTGGCCTTGTGCCTAATTGAGAAACTATTGTTTAGTGCCAAGTCATCCTTGATCCAGAAAACCTCTAATAACAGCCTTACAGCAACGCACCTGCCATCTTTTTTATCAGTCATGTTCTAGTCCATTAGAAACCATATGGCAATGTTGTTTTTATTTAGCCTTGGGTCAGACCTGTTCCAGTAGACCTCTGATCAAAGGCATTCCACATGTGACAATCGTATCATTTTTTCTGTGTAGAGAACTCAGGGTCACATTACCCAACGGGACTTTAAAAAAAAATAATAGAGAATGATTTGAGGGCAGTGAATTATTCTAGTTCACTAAACTCAGAACTCAAATTCTGGCAATGTCAAATTTGCCTTTAATTTTGATAAATAAAGTAGCACTCTAGTACTGGGATCTATTCTTCCTCTTTATCTTTCTTTTTCTTTCTCACTCTGGATGAAATCGGCTGTGTTCTGGCCCAGAGAGTGATTAACCCCACGTTGTGCGTCAAAACGATGCCCCTACGACTCAATCAGAATTTAAGGACCCTTTCTTTGGGTGTGATTTGAAGGAGATGTGGCTACTATTTTTGGAATCAATTAAACACGTATATGCTCTTGTGTTGGCGCTGGTTTTTGTATTTTTTAAAGCAAAATGAATGTGCGTACTATAGTGATGTATATGAGTCGGTTGGAGATTTACATACAATGCTGTGAATCGCTTACATTTATAGGTGGGGTATAAGGATAATGGCTAAAGATGAGAATAATGGCAAAGGTAACTATGGAATAGTTAAGACTATAACAACGGTCATAAATAATTCAGTGTAAAATGAAAACAAAATCAAGAACACCAAACAAAACACACAGAAATACATAAACACACACACACACACACATATATATATATATATATATATATATATATATATATATATATATATATATATATATATATATATATATAACGTATAAACACACACACACACATACACACAATGAAATGACTTACCAAAATGTATTATGGAGCCATCGCCATCTGTAATAGAAATGGAAAGAAAGGAAAAAAGAGCACAAATAGTTCAATGTATCAAGCAAGTTGTAGTAAGATTGTATTGAATAAACAGAACAGAAATTAATAATTCATAACAATAGGTATCTTAAACTGATCAGTTGGTACATATTAAGTATATGAAAGAAAGACTCTATACATGTGTGCGTACACGTATATGCATTCATAGCTACATGCATAGTTGAGTGTGTACATGAATACACACACAGACACACACACACACTCACACACACACATGTGTATATATATATATATATATATATATATATATATATATATATTTAAAAGTTAAACAAGGTTCAATTAATAAATCAAAGAATGGGTTTTACAATATATTGGAAGCACTCAACAGATATGGTTTTCCAGAGTTATTAATATTAATTCAAAATATTAACCAAATAGATATTCTTGTGATCAAGTATATTTTATTATACATATTTCAGAGGTACTGAGTTAAGTTCAACAGTACGTCCTCATCAGATAAAATAAGATGATGCATGACATACCCTGACACAGTAGATGGTTAAGATTCAGTCATGGTAGACTACCATGACTGAATCTTAACCATCTACTGTGTCAGGGTATGTCATGCATCATCTTATTTTATCTGATGAGGACGTACTGTTGAACTTAACTCAGTACCTCTGAAATATGTATAATAAAATATACTTGATCACAAGAATATCTATTTTGTTAATATTTTGAATTAATATATATATATATATATATATATATATATATATATATATATATATATATATATATATATATATATATATATATATATATAGAGAGAGAGAGAGAGAGAGAGAGAGAGAGAAAAATGGTAGATAGATAAATAGAGAGAGAAAATGGTAAGTAGGTTTGTAGGTAGATAGATAGACAGGCAGGCAATCAGATAGATAGACAAGTAAGCAGACATATAGTTAGGTAGGAAGGTAGGTAGATAGGCAGGCAGCACATGGTTTTGGGTACAGTCCCATTTGGGATTTGGGGTAACTGACTTCCACTATAGCTTCGGGCCAATGAATGTTTGTGAGAGAATTGTGTAGACAGAAAATGGAAGGGAGCAATCATATATACAAATAATTGTTTCTATTTTTGGTACAAGGCCAGCAAGAAACCCCAGTGCATTACTAGTACTTTATTTTATCGACTCCATAAAGATGAAAGGCAAAGTTGACCTCGGCCGGATTTGAACTCAGACCATAAAGAGGCGTAACTCTTTGCTGCAAAGCATGGCGTCCGATTCTCTACCGGTCATACAAATAATGCTACATTACTGCACATAAACAATACCACATTACTGCATACAAATAATTGTTTCTACTTTTGACACAAGGCCAGCAATTACCCAGTGCATTACTGGTACTTTATTTTATCGACCCCGTAAGGATGAAAGGCAAAGTTAACCTTGACGGGATTTGAACTCAGAATGGAAAGGGCCGTATCTCTTTGCGTTAAAACATGGTGTCCGACCCTCCACCAATACTGCCAATCCACCGCCATACAAATAATGCCACATTACTGCACATAAACAACACCACATTACTGCACGTAAACTATTATACATATTTCAGAGGTACTGAGTTAAGTTCAATAGTACGTCCTCATCAGATAAAATAAGATGGTGCATGACATACCCTGACATAGTAGATGGTTAAGAATCAGTCATATCACTGCGTACAAACAATATCACATTACTGCACATAAACAAGATCATATTACTGCATGTAACCGATGTGACATTATTGTACCGAACCACGATGTTGCACAAAACCAATGTCATGTTGAAGCATAGAACTATAGTCAGATTACTGTACATACTGAAAGTCAGATTAAGTAAATTTAATCTCGTGAAACATTCACCCTAAACTAAATTTTATAACATCAAGGTGGTCTGGAATGGTATCTTATTAAAGTAACATTTACATTTCATATTTATTTTGTAAACCCATTGAAACAAATAGAATTTTGTGAAATAGATATGAAATTTTAAACTACTACTTCTTCTTCTTCTTCTCCTCCTCCCCTTCTTCTTCTTCCTCTTCTTCTTCTTCTTCTTCTTCCTCTTCTTCCTGGGAGGGTTGGGCAGACAGAAACCTTAAGCACTTTCCAGCGGGTTCTGTCAGGAGCAACCGTCTCCAACTGATCCAGCTGGATCCCCAAGAAAGACCAACCAAGCTCATAAATGTTATCCAACCATCTTGCTGAGAATCTACCTCTGGGTTTCCTGCGGGCTGGTTTTTCTCATAAAACCTGTCCAGTATTTTTTTTTCCTTGGCTATTTTAAGAACATGTCTATAATATTGGAGCAGTGATCTCTCAATCGGAGAAGTAAAGGTTCTATCTGGAGAGCCTCTGGTGATACATTGCAGCAACAACTCCTGCAATTCTTGTAATTAATTCAGCTTCCTACCTCCCATCACTCGTGAAAACCTCCCCGAGATAATTGAAACACTACACCTGCGTCAGTGAAATACCCCTCACGTGTAGAATGTACTGCACAGGCATTCTTGAGAGAACGAGTGTCCCAGTTTTCGCAGCACAAATTTTCATTGACGCCGTGCAGAACTCGGCAGCAAATCTCTCAAGTGCATGACGGAGAGAACCTTCCGACGAGTTACGGGGTACCAAGTTCGCAAATTCAAGTAGAATGATCCTATAGACACCGGTCTTGACACCACTTACAGCTTAATGATTATAAACAGGAGAAGTGACAGTAAGCACGCTCGGCGTAGACCGACAGCCACATTGAATGGCTTCGACAGAACCATTTATCCGAACACAAAAACTAGGGCATTTATATAGAGAATTCAAGGCAACAAGAAGCTCCACATCGATTCCATAATCCTACAGAATCTTACAAAGTAGGTCCTGCAGAACGCGGTCATATACATTTTCGACATCTACGAAAAAACCATACACTTCATGGTTGTACTCTCACGATTTCTCGAAGACCTGCTGCAGTGTGAACATTTGGTCGGCTGTGCTACGTACAGGGTAAACATCCAAGTATTAGTTACTTTGGACTCGACAATCTCCCTATATCTCTTGTCCAGACACTTAGCAGAGACTTTACCGGAGAGGATTACCAAAGAGAATCCTTTATAATTAGAGCAATCTCTCTTGTCTCTCTTTTCGAAAACTGGGATTATCATTCCAGATTTCCATTGTTTAGGTACTTTCCAGAGATCCAGACCACTCGGCACACATGAGTCAGTCATACCACGCATACATATAGTACTAGGGTATTGTGCTTTTTATAGCAATGATAGTCTCGTGAAAAAAGGAGGTAATGAAAGAAAAAAAGAAAATGAAAGGGAAAATACCGTGTCAAAAAATATATTCCATTATAATTATTGAGGGGTGGAGGGAGAAGAAAGAATGTGTTCGTCACAGATAAGTAATCTATATATATATATATATATATATATATATAGAGAGAGAGAGAGAGAGAGAGAGAGATGTTTCTTTATTAGCCACAGGGGCACAAAAGAAGGGGACAATTACAAAGAGGGGAGTTTACATACAATAAAAACGTGTATAAAAACGTGATATATAGATAGATAGATAGATAGATAGATAGATAGATAGATAGATACACACACATATATATAGTAATAATAATAAATGTGAAGACTAAAATCCGAAGAGGGCTCAATAAGGATAATATATATAAAAATATATAAAACCATAGTACAAATATTTATTAAAATAACAGAGAAGATCTCGTTAAGGGTGAAAGCAGCGATTCTTTGCTTAAACTTTAATCTGTTATGTTAATATATATAAATATATATATATATATATATATATATAGTGGATGGGCGAGAGAAAAGAGTACTCAATACCGAAGTAGAGTTTAAATATTCATTTTATATAGGCTAAATAGTGAGTTTCTAACTCTGGAATGTCGCCTGCTTCTCCCAGTACCATTACAGAGATACTACTGGAAGGGATGGAGGTCTTTACTGAAAGAATAGCATAGACAGAGGACAGCCACCACTAAGAGAGTTAGAAACATGAAATTTAGAGGTATCGACGAGTATAGCTGAACACATTCTGTCAAATATACCCATATGCGTTAAGCTCTTAAACTCGTACAATATTGAGTAATTACTCACTTCAAACAACACATGCTATGAGAGAAATATGGTCACGAAAGGATTAAAGGCACAAAGTTTCCTCGTTTTGTTTCTTTTTGTGAAGTTTTATATACCCACAGTTACAACCACTCATTTACAGACATATGATCCTTTATTTTAAACGATTTTAGAGCTTCTGAGACTGATGGGAGGAATGGAAACTTGAATCCTTGCAACTGAGAAGTATCTACTAAAGGTACTTGGATCTGATGAAAGTGTTAAACGAGTCAATGCATTAAATCTACTCCATAAGTAAGCACTGTGTAATTTGATTACTGAATGCAAATAACCACAAATACTTTAAATGCCTCTAAGGATGAAAACGGAATTTAACATTGATGGAATTAGAATACAGAATTTAATCTATATTATAAAGCTGGACCAAACGGCACCAAATTTGCACCATAGATGTAACTTTATCCAAGTAAGTAAGTGAGGGTATTTTTGTCTTCTAAATTTCGTTAAAAGATTAAAGATATTTTATCGTTTATTTAAATATTCACTTCTTTAAAGTGTTCAAACGTCGACACTTCTGGTTATACGACATTCCCCTCTCTTTTTTAGTCTGTCTTTTTAGATAGATACATAGCTATAACGTCGCGCACATATAATATATATCTGTATGTTTGGCTGCCTGTATTAGATACATAGCTTTAACGTCGTACGCTTATAATATCTATCTGTCTTCACGAACCAAAGTATCGTCTTCCTGTTTTCCTACGGTTGCAACTTTTATCGAAATATTTCCTTTTGCGTTTACAGATTGATTTTTTAGTTTCAGAAGATCCCGTTAAGGGTGAAAGCAGCGATTCTTTGCTTACATTTAATCTGTTATTTTAATATATATATATATATATATATATATATATATAATATTATAAAGCTGAGTGTCGTGTGTATTATGTATGTATGTATGTATCCTACACACCTCACTATAGTTTCTTAGCTTTACTCTCTCCGTCGCTCTTCCCTCTCTCTATAATACATCATTCTCCCTCTCTATAATTTAACTGCTTTACTCTCTCCGTCGCTCTTCCCTCTCTCTATAATACATCATTCCCCCTCTCTATAATTTAACTGCTTTACTCTCTCTGTCACTCTTCACTCTCAAATATTATAAAGCTGAGCGTCGTCTCTCTCTCTCTCCCGATTTCACCCTCTCTATAATTTAACTGCTTTACTCTCTGTCTCTCTTCACTCTCTATATGACAACACTCTTTTACTTTCCGTATCTACCTTCAATATATCAATATATACCCAGGTTCTGCTGCACGTCGGGATGAGGGGGGCCAAACTCCTCAAATACCGGTCGCTCTCCGACAGGTTTGCGGGCGTACCCCTGGCATGTGTGAGCCCCGCGAGTTGGAGGGGCTTTTCCAGCGCGTCTCCCTTGCCGTCCTCCAGGAGAAAC
>OZ024742.1:264226825-264280674 GCA_964016885.1 Eledone cirrhosa | reverse complement strand
ACAGGAAAGTTTTGTGCAATTTATGTTTACAAGCCGAAATTGCCTCAGATTTTTTGTTTAAGATGTGGTCTGTAGCGTAGATTATTTCCAGGGCCTCAGCGGCGCAGAGGTCACATGGTCTTTTATTTCCGTTATACGATCTAGCCCAAGCTAGGATCTCCCAGTGTAACTTATATTGGGTGTGGTTGTCTTTTAGACTCCAGATATAAGCTGAAAGTGACGTCATATTCCTTCTTAGAGGGTAACGAAAAGAATGGGTATGCATGTAAAGACGCTGCTTGAAACTATTGGCAGTTAACCCTATGAAGGCCCTACGGGACGTGGGTGTTACAACCTTACATTTGTAGACAATGTTACTAGAGAGGCATTTCCCGGATAGGGGGCAAACAGCCCGATTCCTACAATTACAGTTAGTACTAACTACAGGGTTGCACGTGTTCCTACGGCTAGGTAGTTTAGCTAAATTGAAGCTGTGATGTTATGTGCAAGGTTAGGAGTCGTAGAGTAAGAAATTTTAATAGTATTTCTATTAAAAATTTTACTATATTTATGTGTAGGCGGAAAATGCTTCGTAATAAGGGAAAGAAAGATCTTAGCTAATGGTGTGGCCACCTCCATATTATATGGTGGGTTAAACCAACAAATGCGACGGGATCTATTTCTTCTAGGTCTATTTTCGTACTCTGTATATGCTACCTTATCGACAAATCCACTTCGAGCAGGAGCTTCATTGTAATAAGTGGAATGGTCGTTGAAAATGCGCTCGTTGGTGGAAAGACGGGAAAGCCTCAACGAAACGTTTCTTACCAGGTTCTTGGTTATGCTGGCAGGATGGTTGGAATGCTTACTTATGTAATTAAGCGTATCATTCCGCTTTCTATGCGGGTAATACAACCCATTCAATAAATTGAGGGTAACGTCGAAGTAATTAACGACCGAGAGATTGGCCTCAACCTGTATCGAGTGAATGGGTTGTATTACCCGTATAGAAAGCCGAATGATACGCTTAATTACATAAGTAAGCATTCCAACCATGCTGCCAGCATAACCAAGAACCTGGTAAGAAACGTTTCGTTGAGGCTTTCCCGTCTTTCCACCAACGAGCGCATTTTCAACGACCATTCCACTTATTACAATGAAGCTCCTGCTCGAAGTGGATTTGTCGATAAGGTAGCATATACAGAGTACGAAAATAGACCTAGAAGAAATAGATCCCGTCGCATTTGTTGGTTTAACCCACCATATAATATGGAGGTGGCCACACCATTAGCTAAGATCTTTCTTTCCCTTATTACGAAGCATTTTCCGCCTACACATAAATATAGTAAAATTTTTAATAGAAATACTATTAAAATTTCTTACTCTACGACTCCTAACCTTGCACATAACATCACAGCTTCAAATTTAGCTAAACTACCTAGCCGTAGGAACACGTGCAACCCTGTAGTTAGTACTAACTGTAATTGTAGGAATCGGGCTGTTTGCCCCCTATCCGGGAAATGCCTCTCTAGTAACATTGTCTACAAATGTAAGGTTGTAATACCCACGTCCCGTAGGGCCTACATAGGGTTAACTGCCAATAGTTTCAAGCAGCGTCTTTACATGCATACCCATTCTTTTCGTTACCCTCTAAGAAGGAATATGACGTCACTTTCAGCTTATATCTGGAGTCTAAAAGACAACCACACCCAATATAAGTTACACTGGGAGATCCTAGCTTGGGCTAGATCGTATAACGGAAATAAAAGACCATGTGACCTCTGCGCCGCTGAGGCCCTGGAAATACTCTACGCTACAGACCACTTCTTAAACAAAAAATCTGAGGCAATTTCGGCTTGTAAACATAAATTGCACAAAACTTTCCTGTATTACAGCCCCACGTTATACCCTAACGGATAGCACGATCTATACGTGGATATTTTACGTCTTGATGTGGGAGCTAAGTATATGTTTTGTTTATTCCTTTACTTATTTGTATAGGTAAGTATATATTACCCGTATGTTTTGTGAAGGTATGTATACCTTCTCGTACGTATATTTGACTGTTATAGCGTATAATTTTTACATATTCTGGTATTTAGGGTTTGGCTATGTGTATACGGGAGTTTTGCGTCCGCGTGAGTGTTAGGTTCGTACGTATGGTGGATGTGTGTATATGTGTACTTCTTGTTTTAGTTGACTTACGTCTCCGAACATTCGTGTATTTATATGTAGGTATGCGTGTGCGCTTGTTATATACGTATTTATTTACTTATATACGTTTATATAATTATTTATTTATTTGTACACAAGCATACACACACTCACATATTTATATGTGCGTGGTTTTGTATACCCATGGTAAGGTTTTGCGTATGCTTGTGTATGTACGTATCTGTTTGCGTGTATGTAATTATTTGTTTCTATTACTTCTGTATTGTATTTATTTACTTTGTTCTTAACTCTGTAGCGGAGATTCATTTGGTCTCCTAGTTAGAATTTTAGTCTACGATTTCTGCTATACCATTTACGTGGTTTTGTCTTTGCGTGCTATTGTTCTCCACGCTCCACATATGACTTATTATCTTCGTTTTTTCGTTCATTGCCAGAGAACGTCTCTATGCACCACCTAAGAGAACATTAGTCTACGACCTCTTTTATACCATAAACGTGGTTTTGTCTTTGCGCGTAATTGTTTTTCACCGCTCCTATTAATGACGTATTATTCGTTTTTTCCCGTTCTTTGCCAGCGAACGTTACCACGAACCAAAGTATCGTCTTCCTGTCTTCCTCCGGTTGCAACGTTTTTTGAAATATCCAATTCTGCGTTTACAGATTGACTTTGTTAGTTTCAGAAGATCCCGTTAAGGGTGAAAGCAGCGATTCTTTGCTTAAACTTTAATCTGTTATTTTAATAAATATATATATTTATATATATATATATATATATATATATGAAGCCAGTGTGTATGTATGTGTATGTGTGTGACTGTTTGCTGATATATAAACACATAAACACACACACACACGTAATCCCTAGATATGTTTAACTAATGAATTTAATGTAAACATGTTTATCCATGACTACAGCAGAAAGTCAAATTTGCATTTACTTTTATTTCCTGTTTAAATAGAAACTTAAGGCAATTCCTGTCAATCTCAGGAACACATACATACGCTCACACACACTTACATACAAATACACATATGAAATTATTTGTAACTTTATTTTCTATTTGCAAATATCTTTGCCAACTGATCTGGCAAGCCTCAATAGACTACAATGTGCTGATGAGGTCTAATAGACTGAAACATGCCCTTACTTGTCTCTTACCTTCAAACAACGATCAAACTTTTTTTTAAGCATCCAAATTAACTTAACGTGACTAATTTTTAATTTCTTTATATTATCTCCCCTTTTCTGTGAGAGATGCTAAGTATTGCCACTAGGTTCTTTTCTTTCTCCAACTAAGAGAGAATTTTCGATAAATTAAGAAAGTTTTCGGTAGCATACCAGTAATGCACTGGGTTAATTGCTGGCCTTGTGCCAAAAGTAGAAACAATTATAATTTCATTCATTTACCCACACATATTTGTATTGATAAAAATGGGTTGATGACCAGATACATGCCAGTTGGTGTTAATAACCAAAAGTCCGCTCACCATTTCCTCATTAAGGCCTACATACTTTGGGACATTACAGGACATTGTGGAAGCAACAGAAAGGGTATTTAGATGGGTTTCTCTGAATAGAAGCCACTAGCAGGGTCAGTAGAATGTTATTTGTGGTGCTATCATGCTTTTCCTTCCCTCTACCCTTCTTACACATTATGTATTTTTGTTGTATAAGACTGTTCTGCTCTATTTTCCCTCCCCGTGTGCCCTAGTTATTGATGGTGTTGGTGTGTCTTCTACTGTAATGTTTTTTGTTGATATTTCTGTAGAATTGTTTGCTATTCACCCTGTTGTTTTTTTTTCGTTGAAGCTTTCTTGCTTTTCATGGTATTTTAAGTAGCAACTTACTGCTGTGTTTTTTTTTTTTCTTTCAAAGTGTCTTCTATTTTAAGTTATAAATTGTTGTTATTTTGTGCCTTTTTATGTTGGATCCTTCTTTTCTGATCAGTAGTCTTTCCTTTGTTTTACAATTTCATCTATATATCTAAAACAGAGAATGTCTGTCTGTCTGTCTGCCTCACTCCCTAAAACTCGAGAACCACCCAACCGATTGTTTTCAAACTGTACACATGTAATACTTACAGTTGTGTGAGTGTTTTGAGAAAAAATAATTTCAAATTTTCAATGTCCTAGGGACCGCATTGGGCGATTTAGCGATCTCTCTCTATAATTTTTAGTCTTTCTTTTGCGCCCTTATAATATCTGTCTGTATGCCTAGCTGTCTGCATTGCGACATTATGACGCTATATATGTGTGTGTGTGTATATGTATATATAGTGTGTGTATATATATATATATATATGTGTGTAACGTTTTTCGATGACGCTATATATGTGTGTGTGTGTATATGTATATATAGTGTGTGTATATATATATATATATATGTGTGTAACGTTTTTCGAAATATTTACTTCTGCGTTCACAGATTGATTTTTTTAGTTTCAGAAGATTCCGTTAAGGGCGAAAGCAGCGATTCTTTGCTGAAACTTTAATCTGTAATTTTAATATATATATATATATATGTATATATATATATTTGTTTGTTTTGCGAAGTTTTTGATATGAAATCGTGTGTCGAAACAAATATTGTTATACTTAATCTTATATATTTAATCTGTTTCAGATTAAATAAAGATGGCGTAAATATACAATACCACAGGAGGAACATAATAGCACCACTGACGATGTTGCAGATATGCAACGAAAGAACTTTGTTAGACTATATATATATGTGTTTGTGTCCATATTATATCTGTATTGTTGACCGTGGATCAGTCAATGGTAAACATTGAGGACCGAATAAATTAACTGATATGAAAGATACAGAAGCGAAAACCAACCAAACAGTGAGTGTGTTCTGTTATTAATTCTGGCAATATTATTACAACAATATGACCCTCCCCAAGTATAACAAAATATATATATATATATATATATATATATATATATATATATATATATATATATATATATATATATATAATTATATATTCGTGTACAGATATTTTTGCATACACAATAACGAAATATAAACAAACGTATTTATTTTACGAGACTCGATAAGGATAAATATATATCAAATATATAAGAACCCTAGAGCAAATCCCGAGCAGCGCCTGGCCATTCTGCTAGTATACTATATTTTCTTTCTTATTTAGGGTTTGGCGTTTGGGTTTCGTTGGGTATTTTTCCCTGATCAAGCTCAATTTCTCTTGATATCACTACTGCTACTGAATAGGTCAGATCATTCAGTCTCCTATTATTTAGACAGTCTCTTGTCATGAGCGTAGATTTTTATAGGCCATATTATATTTATTTATTTTCCCATAGAGCTCTTTATTCCTCTGTATTTAGGGGAGGTGTTTACACTGATTCTTAGTTATTGATTTTATTCTATTTTCTTCTATTTTCTTTTCCTTATCATTATTATATAAAATCCCACGGAGGTTAACTTTGCCTTTCGTCCTTACGAGGTCGATAAAATAAAGCACCAGTAATACACTGGAGTCGATTTAATCGACTTTCCCCTCCCCTTCAAATTACTGGCCTTGTGCATGTACTAGAAATCGCGGTGAATTGGCAGTATCGGTAGAGGGTCGGACATGCTTTCCAGCATAGTTACGTCCCTTTACGATCTGAGTTCAAATCCCGCCGAGGTTAACTTTGCCTTTCATCCTTACGAGGTCGATAAAATAAAGTACCAGTAATGTACTGGGTAATTGCTGGCCTTGTGCCTAAAGTAGAAACAATTATTATATAAAGGGTAGTGACTTGGCAGTATCATTATTATGAAACCATCATTATTAGGGCAGTGTATTGGCAGTATCGATAGGGTGTCGGACAGCATGCTTCATGACATAGAGTTGCGGCCCTTTATGTTCTGAGTTCAAATCCCGCCGAGGTTAGCTTTGCCTTTCATCCTTATGAGGCCGATAAAAATTAAGTACTGGTAACGCACTGGGATCGATTTAATCAACTTCCCCAACCCGAAGTTGCCTGAATCAGAAACCATTATTAAACTTCCACAATTTTTTTTTATTGAATTATTAGTGGTTACTAATAATGTCTATTTCCTTTTTCACAGTTGTTCTGTGAACTTTACATTGCTCCTGCCAGAAGTAATGTGCCACTGAGTTGCTTAATTTATAGAATAAGTAACGTTTCAGTGCCATTATAAACATACTGACAAGAAGCTGATCTAAACTGGGCCTCGGACTCCGATTCGCTTCGGATCTGTCACTGCCGTCCTACCTCTCGGCAATCTCCTCCAGTCGCACCCTCGTCAGCTCCTCAGCAAGAGGACCTAACCTGACGTGGCACCGGACCCTGAGCAGGTTCTATCTAACTGGACAGGCTATGGTCTCTCTGTCACCCAGTTTACAAATTTCTGATGTAACTCTGACGACATCAAGAGCAGGTCTTCCTTCAGGCGGATCGAGTCTAGCTTGGACCAACACCGCCTCGCCTGGCTCCAATACGATTCGCAGTCAAACAGCTGTGCATCGCTCAATTCAGTGCCCTACTCATCAACCTGTACTGTTCTTGACGAGTGCACTTGTATCGGAGTGGCTCTACGCTTCGGCCTCCGCGTGTATGAACCACGCAAATGCCGTTGTGGGACTGTCATTGACAAGTTTGGCCTGCACCCACTGTCTTGCTGCCAGGCTGGTTTCCTCGACATGCTCCTCTCAATAACCTATTGAGAAAGAACCTGGACACAGCTGGCTTCCCATCACAACTAGAACTAGCAGGCCTGGGCCGCGGAAACGGCAAGCGCCCCGGCAGAATTACCTTCTTCCCATTTGAAGGAGGTAAATCCCTCATCTGGGACGCCACATTCTGTGACACGTTCTCCGCTTTCAACATAGTCGCTTCGTAATGTAGAGGACAGGAAGAGAAGTAAATACTGGGACTTGTCTGGCCACTTCATCTTCGCACCGGTCGGCAACGAGACCTCAGGCGTACTCGGAGCAAATACTGCCGAGCTATTCAGTAAAATCGGAAAGTCAGCAGCTCGTCTGAGGAAAGGGGCCCCACGAGTTGAGGTGGATGTTGCAGCGGATGCCGCTGGCCATTGTTCGTGGGGCGCGGCCAAAACACCGACCCGCCCTAGGAATAGAGCCTATCACCCTCTTCTCTTCACCCTCCCTTTCTTCCATAGCCTAATAGTCCTTGCTTTTTCCTGCCTTTTCCCGTTATTTATGGCATTTAAATTCTTTCCTTTGCAGCCAGATCTACCCTTATTTACCCACCCACCCCTGTTCATTACGTAATTTCGTTTTTAACTTTTTCTTTTCATATTTCCATCACTGTATAACTTCTTTTTGTAAAATATAGTTGACATAATTAAGTTGAATTAGATTGAAATGCATGTGGTCCACAACTTCTTTTCACCAAGCCTCTCTCTCTCTCTCTCTATCTATCTATCTATCTATCTCTATCTATCTATCTATCTATCTATCTATCTTTCTCTCTCTCACTCTCTCCCCCGTCTCTCTCTCAACTACAATATTGGTGTAGCTTATTTTTTACTCACGACTACCCTACTGCCATCACCAGTACCACCACCACCACCATCAAAACTCCCGCCATAGTCACAACTACCATTGCTACCATCACCTACACCACCACCAATAACAACCCCACCATCATCACCATTGACACCATTGCCGCCACTACCAAAACTATTACCACTACTACTATGGCAACAATTATTTACATTAAATGAAGTAGTACAAACAAGTTTTGAGTAAATGTATGATTCAATGTCAATAGCAGTGTTTGAGTTTGAACTTATAACACAGTGATTCAATCGATAGCGACCTAGTGTATTAACCTTTTAGCTGATGTACTTCAGCTTATAAAATCATTATCATCATCATAATTATCATTCTTTCATGTTTGCTCTCCATGCTGGCTTGGAGGTTGAACAGGCTGTCACTGTTGGAGACTGGACAGATTGGTATTAAAGTTAGTCTGTCCCAAGGCTCATCAGGCCAGAGCTCTGTTTCATCTGTGTTAAGCAACTAACAATATAAGACTTCCCCTGGATAGGATACCAGTCCATTGCAAGGTAAATCCTCAGCTACTGCTGATACTCATTTTCAGCTGTCTTTGAAAAATGTGAAACAATGTGTTTTGCAAAATATCACAGCACATAACCCAGTCCGGGATTCGAACCCACAACATTAAGATCGTAATTCCAACACCTTAACCACTAAGCCATTCATCTTGCTCATGGTAAATATATAAACAAACCAATGTTTTTTCTTTAATCAATAAACCTTACATTGATGTGTTACTGAGCAGAAATGTGCATAAGTTTAGCTGTCCATACATGAATATTTATGTAATTATATATACAATTGTATGTAAATATATACATATGTTTTATTTGATGATTAAAAAGAGGAATCAGTATTTCATTAAATTAATCATTTTAAATAGAGGTTGTCGCAAATAACTGACTATAAACCGAAATATTGCTCAATAGATATATGTGTTACATAAAGAAGTTGGAGGTGGGTTACAATGTCACTTGAGCTATATTTTTACTATATAACTTAAATACCCAAATCATTTAAATAACATCAAACTCTTCATCTCGATATGGGTTCAAAACATTAGCTATTTTCGCTAACTGTTTACTGATGATTAATTATTCAGTAATATTTTGAAATTGTTGTGTCTATACTGAAGAGTAGATGTGAATGGGGGGGGGGGGGGGGGTCAACGTCAAATAAAGTAAAATACTTTCCATTTTGAAAGGTTAATAAAATACTTGTCAATAATAAAGTGCACCATGATCGGAAGCCGTGATCATCTTATCTTTTGATCATCTTATCTTTTTGTAAATAGTAAATTATCTTTTTGTAAATAGTACACCTAAAACTACATTATGCAATATGTCCTTTATATAATATGTTATGGTTTGAGGCAGATTTTTATAATACGTTTAGTTGAGTGAGCAATTATGTAGAAGGTACTTCATCGTGGATTTTGCTAGCAGACTTAAATACTATTGTCATGATTACATTAGAGCACCATGCCATTATTATATGAGGCTAGAGCATCATAGTTAATTTCACGGTAATTATATAGGGAAACTATTGACAAGCATTAAATCTACTGAGTCATGACCATGTCTTGGCTATAGACAAAATAGAATTACAATGACAATATGAACTAGCAACTGTTAGGTTGTTCGACAACACGGGGACTAAAAAAGGCCATACTTATTACTGTCTATATTATTCAATTTTTGCCAAAAACTGATGACAATCCGAATATATTTAGTTCAAACTATTCAAACAACATATAAAACATTCACTATCTTCTGATGTTTCTGTCCAGAGTTACTGCACGTGTTCCAAGTGATCCACATTTGAATACATGCATATTTCGGAGCGCATGGTGAAGTTAAGCATAACGTCTTTATAAACAGACCTAGATGTTTTCCTTTAGTTCAGTGATGGTCCTGCATTTGTTGATATATACCCTATCCTTCAGATGGCCCCAAAGAAAGAAATCTGGATTGCTTAAATTAGAGCTGCGTGGTGCCTACTCAAAATTAGTCTTAAAACTGATCACACGATTTCCAAAAGTATTTTTCAGTAATTCCGCGATTCGTTGGAGGTGTGTGGGTTTGTTCCCGTCTTTCTGGAACCAGAATTTATCATTAGAGATGGGTACATGGAGTGTAGCCCCTTTTTGAAGTTTTACAGGACCTCCTTTGACACTTCAATGGGTTTCTCTGATCTCCGGAACACATTGTTCTTAGAGTTCATCTTCTCTGCTAAGTGAAAGTTGGCTTCATCAGAGCTCCATAGCAGATTCTGAAAGTTTGGGTTGTTTTACATCTTCTCCAGCATTTCCTCAGCCATAGCCTTTCTCTTGAGCTTGTCAGCTTTAGTAAGCTTTTGTTTAGTCTGTATTCCGTAGGGGTACTTCTAAATATCCTCTTGAGACAACCCCTCAGCAAGTGGAGAGATCCCATGATTGGCTTCTCTTGTGCAGCGAACGATTTGGACTCTGTTCAACAGACTCTCGGACCATGTCATTAATTTCTTGTGTACGGATCCTGCCTCGTCCAGAGTGGGTAGGACGGTCCTCAGACATTGTATTGACGTTAGCCACTGTTCTATGTTACAAACATTTTCATCAAGTTTTGTATATTGACTTTGAATGGAGATTTGTCCGTTCAAAAAAACACGTAAAATAGCTCATGGACCTGCTTGTATGAGCCATACTTATAGTCCAAGATGTTGGGCATATATACAAGACATTACGGGCAAAACAAACATGAAATACATAAGAAAACAATAAACAAGACATAGTGGGGCGATTACGTAGAGGGAAAGTGTTGGTTTAACAATAAGGACACATTAATAAATATGTAACAAGAAATAGAACTATTAAGCAAAATATGGCCTCAAATAAATTGGGGGTTTAATAGAGTTTTTTTCCAGTGTAAGATTTGCAATGGACTATGGTGCAGTGTTGCAGCCGAATCGCAGCTCATAAAATGGTCGCCTACCACAAACTGAACTAGTTAATGTGGGCACATTTAACCACACTGTTTTGTCACACTCAACCACCTTTCATACACTGAAAGGCAAATCTCTCTCCCTACCCTTATGTTTCCTCTCAAGTGGTATTCGAAATAATTGAGCAATACTTATCTTGAGAAGGAAAGGATTGACCTCAAATTTTTCAACGATGATCACCATATCACTTACTTCACCAGAGCCAACAGACACAGAAAGAACACCTACTCTGATTTGGCTTAAACAAAGGTGATGATTTACTTTTCTAGGCTGACAGATAGATCTACCACACACATAAGCAAACTCCACAGTAGCAATGCCAGGCTAAGGATATTTCGAAATTTCCATCTTACCTGACTTTAAAGACTTCCAGAAGAGGTTACTCAGCCAGTCCTTAGTCGAAACCCAGAATTTCTCTCTAGCCATCTTTGCTCATATCTTTCAATGATCTTCTAACGAATGCAGAGGTTAACTTTCTACTGACCATATAGTCAATCTAGTCGAGTGTAGTGACTACGTAGTAAACGTTTTGATGCCAATATAATAATTCTTTCTACCTTTGGCACAAGGCCATTAATTACGCAGTGCATTACTGGTACTTTATTTTATCGACCCCGTAAAGATGAAAGGCAAAGTTAACCTCGACGGGATTTGCACTCAGAATGGCAAGGGCCGTAACTCTATTTGTCAAAGCATGGCGTCCGACCCTCTACCGATACTGCCAATTCACCGCCCTTAATATTAATGGTTTCTAATTTCTACACAAGACCAGCATTTTTCTAGGGAAGGGAAAGTAAATTATATTGGCACCAATACTCGACTGGTACTTAATACAAAGCTACACAATGCAAGGTATTTTGTCCAATGCGATCCCCTTTTCCATCTATCAACGTTATAATCGTAAATTTCTAACTTTAGCACATGCCTTTGAATTCCGAGAACCACTCGATTTGTTTCGATCAAGATCAATAGTCAAGTGGTACTTAACAACCTTGAAAGGATGAATATAGATAAAGTAAACTGGAGCGGAATACAAACAATAATCGTAATGGCATGTAACATTATACCATAAGGCATTTTCTCAGTCATACAATAGGTTCTGCCAATAATAAATAGATGTATAGAAGAAATTTAGCAAAACTAAGAGAATGAAGAAATTTCTGTAAGAAACAGGAAGAGATCTCCAAAATACATGACGATTCCTAGAGGAACGGAAATTGCAGAACACAAATCATCATTTACTGACAGGAAGAGAACAGTTCTTTCTGTACTTTTCAGGAATTCAGCTGCTAAAGAAAGACTTGCGTTAATAGTAGATAGAATGCAAGTATAATGTGTCTCATGGCAGATCTTGTGTATTCTTATGCAGGTTTTGTGTAATTTAACTCAACTAACATGGTGTTATTGTTTCTTTGGGGAAGTCTTTTTATTTTGTTGTTGCTTTAAAGCAAAATAATGTAGAAAAATCTACATTTTATATTATATATAATGTATATATATATATATATATATATATATATATATATATATACACACACACACACACAGGTATCCACTGTAAGTTGTGGGGTCTATTCTGTATGAAGAACTCAATGTAATCCATTTGTTGAAAATGTTGTAGGTTAATATAAACCTCAGAAAACAATAAAACATTAAAAGGAAAACAGAGTCATGATATAAGTTTAAACAATGAAATAAAAAATCAAGTCATTAGAGATATACTTCACTGCTTTACGATCGTTTCTAGATGGTGATAATACATTGTATCTATACTCAGTTATTGATCTATGTAAGTTTACAAACTATCAGATAGAGAGTAAATATTCTCTCTATCTGATAGTTTGTAAACTTACATAGATCAATAACTGAGTATAGATACAATGTATTATCACCATCTAGAAACGAACGTAAAGCAGTGAAGTATATCTCTAATGACTTGATTTTTTATTTCATTGTTTAAACTTATATCATGACTCTGTTTTCCTTTTAATGTTTTATTGTTTTCTGAGATTTATCTTAACCTACAACATTTTCAACAAATGGATTACATTGAGTTCTTCATACAGAATAGACCCCACAACTTACAGTGGATACCTCTGTGCATTTTGCTCCTTTAATATATTTTTCATAATTGATTATAATATTTAGTTGAGCAAATGTATCGAACTGGCAAAGTTTGAAGAAACCTGTCAGAGTGGTCTCTTTCGGATCGGCGGCCAACTTGGCGGCGGTTTGGTCCGTAAAGTAAACTCTTTGCCCATTTTCCAAATGTACCGCAAGCTGTACGATGGCGGGGTGCCGTTGGTGTAGGCGCCAAAAAGCTTCATTGCTACTGATGTACCGCCCCGCCAGGTATTCTGTGACCTCGTCCCTGCTATTTTCAGCTTGAAATGCGAACATTGCGGCATCAGAGCCCTTACTTACATATTTGCATATGTATTTTATCGACTTGACGGAGTTGCAAAACTCAACGTTGATGAGGGCGTTGAACATCTTCAAGAGAAGCGGGCAGTAAGGACCACCCATCTATTGTCGACTTGACCTCCCTTTACTGTTGTGGTGAAGCCACCGTTCTCGGGCCGTCTCCGCCTGTACAGGAGGTACCCGTCGCCACCAGTCTGAGTCTGGTCAGCAAATTTTTGGGGGTATCCCTTTCAGACACGTGTGATGCTCATTAGGACCCGACGCACACGGACCATGTTGGCTTTGACGATGTCATGTAATTCCTGGTCAGTTGCTGGGTTAGGGATTTCAGCCGAAATGAATTTTGCCCAGGAAAAAGTTCACGGGTTATATTCCGATTCATATGTCTATAGCATTAATCTGTTATATGAAGTGTTATTTTGCGGGTTGTTATTTGCAATAAGCCGATTGAAAATGCCCCAGATAAGCCGTATGTCAATACAGAACGCTCAATACGGAACGCTCCACTGCTGTGTTATCATATAGAGAGTGAAGAGCGACAGAGAGAGTAAAGCAGTTAAATTATAGAGAGAGGGAATGTACGGAACGCTCCATTTGATCATACACATTGTTTCTCTCTCTGCAGTGTTGTCATATAGGGAGTGAAGAGCGACAGAGAGAGTAAAGCAGTTTAATTATAGAGAGGGGGAATGATCATGATCGATTTTTGCCATTATTGTTAATGGATTTGAAATTCCTTTGCTTCATGACTTTTTCCTGACCAAAAGCAATAATTGTCCTGACTTTGAATAGAATCCGTTGGAAATTGTGGACGTGAATCCGTTACAAACCTTAACACACACATCCTCAGATTTATATATATATATATATATATATATATGTGTGTGTGTGTGTGTGTGTGTGTGTGTGTGTGTGTGTGTGTGTGTGTGTGTGTGAATGAAGTAATTCCGTCGGAAAAGGTTTTTAAAATCCAAATTCAATAAACAGACCAGGATTTTTTCATTCTGATGATTAAAAGCAAAATCTTTTGCTTTTAAGAAACCACTGGTAAATGGAATAATTGCCTTATGTTGTTTATTACATAACTATATATATATATATATATATATATATGTGTGTGTGTGTGTGTGCGTATATATATATGTTTGTGTGTATTTGTATTTACATATATACGTATATACATAGTGGAAAGCATACTCGTGTCCGTGAACAGACAAATAGACACCTACAAAAATCTGTTATTAAAGTTGCTGTCGCTGATGTCGTCTTAGATGGCGCATCAAACCAGGAAGTGACTTACATGCCACACCACACAGTGTACAGTTAAGTTTTCCACCTGCTTCAGTCTCGTTGACATTGCATGCGTTGTCGTGCTGTGTGCCCTCTTGTAGAGTCGCATATTTTGTTGCAGATGCCACATTCAAAATCAAGGTGTATGGGGTACTTAAAGTGTTATTTATGTGAGTATGACGTCTGCTATGGCTCAATAACCCAGCCTTTGACATACATACACATACGCATTCCCGACAGGTAAGAGTTTCTTTCAAACCTCGTTCTGGGAGCGGACTAACACCCATCATATATTTAGCTGTTCGCTCCACTTCGGCATAGACCCTCTGCCTATTTCCAAATTCCTCAACACCGGGAGCAATGAAATTTCGTCACTAGGCTCTATCTAGGCTCTATCGGTTGCAAGATGTTCCTGTTTCTGTATTGTTGTTGGCTTTCTTCAAGGTATTCTTCAAGGTATCTTTAAGATGCTTGTGTGGTGTGCACCGTTTGCCTTGCAACAATTCGCCATACAGAACTCGCTTGGGGTTTCTGCTGTTATTTAGGTGTACAATATGACCTGTCCACCGCAGGCGTTGTTTCATGATCATGGTCCCGACGGTTGGCATACATGCCCGCAGCAGCATATCAGTGATGATGTATGAGACCTACATGAGGATTGTAGGTGGAAATGTTCGAGACGTTGGATATACCGACAATATGTTGTCTATGTCTCATATCGATAGAGCAAGACTCTAAGCCCTCATACCTGATACACTTCGACTTTCGTGCTTACACCGATGTCTGACCACAAGCGCTTCTCCAGCTAACCAAAATCATCGGAAGCTTTAGACAGCCGGTATCGTACCGCTTCATCAGCTGGAGAGAGTACTACACGGGTAGACAACACTATCCCTCAATCTTTCCTTTGATATAGATGGAGGGATATATGGCTTTCCGAATGCATGATGGTACATCACCACTGTCTTTTTCAGGTTGATTGTCAACTCAAATTGGTCACATGTTGCCGAGAAGCAATCCCTCGGGAGTTGAAGGTCTTTTTCTAAGTGGCTAATAAGATCACAGTCGTCTGCATAAAGGAGATCACGTGTCAGTGTGATATATGTCTTTGACGTAGCCAGGAATCGTCAGATGTTAAAACCCTTCTCTATATATATTACAGCAGAAAAAAAACTATCAGACCACGACATGGTTCTCTGTAACCTGAGATTCCATCAGTCGAAAGCTAAACCCAACCACCTCTCTCCAGCTCACCCATTTGATAACATAGATCTTTATAATTCCAACAGGAATACAATCACTAACAATCTATCACATGTTGACTGGTCTTTCCAACTCGTACACATATCCACCCAACATCAAAACAACATGGCAGATATTTGTAGACACTGTTACATATATAGGTGCTAAACACACCAAGATCTGTGAACAAAACTAAGTGCCGAATCCTCGAAAACAGAAAATTTATTACCAGAAAAATAAAAAAGAACAAAAAAAAAACAAAAAAACTACAATACTCTGAACAGCAACACACACATGCGACAGCTATTGCACTACTAGAATCAAAAATATATAATGCACTGAAACTCTCATATTCCCTTTCCACAGGTGAAATCCTCCTAGCATCCAACAACATCAGAATCTTGGGAGTAATTGTTGATAACAACATAAGCTTGGCCACTCATTTAAACAGCAAAGTTAACATGGCCCGCAGTATGTGTTCATGGATTATGTGAACATTCCGGTCGAGATATCTACACTACTATCCTTCTATTCTCTACGTTTTCCCGACCCCACCTTGAATAATCTTGTCCACTGTAGTCTCCCATCACGAAACAAAGTATTATGAAACTTAAACCACCTCAAAGGCTAGAAGTACTTAAACTGTATAGTCATATAAAAGATCAACGCGTGGTGTGAGTAAGTTATACCTAGAAGGACTGTTAGCCAGTAAGAGAAGCAAAGGGCGACAGCTAAAACCCTGGCTTGATAATGTCAACTTATGGACTGGACTCGACATTTGCTCTATAAACTCTGCTGTTGGAGATTGAACTTTGTGAAGAAGAATGTCACATTATAAGATGTAGCTTTTCAGAAATGAAATTGAGAAAAGCACTTTAGAAAGATGAATGACATACTTCAAAAGATATTGGTGAGGGTTTGGAGGAGTATATGTAGTTATAATCAAGTATAATATACATGTCTTCTCGAGAGGTATACCTTCTTAGTTGAGGACTTCTTTTAATTCATTATTTGAAATTCCTTCTGTGTGTATATTGATGTTGTCGCCATTTCTGTTATTGAGCTATATGTAATCTGATATCTTATGTAAATAAACTCTGATGATACCGATTCTCAATACGGCGGCCCTACGAATATATCACGAGTTACGGGACCATACATACATACATATATATATATACATACCTATATACATACGTGTATATATATATAAATATCATTATTTCTGAAGACAGCATATATATGTGTAGGTATGTATATTCCCTCTGATAGTTTGTAAACATTTTACATAGATCTATATGATATACATACCAACACAAACATATATATCCTAGAAACGATCGTAAAATGATGAATTTTTTAATATAAGGAACTGTTTCTTTGTTTTTATTCATTATTTTTATTAATTTATATATATATATATAAGTATTGAAATTTCCGTTGAAAACAGAAAAGGTCATAGAAGTGAAGAGTGGTCTATGTAAGTACCAGAGCAAAATTTAATGTATAAAAATCAATACAATATAATTACCTCATTACCAGAGGTTTCCCGAATGAGGCGAATACGAAAGAAACGTCTTCATTCGTTCGTCAGACGAATATATATATATATATATATATATATATATATATATATATATATATATATATATATATATATACTATCAGAATGGCACGGCGTTGCTCCGGAAGTACGGAATACCTCGGCCTGGGGATGGCGTCTACATTGTGTGCTTATAAAACAATTCGGCGTAGATTACCAGGGTTTTTTTTAATTGGGTGCCTGAGAGTAAAATGTTCAACCCACGAAAGCCAAGACGATAGGGTTAAGTAAAAAGGCATTCGACAAACCGAACATGTATTTGTTGTGCTATGGTACAAGGAAATCAATAGTTACAGAGCAGTAAGCATGTGGGACTGCAGTGGTGGAGAGCATGAATGAATTTAGTTGGATACTTTTAAGGTTACATGCCTAACGTAACCAATAATGCTAAACAATGCGGTCCCCGGGCAAAAATTTGAAATCTAATTCAGTCAGAAAAATTTGTGAAACATAAGTAATGCATATGCAAAGTTTAAAAAAGATCGGTTGGGTACTTCTCGAGTTACAGGCCCTAACGCAACCAAAATGCTTTTTAAAATCGGTGTTTCGCCTAATGCGGTCTCTGGGGCAAAAAATGAGAAAATCGCTTTGCTCAAAACCCCTTAAACGACATAAGTAATGCAAATTTTGAAGAAATCGCCTGGGTTATTGTTCTGTTATGCCTTAAAAAAGCATTTAAAGCCTAAAATATTCGGTTTTTCGCCTAATGCGGTCCTAAGGGCATGGAAAATTTGAAATATTCTTTGCTCAAAACAATCACACGACCATAAGTATTACATGTGTAAAGTTTGAAAAAAATCGGTTTGGTGGTTCTCGAGGTTTAGGGAGACAGACATACATTCTCGGTTTTATATATATAGACTAGCAGAATGGCCCGGCGTTGCTTGGGATTTGCTCTAGGGTACTTATATATTTGATATATATTTATCCTTATCGAGCCTCGTGAAATAAATACGTTTGTTTATATTTTTTTTATTGTATATGCAAAAATATCTGTACACGAATATATAATTATATATATATATTAAAATAACAGATTAAAGTGTAAGCAAAGAATCGCTGTTTTCACCCTTAACGGGATCTTCTGAAACGAAAAATCAATCTGTGAACGTAGAAATAAATATTTCGAAAAACGTTACACACTATATATATATATATATATACACACACTATATATACATATATACACACACATATAGCGTCATAATGTCGTAATGCAGACAGCCAGACATACAGACAGATATTATAAGGGCGTAATTTTATATCTATGTATCTATCTAAAAAGAGAAAGACTAAGAATTATAGAGAGAGATCGCTAAATCGTCTAATGCGGTTCCTGGGGCATTGAAAATTTGAAATATTCTTTGCTCAAAAGATTGAAAACAATTGGTTGGGTGGTTCTCGAGTTTTAGGGAATCAGACAGAAGACAGACATTCTCTGTTTTATATATATATATATATATATATATATATATATATATATATATATATATATATATATATATATATATATATACACACACATATATACATACGCATATATATATACACACACAAACACACACATATATATATATGTGTGTATATATACATATATATGTATATATATGAATATATACATATGTACATATATATATATATATGTTTATATATATATATATATATGTGTGTTTGTATATATATATATATAATTATGGGGGGGGGGGCACACGTGCGCGTGTATAAGCAGAATGCCCTCTGTTACTGTGATTGAATACTATCTAAGGGTGTGCCAGAATATTACTTAACTATTAACATCCTGTTCCACATGAAAATATTACAAGCAAAATATTCTTGAAAAGTACAAACAGCATTAACACTGCATCACGTTAAATATGAATGCTTTTACTTTAGTTTAATGCAAATTTTCACACCAATCAGTTCACTAGTAAAGATATTTTGAATATTTGAATTAACAAACCTGTTTTTAGACATAACTTACTATGTTCTAAACAGAGGCATGCTCGGTTTAATAAAGCAATGTTGGATTCTTCCTGAAAAGGTAGCTTTCTTGTCTTTTTAACCCACTTATTCTTGGGAAGATCCTGGGTGCAGACTCCTCAAACACGCCTGCCAGCGAGTCATGTCAGAAGTAACCGTATCCAACTGATCCGGCTGGATCCCCAAGTAAGACAATCCGATATCATGGATGCTATTCATCTTGCTCGGGGTCTACCACTGGGTCTCCTGCCAGTTGAGATCTATCTAGCAATTCTTTCCTGAGACATTCTAACGAGCTGTGATCTCACAATTCCGAGAAGTAACAGCTCTAACTGGAATGATTTTCTGATCTCCAAGCTACACACTCTATCGAGTAACGCTACTCCAAAAACCTTTCAGGGAGGCTCCATGTCGGCCACTTGTATTCACGATCGTATTCTTTCGGTCATTGCCCAAGATTCATAACCATAGGTAAGGGTTGGCATGAATACCTAATTGAAGATAGCGAGTTTGGCTTTTACCCTTACCGCCCTTCTTTGATGGCTGAATGCTGGAGCTGGCGTATTACTGCACCAGCTTCTTCAATTCTTGCACTTAATTCTAACTTCTGGATTCCATCACTCGTGAATACGACCCTGAGATACTTGAACTTCTCCGTCCACTAAAATGTATAGTGCACTCCGTAGGTTTCCCTATGAAGAGTTTCTCAATCTTGCAGCACTGATTTTTATTCATGTCGTGTAGAACGTGACAGTAAATCTATCAAATGCATGTCGGAGTTCACCTTCTGACGAGTTAATTAGTAGCATGTTGTCCCGAAATTCCAGCCGAATGATCCTAATTCCGCCAGTCTTGGTGCCATTTCCATCCCGGATGAATCCTATTCATGAAGATTATGAACATGAGAAATGACAATACGCACCTTCGATGGTATGCGACACCTACATTGAATGGTTTCCACTCAGTAACATTTATCCAAACACAAATACTAGGATTACGATCAAATACTCCCACGATTTCTTGAAGACCTGCTGCAGTGTGAATATTTGGTCAGTTGTGTTGCGTCTGGGGCGAAACTACACTGTTCGTCATTTAGCTTGGACTTGACAATATCCCTATACCTTTTTGCCAGACATTAGCGTAGACTTTACCAAGGCGGCTTTACAAGGAGATTCGTCTATAATTATATATATATCGAATATTTGGATTATCCATCCAGATTGCGATTGCTTCGGTGCATTCCCAGAGATCCAGCCCACGCGACACACACGAGTCAGCCAAAGAAAACCTTCACTACTTAAGGCTTTTAACATCATGAGCTGAATTTCATCCTACAGATAGGCTTTGCCACATTTGATCTCTTTAATTTTTCTTGTTACCCCAGTGTCCGAGATGTTGTCATCGCTCCCCGATGCACCTCGTGTACATCAAAAAAAGGTACTGTTCACTCCAGGTTTAGAAGATCATCAAAGTACTATCTCTACCTCGCGAGGATGCACCTCTCTTCAGAGAAGTATACCCCAGACGCGTTCCTGGTAGCAGGCGTGGAGGAAGACTCCTTATCACGAAGCCCGCGGATGGTCTGCTAGAACACTATATTTGCTGATCTGAAGTCAGATTCCACCTGAACCCCAAAGTTTTCCCATGTCTCGACCATGGGCGCCTTTATTGTCTCTGCCGCGACTTGTCTCGCTTGCTAGAACCTCAAATACAACAAGTAGGACTTATTAACAAGCCAAGATTTGTAAGCCTACTTCTTTACTCGGATGGCATCTTTGACCACTTTATTGAACCAAGTGTTCTTCTTGCCACCCGGTTCCATACCAAGCCACGTTCACTCGTATTTTTCCACGCAAGAAATTATTTTGATACAGGAAATTTGAGATGGATTAATAGCTTCCATGTATGAAACTAATTTTTCTCAATTTTTTACAGCATTGCTGTATAAAATGCACTGTGCTACAGATACACACACACTATCAATAGTATAGTTCTCAATTCAATTATATAAATGATAACTATATAGTTAATTTATGGATCTTAAATAAGAACACGGGATTAAGAACAGGGTGCAACATGTTCAGGGAGCTACTAACTCAGTTGACCAAGAATGGTTTCTCTCTACGAAATAAAGGCTGGCTGTATGATGCCTACGTGCAATAAAAGCAGAAGGTATGCGAAGGCCAGAGAGAAATAAAACGAACACGCTCTGATGGATGTACAATGCTATTGAGCATGAACGAGAAAGGTTATATGAATTAAGGGAAAAAGCTGAATATAAGAGGAATCAGACGTAGTGTGCATGGAAGATGACTGTGCTGGTAAAGATATGTGATGTGTATGGATGATGATAGTTGGGTGAAGAAGTACCAAGAAATCCCAGTGGAACGAGAGATACCAAGGAAGACTTGGGCAAAGTTTGTGGCAACTGATCTCAAATCTCTGATGCTCATAGACAAGATAACGAAAGAAGACAACGAGAGGAGGGACACTGGACTGGAAAGGTCCCGTCAAACCCCGAAAGCAAAGGCAAACAAATGTAAAACGATGATTAAGGCGACAGCGATGGTGATAATCATGATGACGATATTGAACATGATATTTTATGATTTTTTCTTGAAATAATTTCATTCTTAAAATAATTTTAATATCTCTAGAAATAGAACCATCAATAAAAATAAAATCATTCATAAAACGGACGTGTGTAAAGCAGTATCTCGAGTGGTAATCCAAATATTAGAAATGGCCTCTCTTCACACTCTCTCCTAATCGTAATATTGACTGAAATTATTGAACTCATTATTATATTAACGCACACCGGTGTATATACGATTAGGAGAGAGTGTGAAGAGAGGAGACTGTCAAGCAACAAATAAGGAGTAAGCTCCAAGTAAAATGACAATGAATATTAGAATGAGGTTCATATCACACTGTATTGATTGGGAAAACAGAGAGAACTAAGTGTGTGAGAGAATAGAAATAGGTGGTTAACTTTATGTTCCTTTAGGCAATCTTTGTATATTGATCGATGATGCTAGAAAACATGAGATTATCATGGAAATAGCAGTCTTTAAATATTATGATAAAAGAACTTCTGGAATAATGACAATTATATTAAATTCTTTCGGTTCTGCACTATTTTTCATAATATACTGAAATTAATGGGAAAAATCGAAATGGAATGATAAATGTATTTGGCGCCGCATTATATGCTGCTAGGGGCTTCAGTTTTTGTATATACACAACTTCAAGAACATTTCTATATACAAAATCTATTACAGAAAATAACACAAAGGTGTTCCAGCTGTGAGCATGCAGTTAAGAAAAAGTTGACTTTCGTTTCCATAAACCACTATAATAGAAACATTTTTTATATAAGATATAAAACAAAATATGTTTTTAAAAGGCAACTTCCCTGTCTTTTAATCCACTTATTCTTGGAAAGATCCTGAGTACAGAGTCCTCAAACACACCTTCCAACGGGTTCTATCAGAAACAACCGTCTCCAACTGATCCAGCTGGATCCCCAAGCGTTACCAGGGGAGCTACTGCCTGTTATTCATCCTGCTCGGGGTCTGCCACGCAGTCTCCTGTCGGTTGGTTTTGCCCATAAAATCTGGTCAGGGATTCTTTCCTGCGACAATCTATACTCATGCCCGTATTATCAGAGCTGTGATGTCTCAGTTCAGAGGAGTAGCGGTTTTACCTGGAGCAACTCTCTGATCTCCGAGCTACGCACTCTATCAAGTAACATTACTCCAAAATCCCCACGGAGGAACCCCGTTCCAGTCGCTGGTATTCGCGATCGTATTCTTTCTCCAAGATTAATGACTATAGGTAAGGGTTGGCACGAATACCGAATTGGATATAGCGAGTTTGGCTTTTAGACCTACCTCCCTTATTAATAGAATAGCAAGCAAAATTGTATGTTATATGTTCTTGCCATAATAAATATATATATACAGTGTACCGCCTGCATTCGCTGTCCCGGTTATTCGCGGAATTTTCATTAGAACCTAACTAATAATTGTTCGTAGAAAGCACGATTTTTTTTCTTCGCTCTTTTTCCTGGCATTTTATATTTTTTAACTCTAAATTATTAATAGCAATATACCGTATTTACCGGTCTATTGGACGCCCCTTCGTTATATTTTGACGTTTAGAGGCATTTTTATGGAACACGTCCAATATTCGCGGTTTTACACTCTTCGATGGTGCTCTAGGAACGTAAACCCCACGAATCCTGGGGATACATGTATATATATTATATATTATATATATATATATATATATATATATATATATATATATATATATATATATATATATATATGTGTGTGTGTGTGTTTATATATATATATATATATATATATATATACGTAGGTCCCGGGTTGAGTCGGGGATAACCACAGTAAGTAAGGTACTCATCTGAATGAAACAGTACTAGTCCTGTAGAAGCTCCTTCTATAAAATATATATATATATATACATGTATATATATATATATAAATATATATAGAATTGTTGTATGGTTGCAGTGAATGCGTCCGTAGGCGGTATGCCGTTTGAGCACTTGATTCTCGCGCAGAGCAGAGTATATTATTATAGATAACGAGGAATCAGTGATGCATCAAAATACAATCTATTAACATATTACATATGTTTCTCCAACGATCAGCTCAAGGCAGGATCTGTTACAGATCGAGCCTGACTCTGCATTCGTAAGGTCCTCAGATATGTTTTGCGCTTTCAAAGCATTTCATCCGATTGAAGCAATTCGATCCATTCCATCGTCAACAATTAACACCATCCTGTTAATACGACCTTTTCATTGGTTTAGAATTTCAGGCGTCACCGCCCTCCTTTGACCATTCAAATACGTCCACTGTCTGCAGCTATTCACGCCAGACAGTGGACGTATTTGAATGGTCAAAGCAGGGCGCAAAACATATCTTGCGAATGAAGTCAGGTTCGATCTGTAACTGGGTTAGAAAATGATTAAAACGAAATATTTTACTTTGTGTGAAGTGTTAAGGTATTAGTTGATTTATTTATTAATTAACAATGGCATTTATTTATCTATTTATACATTTAATAATTGTCTATTACCGGTTTCAGCATTTTTATGCATTATCAAATGATAGTGATATGTATTGGTGTAGAATGGTGGTGTTGCACATGTTAAGGAAATGGTGCAGAAAGAATAATGTTATTTACAAACAAGGTTTATGAAGAAAAAGATAAAAGAAAAAAAAGGAGGGTAATGTGGAGCATAAAAAGTCAATGTGAAAGAAAAAATAATAATTATTATTTTTTCTTTCACATCGACCATTCCACTTATTACAATGAAGCTCTTGCTCGAAGTGGATTTGTCGATAAGGTAGCATATACAGAGTACGAAAATAGACCTAGAAGAAATAGATCCCGTCGCATTTGTTGGTATAACCCACCATATAATATGGAGGTGGCCACACCATTAACTAAGATCTTTATTTCCCTTATTACGAAGCATTTTCCCCCTACACATAAATATAGTAAAATTTTTAATAGAAATACTATTAAAATTTCTTACTCTACGACTCCTAACCTTGCACATAACATCACAGCTTCAAATTTAGCTAAACTACCTAGCCGTAGGAACACGTGCAACCTTGTAGTTAGTACTAACTGTAATTGTAGGAATCGGGTCGATTGCCCCCTATCCGGGAAATGCCTCTACATAGGGTTAACCGCCAATAGATTCAAGCAGCGTCTTTACATGCATACCCATTCTTTTCGTTACCTTCTAAGAAGGAATATGACGTCACTTTCAGCTTATATCTGGAGCCTAAAAGACAACCACACCCAATATAAGTTACACTGGGAGATCCTAGCTAGGGCTAGATCGTATAACGGAAATAAACGACCGTGTGACCTCTGCGCCGCTGAGGCCCTGGAAATACTCTACGCCACTGACCACATCTTAAACAAAAAATCTGAGGCAATTTCGGCTTGTAAACATAAATTGCACAAAACTTTCCTGTATTACAGCCCCACGTTATACCCTAACGAATAGTACGATCTATACGTGGATATTTTACGTCTTGATGTGGGAGCTAAGTATATGTTTTGTTTATACCATTACTTATTTGCATAGGTAAGTATATATTACCCGTTTGTTTTGTGAAGGTACGTATACCTTCTCGTACGTATATTTGATTGTTTATGTTATGGCGTATAATTTTATATATTCTGGTATATATGGTTTGGCTATGTGTATACGGGAGTTTTGCGTCTGTGTGAGTATGCACGTTCGTACGTATGTAGGGGTGTGTATATGTGTACTTCATGTTTTGGTTGACTTACGTCTCCGAACATCCGTGTATTTACATGTAGGTATGTGTGTGCGCTTGTTATATACGTATTTTTTTATTTATATACGTTTATATAATTATTTATTTATTTGTATACACGCATACACACACACACATATTTATATGTGCGTGGTTTTGTATACCTATGGTAAGTGTTTTGCGTATGCTGGTGTATGTACGTATTTGTTTGCGTGTATGTATTTATTTATTTCTATTACTTCTGTATTGTATTTATTTACTTTGTTCTTAACTCTGTAACGGAGATTCATTCGGTCTCCTAGTTAGAATTTTAGTCTACGACTTCTGCTATACCATTTAAGTGGTTTTGTCTTTGCGTGCTATTGTTCTCCAGGGTCCACATATGACGTATTATCTTCGGTTTTTTTTTCGTTCATTGCCAGAGAACGTCTCTATGAACCACCTAAGAGAACATTAGTCTACGACCTCTTTTATACCATAAACGTGGTTCTTTCTTTGCGCGTAATTGTTTTTCACCGCTCCTATTAATGACGTATTATATTCGTTTTTTTCCGTTCTTTGCCAGCGAACGTTTCCACGAACCAAAGTATCGTCTTCCTGTGTTCCTCCGGTTGCAACGTTTTTTGAAATATCCACTTCTGCGTTTACAGATTAACTCTGTTAGTTTCAGAAGATCCCGTTAAGGGTGAAAGCACCGATTCTTTGCTTAAACTTTAATCTGTTATTTTAATAAATAAATAAATATATATATATATATATATATATATATATATATATATATATATATATATATATATATAAGCAAGACAATGAACCCACTAAAACTCAAGGGGCTACTGAGAAGGGAGAATGACAAGACAACGAAAACAAATCCAGGGTAGAGAAGATGACGATTGATACTGCTTTTGAATTTTTGCAAAGTTTAATGGTCAGGAAACCAAGAAGCCAGAACATAATTCCATAGGCGAGTTGTGTGAGGGAAGAAACTATTAAAGTAGAATATGCGTTTGCATTTAGGAATTTCAGATGTAAATGGATAAGATCTAACCGCCAATCTGGTACTCTGTTTCAACTCGTGAAGACGAAGCAACAAATAGGAAATCATCAGAAATGCCTGAAGATTTCAAACAAATGAATCAGTTCTAATCGTGTGGAAATCATTTATATAATATAAATATATATATATATATATAAAACATTATATACTCTGAGTACCTTACTTATTGTGGTTACCCCCGATTGAACCCGGGACACACACACACACGCATATATATATATATATTTATACAAGACAAACATTCCCAAGTAAACACCTGTAGATAATGGGAAAAGATGAGTACACCCCTACCATCAACTCTGTATGATGCTCACAAAATTTCAGCTCTATTTCTATCGAGCCTCATCCTTACAGATGTACTAATCTGTCATATTTGATTACATTGTATGATGATGCGTTTTTTTTCTTCGTATAATCATATCTTTAACGCGACGCATATAAAAATCTTACAACTATTTATGTGTGTGTGTGTGTGTGTGTGTGTGTGTGTGTGTGTGTGTGTGTGTGTGTGTGTGTGTGTGTGTGTGTGTGTGTGTGTGTGTGTGTGTCTGTGTCTGTGTGTGTGTGGTGTGTGCGTGCGTGTGTGTGTGTGTGAAAACGCATAGACAATCGCACACGCATATATATATATGAAATACATAAATGATGAAAAATATGTATGGAGATAAAAGTTAAATTCACTGGAAACAACATACGTCGTCATTAATTCTGCTACCGTGATATTTTCCATGGTGATTAATTTGGTAATTGATTCAGATGTAACGGTAAAAGACGAACAGAATAAGGCCCATTGCTAAATAATTGACAGCTGTTACTTTTAATCTGAGAAGCAAACATTAACTTTGTAAGATTAATCTGATAACCTCTTTTAAATGCCCAGCGGAACCTAGAGGCCGACTGAAGAATCTTAAAGGTATGTCATTGAACTATAAGCTTTTAATGCCTGTGGATTTACAAACAGAATGTGTCTGTAAGAGAAAGAGCATTATGAAATGGTTAATAGTTTATCTCCAGTATTTCAGAGAGAGGGAGAGAGAGGGGGAGGGGGAGAAGTTTAAATATTGTTTTTGCTGGTACTTGTGGAGAGAAGTGATCTACTATCCTTATACAAAAAAACTTTGATATCCTTGGATATCTGTGCTCAAAAAGGGTGGTTGAACACCGAAACTAATTTCTTTTGTTCCGTTTGTATCGTTTTATTTCTTCTATAATTATATATATATATATATATATATATATATATATATATATATATATATATATATATATATATAACAGAGGATGTCTGTCTGTGTGTCTGTTTCCGTAAAACTCGAGAAGTACCCAACCGTTTTTTTTTCAAACTTTACACATGAAACCCGTATGGCCCCAGAAGTGTTTTGAGCAAAAAAGATTTCAAACTATTCTGACCTAGGGATCGAATTAGTGAAATGGCCAATGTCTGTACATAATGATGGAGTGAGAGGGGAGAGAAAGAAACGGAGAGGCGAAGTGAAGAAGTGGCTCTCTACTCCTCCTCCTCCTTCTCCCCATTCGTCACAGCGTTTTTCTTTTCGATAGAGGAGATAAATATGAACGAGTTACAGAGAGAAAGAGTGAGAGTGAAAGAAACAGACAGACTAAAAGAGGAGGATAGCGGGGGAGAGAGGGAGAGAGAGAGAGTGACAGACGCCGTCTTTTGAGAGTTGTATGCGTCAAAGATACATGAAAGTGGAATAACTATTGCGTGTGTGTGTGAGTTTGTGTGCGTTTGCATACGTGAGTGTGTATGTCTGCGTGAGTGATTATAAACTCTCTCACATGGTCTGATGGAATTAACCCTTTAGCATTTACATTACTCTATATATACTATATTTTTTTATGGTAAAGGCTTTATCTCACATAATATAAAAATATTATTTATTTTGAGAACAATACCTTAACTCTTTAGTATTAATGTGAGTGAGTTATAAAGAGAAAGAGTGAGAGAGAAAGAAACAGACAGACTAAAAGAGGGGGATAGCGGGAGAGAGAGAGAGAGAGAGAGAGACAGAGAGAGACGCTGGAAGAGGGGAAGGAAAGCTATATGTCTTGCTGTGTGCATTACGATACATATATATACACACACACACACTGATCGCGTCATAATGACATAATGCAGACAGCCAGACATACAGACAGATATTATAAGGGCGCAACGTTATATATATTTATCTATCTAAAAAGAAAGACTACGAATTATAAGAGAGAGATCGCTAAATCGCCTAATGCGGTCCCTAGGACCATAAATATTACATGTGCAAAGTTTGAAAACAATCGGTTGGGTGGTTCTCAAGTTTTAGTGAGCTGACAGACAGACATTCTCTGTTTTAGATATATAGATATATATATAATTATATATTCGTGTACAGATATTTTTCCATACACAATAACAAAATATAAATAAACGTATTTATTTCACGAGGCTCGATAAGGATAAATATATATCAAATATATAAGAACCATAGAGCAAATCCCGAGTAATGCCGGGCCATTCTGCTAGTATATATATATATGAAGTGTTTCCGTAGGAAAGGTAAAGGAAAAGAGAGTGCTCTATGTAGGGTACAGAGCTTTTTAGTTATGTAATAAACAACATAAGATAATTATTTCATTTACCAAAGGTTTCACGAACACAGACGAGCCTGACACAGACGTCTGACTTCGGTCGTCAGAATGAAATTTCATTCTGACGACCGAAGTCAGACGTCTGTGTCAGGCTCGTCTGTGTTCGTGAAACCTTTGGTAAATGAAATAATTATCTTATGTTGTTTATTACATAACTAATATATATATATATATATATATATATATATATATATATATATATATATATATATATATATATATATATTACTATTGGTGCTCTGAAATAGCGATGTATTATGTCACTTACTTATTTTCGGCGAAAACAAAGGGAGTGTGATTGCAAAATCACTCACTCCCCTGCCTTCGCCGAAAATTATAGAAATTGGATTCTTATAGGATTCCAGTAATAATCAGGAGCTGATTATACAGAGCGATTGCCGGTCCAATATATATATATATATATATATATGTGTGTGTGTGTGTGTGTGTGTGTGTGTGTGTGTGTGTGTGTGTGTGTGTGTGTAATAGAAAAAAGCGAGGAAGTTTCGTTTACATATAAAACATATTTATTGTGTATCGACCTGTTACGCGCGTTTCGCAGAGGATTGACTCAAGGTAACCCATAGGAGTTATGGACCCGAGTCCATTATCAATCTGCTCGTCAGACTGGCGATGTAACAAAAAAAGAAGGTATCTGCTTTCGTGTTTCGTCCCAAGTACGTGACATTTTTGTATATCTACTCTCTTCGTCATTTGTTCTAGTCGAAATAATTTCTTGTTATATATTCGTCTATAATTCCATAGATTGTGTGTTGTTTTGTGTGTTTTGTATTATCTGTGTTTTGTCATGTTTCATTGTGCATTTTCCGTACCTTTGTTATTCTTTTGTTATACTCTTTCACGCGCCCCTTTCCTGCGTTTGTGCATAAATTCAGGAAATTGATTTTTCCAAAATGTGACTGACTAGGAAAATAGATGACTATGTTCGCTCGTCCTCTGTATCAGCATTCCCTTTCTCGTGTGTTTTGATTTACGTAATCTTAAACGTATATCATATTGCATGTAATAACTTCCAGTAAAATCGTGCAATACAATCCTCAAAACAAAAATATATTTTTTCTTATATGATTCACTATAGAGAAAAGTCTTTTGTATCCATTAATGGAGAAAGAACACGTTTCCACACACGAAAAAAACAAAAAACGAAACGCACAAACACATAATGAACACATACATATTTAATACACACACACTCTCATACACATACACACATACACACACTCTCTCTCACACACACACACACATCTAATCTTAAATGACATGAGAATGAGAGAGCGGTGGCAGCGAATAAGAAATATGTATTATGTATTACGTATTATTGGACAATATATTAATAATATAATATATTAATAATACAATTTACAAATTGACAAAAAATGAGAAACAATAAAAAAAAAAGAAAAGTAAACAATTAAATTGAAAATATGATGAAAGAAAATTTTGTCATTCATAAATAAAGATTTAGTTTCCAGTTGTTAGATAAGAAATAGAGAGTAATTAAAAACAGATAGCGAAATGATGAGACCGACAGTGATAGAGAAGAAGGGAAGAAAGCGTTCTATGGTTGTTGACTTTATCGTTTGCCATCGCTGTGTGTACGTATGTCTGTGCGTTTATATTTATATACACATAGCTTACCTATATATATATATATATATATATATATATATATATATATATAACGGAGGAGTTGTGGTAAGGAACCAGATGGACCATAACGCACCAGAGTACTCAATACTTAGGGTAGTAGAGTGGGTAATAGGAGAAAGTATGACCCCGACGGCAAAGCTCAAGCCGTTTCGACGGCTATTTCTGGACTAAAGTAAGAGTTTTTTTTAGTCTGGTACATAAATAGCCGAACTTTTCAAGGGTACTTCCTTATATGGAAAGATTGTTGTTGTCAAGGGGATTGGTCAAAATTTGTCGCGGACACAGAAAAGTCTATCAATTATTCTCATCTAGCAACTCATTCTGTGGCTTTGGCCGAAATATAGCAGCTGTGTTAGACTCCTTATTTCACTTCTCACTTTCCAATCTTACTTTCTGTTAAATCTGTCTCTCATTTTTATTATATTCTTTTTTATTATATTTTTTATTATATTTTTTCTTTGTCCCGTAATCGCATTTGATTTACTATTTCTATAACGTCCCCTTACTTTCTAAAGATACCTTTTCGCCAACATCCTCTGGCCTACTTTCATACACATTCCTTTAGATGTCACCTTCTACGCTTGACCGGCTCTACCCACTCCCCTATCGTTCTACAGCCAAGTTCAGCCATCCCCACCCCGCACCCACTGCCTTGATAGACTTTTCTGTGTCCGCTACAAATTTTGACCAATCCCCTTGACAACTACAATCTTTCCATATAAGAAAGTACCCCTGAAAAGTTCGGCTATTTATTTACCAGACTAAAAAAACACTTACTTTAGTCCAGAAATAGCCGTCGAAACGGCTTGAGCTCTGTCGTCGGGGTCATACTTTCTCATATATATATATATATATATATATATATATATATATATAGTGTTAGGAGGTAAAGCAACAGAAACAGGAGATGGACGGTCTCCCTTCGTCAGTTGTTTACTACGGACCACGGATGTTTCGGCGCCGTGATCCGTAGTAAACAACTGACGCAAGGAGACTGTCCATCTCTTGTTTGTGTTGTCTTACCTTTAAACACTCATTATCAGTAACCACACATATATATATATATATATATATATATATATATATATATATATATATATATATATATATACAGCCACATATTTACACATCTACACGCACCCACACGCTGTGGTTTGTTTTACGCACAACGTCAAGTATGCTTCTAGTATACGTGTATGTATATATATAATTATGGGTAAATTTCCGATGGGCACCGAGAAGTGACCACAGTGAAAAAGGTTACTCAATACGTTGGTAGAGTATAGGCATTTTTATTTTTATTTTATACAGAAATGAAATCTACAGGACTACAATGTTTTCATTCGTATGAAATCATCGGAATCCTTTTCATTTGATACGAATGAAACAATTCTAGTTCTTGTAGAAGTCATATACTGTACATATATGTATGTAAAAGATAAACAGAAATAACAACACAAACGGTACAGTATATGGAAGGAATATATTAGTTTAACGCTTGAAATAGCAGGAAGAAGGTCTTAACATTTCGGACGCTAGTCCTTCATCAGAATAAAGAAGAAAGAATGGGAAAATAGGAAGATTGAACGGACTGGCATGACTTTAAATTATATACCACTCGAAAAAATACTCTTTAGCAATGTAGTGGTCAGGTTAAAGACATCAAATGCCACAGATTTATTTAATGTAGCCATCAAATATTTACGATTTAGACACACTAAATCACGATGCCCAAGTACTAACGAACCATAAAGCAGCCATGACTGACACCATTACCACCAAATCACTTGTACCACATTCCCAACTGGTCAGACTATAAACAAAAGATGGAGTTGAACAGTCAGCATTGTACTAATAGTCTTCATTTATGGGCAAGACAGGAGTTGCTGATATTGCTAGTAGCGGTGTGTACACGTGTTCATGTGTATGAACACACACACACACACACACACACACACACACACACACACACACACACACACACACACACACACAGTTTGCATGAAAAGGCGCTTAGCGTATATGAACTTTACAGTAAGAGGAAATGCGAACAATACGAGTTTAAAGCTAGCAAAGAATGGTATTATAGCTTATAATATGTCACGGCCTCAAGATACTTATGATCACAGTAGAAATGGCTGATCTAGAAACAGCATCGGAGTTCCCAGACCAACTGAAAATGATTACCGGGAAGACCAACCTTCAGTTATGATGAAATGATCATTTTCTGGAAGAAAATGCCGAATCATGTCTAAATATATAAGAGTGCTAATCGGGTCACAGAATTAAAGACTTGGAAGGATCATCTTGCTTTTGTGACATGTGGAAATATCATCCAGGCAGCTGCACACACTAAAAAAGTTATTCATTTTTTTTTTAAATAAACATCCAGAAATCTGAGCATTGTGATGTACATATTCGCAAAATAAAATCCGATCATAATAATGACAGTGATAATAATTGTTTGTAAGGTTTCTCTAGCAATCGGTTGCTAGGTGAAGCGTGTTAATTGGCCTCAGATCAGTCCCTGATTTCATTGGCTCAATATATCGCGCAGGATTCTAGCAGTGCTAGTGACGGTAACACATTGAGCACTGCTTATGAAGTCAGGGATCCCAAGGCTTTTGATGAAAGACGTAAAGTGTTTAGGGACCGTACCAAGCGCCCCAATGACGATTGGCACGACTTCAGTCTCTACATAGTGCTCAGTTGTAATAGCACCTGCAAAGTCTGCATATTATTGATCTTTCCCATTTCGTTTACAGCCACATTGTGATCTTAAGATAATGAAATATCAATTAGAGTCCATTTGTGATATATGTTTGTTTTTACAAAAATATCAGAGCGGTTGTGTTGGACTTTGTTTGTGGTCTTGATCTCGAGGTCCCAAAATAACTCTACTCCCTCACTTGATAGGCAGGATTCAAGAGGAGTATATTCGAACCACTGACATTGCCTTTCGATATAGTATTTTTTCACAACTCCCAATGGACTTTTTGCTATAAGATCATGTCGGATTTTATAACTTCTTTCTAATTGCTCACATCCACTAGCAATATGTGCCACAGATTCGTCTATTTTATGGCATACTTTGCAAAGTGGGGAGCAATTTTGTTCATCGATCTTAGCTTTTCCCCAATTGGTTACTGAGTGCCTGGTCTTGTGCGTCAGTAATAATAACCTCAATGCTCTTTTTAACCCAACCTGACCTAAGCCAAATCCAAAACCTAGGATCAGCAATAACTTTAATCTCAGCTGGAAAGTTGCCATGAAGAGCCTTTTCTTTCCATGCGTGTTCTTGTTTCTCTCTAAAGGCTTTGTTGTATGCTTTCTCACATTGACTTTCTGTTATAGACTCTTCCTTCAGAACCTCTCTGAGTAGGAGTTCTTCAGTTAATGTTAGATAGTCCCACAATCTGTTGCACTCACTACGTACACATTGTTCAACCGAAAATAAACCTCTCCCCCATTCCTTTCTCTTAAGGTATAGCGTTTCAATATTTGCCCTTGGATATAAGCATCCATTGTTTGTTAAGATCTTATGTGTGCGTCTATCAATTCTTTCAATGCCTCGCTTCGTTCAATCAACTATTCCAGTACTATAACTTACTACTCCCAATACCCATTGCTTTATTCCAGATTTAAATTTCCTGCAAACAGTTTTGATTTTGAAAAATATTTCACTCTCCTGATTGGTGCTCTTGGCATGGTGACAAAGAATCTTGAAAACTATGTGTGTGTCGAAAATAAACTTTGCACAAGGAATTGAACCGCTCTAGAAGTCATGTCTACTAGTAACTGCCTGAATATTGAGAAAGGTTCTGAACTACCAGCAATAGTGAAATGACAAGGAATGATATGAAAAAGCGCTGGAGTTACCCTAGTTGTAGCCCGGTATTCCCTAAAATAATCGTCTCAAAGCAACATTAAAGTTAATCTTGATAAATAGTCACAAAGGACATAACGCAAACAAAGTACTTTACCTGAGCTATTGCACGACTTGTTGAGGGAAAATTACAAGTAAGGAAAACAAACACAGTAAGGCGAAAGAAAGATGATGGAAACGCTGCATTACAAATGACATAATCCGGTTAAGGCGATATCTAAGTGAAATCGAGCAATGGTTTAGAGAAAATGGAAAAATGGAAAAATGAACGATCGAGAAACATTAGACTTCAAGAATAAAATAGGGAAGAATGGGTTTTATGCAGTAATGGAACAATTAAAACAGGAGTTTGGTGAAAAAGAAGAAGATAAGAAGATACGTGAACAGAAATAAGTAGTTTGAGGGAAATAGATTGGTCCAAATTAATCTAAAACAATTCTTCTGAACTTTGGAAGGAAACAATGGGAAGGATGTTTTTCCTAATACTAATTAGGTCAAGGAGTTCTGGAATGGGATATAGGGAAACACTTTGATACAAAGATGGGCTGCTGAGTGGATAAAACCCATCAAAACTGTGTTCTGAGGAAGAAACAGACATTACCATAATCACAGTTGATGTGAAGGATCAAGTGGCCAAGGTACCACACTAGAAAGCTTTCAGTCCAGATAGGATCCATGGCTTTTGGTTGAAGAGATGCAATGCAGTTGAATGAATATGTCCAGAAAGGTGTAGTTCCCTATTGAATGGTAATGGGAAGAACAACTCTTAAAATAAAGAATAGCAGTAAAGAGGAATGCTGTGGGAAACTACTGTTCTATAGCATGCCTGAACATAATATGGAAAGTACTTACTGGAATATTTGCAGAGAAGGCATATATCTTTCTTTTACAGGAAGGAACGTTACCAAAGGAACAAAAAGAATGTAGGAGAAGATCTCAGAGTACCAAAGATTAGCTTGTGATCGATAAAATAATTTTGAAACATTTCAAAACATGCCATACCAATATATCTATGGCCTGGATTGACTTTAAGGAAGCTTATGATATGGTGCCTCATTCTTAGCTTATTTAAGGTTTGCAGATGTTTGGTATTGCTGACAGCATCATAAATGTTTTTCTGAATAGTATGGTAGCTTGAAAGACTAAGTTGTACTTGAGCAATGTATTCCTTGGAGAAATAGAAATTAAAAGGAATGTCTTCCAAGGTGACTAATTTTCTCCATTGCTATTTTTCATTGCCCTTATACCTATAGTACTGGTACTTAGGAAAGTTAAAGGGGGTTGCCAATGTTGAAAGAAATGAACATTCATAAACCTGGATGACATGAAACTGGGAAGTCCAGAAACTAGATAGGTTCTTATGTTAAAACAGACCAGATACTAAGCGGTGACATCAGTATGAAATTTGGGATCTCCAAACTGTGCACAATATGAAAAGAGGGAACAAAACAGCATGAAGTGGATTAGGGCTGTCATTGGGAGAAACGGCGGGGGAACCAGAAGAAAGTGGATACATGTATTCGGCGATTTTTAGAACTGGATGACATTTTACATACAGAAATGAAAGAAAAAGTGAGAAACATATTTTAAAAGAGTAAAAACGATTTTAAAATCCAACTTGGATGTGAGAAATTTAGTCACTGCAATGAATATCTAGCCAGTTGCAGTGATTAGACGTAGTGTGTCTATGGTGGGGACTGAAGAATAACAAAGTTTGATAGAATGTTAATGACAAAGCAAATATAAACAAATTGCGCATGAAGAGAAAGATGGTGGTACAGATCTCATCAGTGTAGGTTATTGTATAAGCATTGAAAGGATAATGCTAGTAGAATATTTGGTAAACAGTGATAAAGAGTGTTGCAATATGTAGCAGAAGATATAGGTATAAATGCAGATGAAATGGTTGGTAAGGAAGTGTTTAAACAATGAGATTGCACAGGTAGTTTGAAAGAAATACACAGGTATCAAGGACAAAACATCATGGACATGGCTTAAGCAGTGATTTGAGGCATACCCAATGAAAGTCTTATAATTGCAGCACTAGATCAAGCCCTTGTAACCAATTTAGTGAAGTATAACATCTACAAAACGTCTGAAACCCAGAAATGTAGACTCTGTGGAAAGAATGTTAAAAATGTAACCCATTTGGTAAGTGGGTATGAGAGTCTTGCACAAGAAGAAAACAAATGCCACCAAGTAATCTGGCATGGTATGTAAAGAATTCAAATGAGAGATTGATGACAGGAGTAAGAAAGATAAAGATCCTAAACAGTGATGAAGCAAAGAAAAAAGGAGAATTTAAAGTCAAACAGAATGACATATTGAATAGATGGAAGAGAGAAAAAATGTATCATTAATTTGTACATGAAATGCTTGAGACATTTGACAAAGATAGGAACTGGGAATGGACTAGGAAAAGTGGCTTAAAAGTTGAAACTGAGGCCCTTAGTTTTGAAGCCCAGGAACAGACACTGAGAACGAACTATATCAAGTTCAATATTAACAAGTCAGTGAATTCCCCATTTTGTAGGCTGTGTCGTGTGAAAGGTGAGATAATAAACCACATTATTAGTTAATGTAAGATGATTGCTCGGAAAGGGTACAAGAGAAGGCACGACAACATTGCCAGATTGGTTCATTGGAAGCTCTGTTATAAGTATGATATGAGCAGAAGTGAGAAATAGTAGGAAAACCAACCAGAAATGGTGGCTGAAAAGGAACAGTATAAGATCTTGTGGGACATGACCACCTAGTGCAACCATTTTATCGTGGCTAAAAAGCCAGACATTGTTGTTGTAGAGACAAGAATAACAAGGCATGTATTGTGGATATTCGAGAAAGAAAGTGAAAAAGTTGTGAGATACTAGGAACCGAAGAGAAAAATCAGGAAACTGCGGAGAATCAGACACATAGAAGTGGTACCAATTGTAATTGGCGCAGTGGGAGCAGTTAGTAAAAGGTTAGATGTATGGCTTGAGAAACTAGGAATTACTACCGGGACAGGATTGTTGGAGAAAACAGCCTTGCTAGGAACAGCAAGAATTCTAAGAAGGGAATGGAAAGTTGAAGGAGAAGGAATGAGCCAAAGGGCTTTGGCCATTGGCTATGACTTACTCTTTTGGTATAGTGTTGGTATAACATCTGCCAGAGCAAAAGTGTTACAAGTAATAATAATATTAATTGTTTCTACTTTTGGTACAAGGCCAGCAATTATCCCAGTGTATTACTGGTACTTTATTTTATCAACCCCGTAAGGATGAAAGGCAAAGTTAACCTCGGCGGGATATGAACTCAAACCATAAAGGGCCGTAACTCTTTGCTGCAAAGCATGGCGTCCGACCCTCTACCAATACTGCGAATCCACCGAATAATAATTATAATAATAATGATTTCATTTATTGGCCACAAGGGCCGACATATAGGGGACAATACAAAAGACTGGGACAGTGGGATTTTACAGAAAAATCGAGTAAACAATATGAATAACAATAACAAAGTAACAAGAAAAATACAAGAAAAAATTCCCAATAGGGAGGATGACCACCCAGGGTTCGCTCAGGTACCCCACCAATCCTGAACGACCCGACACTTCGAGAGCACCCTGGAAGGGCACCCCTCTCCTCCTCAAATTTACCCACCTACAGGCGCATGAGCAGAGTAGGCCCACTCACACGGGCCATTCTCGCCACATTCACCCACCTTTCAGCAAATGTAAATAATGGAAAAATGGAGTTTGGACTAGATAAATGCGCCAGAGCCACGCTCACTAGAGGAAAGCTGCTGAAAAGTTCAGACATTAATCTTGATCGGGGGAATGTGATAAGAGAACTTGATCAAGAGGAAACTTACAAATATCTAGGTGTTTGTGAAGGAGACGGAATCAAGCACTCGAGAATGAGGGAAAGGCTAAGGAAGGAATGTTATCGCAGAGTAAGAACAACCTTAAGAACGGAATTGAATGCAACGAACAGGATCGATGCCATAAACACGCTTGCCATACCAGTAGTAACCTACAGTTACAATGCCATCAACTCGTCAAGCACAGAGATCCGTAAGCTCGATACAAAAATTAGAAAATTATTCACCATGCACAGAATGCATCCCCCTAAGGCAGATACAGCTAGAATATATTTCCCTAGGAAAGAAGGAGGATGTGGGTTAATCCAGTTAGACATTGCGTTGAAAACTGCAACAATTGGATTATCTACATATCTAAGGGAATCACATGATTGGATGATCAAACTCGTTTTGAAACTCGAAATCATCAAAAGATGCAGTAATGAACTACAAATTTCAGAAGTTCCATTTACTGCTGAAATGAAAAACACAGAAAAAGCAAAGCAGGTAAAAGTAACTGCAAAGAAAGAACTGCTATAGAAACTGGCTAAGAAATGGCAAGAAAATCCTCTGTATGGAAAATACCCGGAGCGAGCTAACAATCCTGATGTTGACAAAACTTTAACCCATCAGTGGTTGGCATCCTCTGGACTGAAATCGGAGACTGAAGGACTGATTATATCAGCACAAGATCAGAGTCTGCCAGCAAAAAATTACCAAGCCAACATAATAAAAAATGGATGCAACCCATTATGCCGTGTATGTACAAAACAACCAGAGACCATTGATAATATAATTTCAATGTGCAGTCCTATAGCTCCAACCGAATACCTAAACAGGTACGACAGAGCAGCACAATACATACATTGGATAATGTGTAAGCATGTTAACCTGCCCCATCAAAAGAATTGGTGGGAGCATCAACCACCTCACGTACTTGAAAAAGATCACATCTCAATCTTGTGGAACTTTACCATCCAAACAGACCGAAAAATAGATGCAAATAGACCTGATATAATACTGAAGGACTTTAAAAAAAGGGTATGCCTGCTAATTGATATGTCCGTTCCAATAGACAAGAATGTATGTATAAAAACATTTGAAAAATTGAGCAAGTATAAGGACCTGGAGACAGAAATTGGAAAAATGTGGAAATTGAGAACTAAAACAATACCAGTGGTTGTAGGCGCTCTAGGAATGATACCTAAGGGGTCTAATGATTACTTATCGCAAATCCCAGGAAATCCGCGTATAGAAGAAATACAAAAGATAGTACTAATGGGAACTGCCCATATACTAAGATTCTGTCAATATAAGTACATCACAAGTCTAAACACCTAAAGATGCATGTGTGTATGTATGTTCTTTCTTGAACATGGCAAACCTTGTTTTCTGTTGAGGTCACTGGTTGTCACTTGGTGATAACTCATATGAACATAAAGCAAGATAAATGCAACTATGATAATAATAATAATAATAATAATAATAATAATAATAATAATAATAATAATAATAGTCTATCCATCCCATGGCAAGACCAGTGTGTCTCCTATTGCAATTCCTCAATACCATCTTATCAATAAGTAACTGGTCCTTTGTACCATGTGACTTCTTTCGGCATCCTTTCTGTTCGTCAGGTAACAAGTTGTTTGTGTGGAGGTGATGGTAGATTTCCGATGTCTGAGGAAATCTACTATCACCTCCACACAAACAACTTGTTACCTGACGAACAGAAAGGATGCCGAAAGAAGTCACGTGGTACAAAGGACCAGTTACTTATTGATAAGATGGTAATGAGGAATTGCAAGAGGAGACACACTGGTCTTGCCATGGGATGGATAGACTACAAAAAGGCATTTGACATGGTGCCTCATTCTTGGATCACCAAAAGCCTGGAGATCTTCAAGGTGGCAGATAACATCAGACAGTTGTTGGGCAAAAGTATGAAGTCCTGGGAAACAGAGTTAACATCAACTGGAGAATCCTTGGGAAGCGTGAAGATCAAGAGAGGTATCTTCCAGGGTGATAGTCTGTCCCCTCTGTTGTTTGTCCTTGCCCTGATGCCCCTGACCAGTGTACTGCGAAAAGTGAGAGCAGGATACAGGTTGGGAAAGGGAGGGCTTACCATCAATCACCTCATCTTCATGGACGATCTTAAGCTCTTCGGGAAGAGTGAGAAGGAGTTGGATGTGCTTGTTGACACTGTCCGTATTTTCAGCAATAATATCTGTATGCAATTTGGTATTAGTAAGTGTGGAGTCATTGTGATGAAGAGGGGTAAGTTGAGCAGAAGTAACGGAATCCAGGTACCAACAGCTGAGATGATAAAGGAAATTGACTCTGGGGAAGGATACAAGTATTTGGGCGTTCTGGAGGCTGATGACATCAAGAACAAAAAAATGAAGGAATTGATAAGAACTGAATACATTCGGAGAGTAAGGAGCGTATTAAAGTCACATCTGAACAGTAGGAATGGAATGCCATAAGTAGTAAATTCCCGAGCTGTGTCTATTATTAGGTACAGAGCTGGAATTCTGAGATGGAATGTTGCTGAACAAAAAGAAATGGATAGGAAGACTAGGAAGCTATTGACTATCTACATGTTCCACAAGAGGAGTGATATCGATAGACTCTACTTAAGGAGATCTGAAGGTGGAAGAGGTCTTATCAGCATAGAGGACTGTGTTCAGATGGAGAAAAACAACCTACACAAATACGTGACTGATAGTAAGGAGCCAATGCTCAGAACTGTACTAAAGGAGGGGACAATAGGCCAGGGGATGTCCAAGGAGGAAATAACATCAAGGAGAAAGAGCAGCCTTCAGAAAAAATCCATTCATAGTACCTTCTTTGAGAAAACTGAATTTAGAGATCCAAAGACATGGAACTGGTTGAAAAGAGGAGACCTTAAAAAGGCTACAGAAGGAATGTTAATGGCTGCGCAGGAGCAGGCCCTCAAAACGAAATGGTTGAAACACCATATTTACAAGGAGGAGGCTAGCCCACTTTGCAGGATCTGTGGAGAGAGAGAGGAGACTGTGGCTCACATTGTATCCGAGTGTAAACACCTAGCCCAGACTCACTATAAGGGCTGGAGACATGATGTCATGGGCAGGGTGATCCACTGGCACCTATGCAAAGTAAACAATTTACCACATTCTGAGAAGTGGTATGAGCATAAGCCAGAGGCGGTGATAGAAAACGATCAGGTGAAGGTGCTATGGGATTTTAGGATACAGACGGACAAGAAACTTGAACACAATAGACCTGACCTGGTGGTTGTGGACAAAGAAAAAAGATCGTGCCTGATTGTGGATGTGGCCTGCCCATTCGACACGAAAGTGCAAGAGAAGGAGAGGGAGAAAATTAACCGATACCAGGACTTAAAGTGGGAGGTAAAAAGGATTTGAAACTGCCATGAAGTCAAAGTGGTCCCGATTGTCATAGGCGCACTAGGGACTATCTCAAAAAGATTCCAGGGATGGTTAAAGAAAATTGGCTTCTTCACGCTTTTTGGAACGCTTCAAAAGGCATGCTTGCTGGGAACAGCAAGAACCCTCCGATACGTCCTGAATATCTGAGGCTGCAGGTAGTGGCTTGATATTCATTTCAACAAACTTTCCAGTTAACTAACATCAATGACTGTGACTCAAAGAGTAATAACAATAATAATAATAATAATAATGATAATAATACTTTCTTTATTAACCACAAGGGTTTACATAAAGTATACATTAGTGACAGTACAGGACAATACAGGACGGTACAAATGGGCATTTATGCGTGTAAAAAACAAAAACAGAGGATGCAATAAAAAATAACAATGAAAAATTCCCCAATAGGGGGGGAGACTTCGCAGGGACATTTGTGGAGTACTGAGTGTCAGGAGTGACCCTGACCACCAGGGCAAATGCCCTCTCCCAGTTTTCCACCTTTAATTTACAAACACATACTCAGAGTAGGCCCATTCACTCGGGCCATTCTTGCTTCTCTCACCCATCTTTCAACAAAATGCTGGGAAGAGAGCACTTCCCTCTCTACCCTGATTTTCCTTTTCAAATGAAATTTGAAAAAGTTAATCAGGGCATCACCGAAGAGGTAAGTGCTCGTCTTCAGCCCTTTCAAACGTGTCCACCATACTATCTCTTTCGCCATGGCCACCAGACAGATAAAAACTGCCTGCCCTTCCCGGCTAAAGGAAGAGGGTGGGGCAATCCTCACGATGGACTCAGCTGATAGCCGGATCCGTCCTACACGTGACAGCAGGTGTTCGACATAAACCCACAAGTCATCAATTCTCGGACACTGGACGAGTGCGTGCAGGACGGTTTTGTCGCCCTGCGCGCATCTCGGACATGCCCGGCTGACGGCACCTCCATGCCTGTAGAGTTTATCCCGAACTGGCAAGGCTCCTCGGTAGCACTGCCAGGCCAGGTAACATTGATAATAGTAACATTGATAATAATAACATTGATAATACTGTGAGGCAAATAACTGCAAAAAAGCTTAAGACCACAACTTCAATGCCACATGGCTGGAACAATTGGAAATCCCTGCTTGCACCCATTAATGGAATAAGATCACCTCACAAGAAATAAAAATAGCTGTCAGCAATGTTGGAAACTGGAAATCACCAAGCAGAGATGGCGTGCAGAATTTCTGGCTGAAACATCTGGATGTGCTCCATGAAGCTTTGGGTGCTGAATTTTCCAGTATTGTAGCAAACCCAAGAGAGGTCCCAAAGTGGATGACAATTGGCATAACGTATATTCTACCAAAGAATGAGTACATAGAAAATCCCCAAAACTACAGACCAATTCCATGTCTTCCAACGATGTACAAATCCTCACATCAGTGATTACCAACAGGTTCTATAATTACCTCATCTGTGGAGATCTATTGCCACCTGAACAAAAACGCTGTAAATGAGGGAGTTATGGGTGCAAAGATCAGTTACTGATAAATAGACACATAACCGAAAACTGCTAACAGAAAAAGTAAATCCTGTCAATGGCCTGGATAGACTACAAGAAGGCATTTGACAGCATACCTTATTCATGGATCATAAAGACACTAGAAATGTATCACATAGCACCTGAGATCACAACTTTCCTGAAGGTGATGATGACAGACTGGAAAACTACGATGGTCCTTTAACACCACAACGGACCACTGGAATCTAAACCGATCAAGATTAAACATGGAATATTCCAAGGCGACTCATTGTCCCCTTTGCTGTTCTGTATGTCACTTGCTCCATTAATTCGGTTACTGTGGAGGACAGGCTATGGGTATAAAATAGACAACAGGTACTACAGTCACCTTCTTTATATGGATGATATTAAGCTATTTAGAAACAATGATGGGCAGCTGGATGTTATCCAACCATCTTGCTCGAGGTCTACCTCTGGGTCTCCTGCCAGTTAGTTTTGTCCGTAAAATCTGTCCAGTGATTCTTTCTTAAGACATTATAACCACATGCACATAGTATCAGATCTATGATCTCTCAAATCAAATAACTAGCATCTCTACCTGAAGTGATTCTCTGATCTCCAAGCTATGCACTCTATTGAGGGTCTCCTCACCCTCACACACACACTCTGTTCTCTGCGGGAGGGCGGCGGCGGAATCGATTGCTAGAATCTTGAAGGTTAGATTAGTTGATAGCACATGAAAAAAATGAGGAAACCCCCCCCCCCCCCTGAAATTGAGTGGAGTGTTTACTGTCCTTTTGTAAGATGATGAGTTGTGATTTAAAGGATATTTAGGAGCTGATTTTAGCAGGCTTAGAGACCAAATATGTTGTGGATTATCAAGGCTGGAAAACTCGGTTTTGGTGTGTGTGAGAAAAGGAACTGGTCATGTGAAGTTGGAGGATATAGAAACATGGACTTATGGGTAGTTATTTCCTATTCTGATTAAAACTTTCCCTCTTTCTCTCTCTTTCTCTCTCTCATCACTCACTCACTCACTCTCTCTATCTATCTCTCTCACTCAGTCACTCATTCTCTCTCACACACACTCACCCTCTCTCCCACTCCCAACCAATCAATCTTGGCATACCTTGCTTTATGCCACTGACACTCACACACATATTCTGATTTCCCATGTTCTCCTGCTCCAGATACTCACACACTCATACACACAGACTGACCTTGTACTTTCTCCCCCACATTCCATTTATATTTTGTGACCCCCATCACACCCTACACATATGCTATACCCACATTATATCTGGTTTTACTCTCAGCTCCCCACACACTAGCTCTCCCCATTTCATGCATATACATTGACTCTAACTTCCTCTTTCTCACATGCACACAAACACATAACTATTGACATACACACTCATATGACCAAACCTTCAACCTTCTCACCACCTCAGCCCACTCTGACTTCCTATGTACATTACAACTATGCCTTCTTCCCACATCATCATTGTCATGCCCACCATCACTATTGCCAACACCATTACTATTACCGCCCTGCCCGTCATTATCTTTGCTATAATCATAATCATAATCATCACCATTATCATTATGATTATCATCATCATCATAGTCACCATCATTACCATCAACATCACCATTACTAAAACCATGATTACCACCACCCTCATCATCACACTCACCATTGCCCCTAACATCATTACCATCATAATCATTGCCACCCTCATCATCACTATCACCACTACTGCTATTATCCCCACCATCTTTGACACCAGTGTCAGTGGCAGCAATGAGATCCAATACAAAAGAACATTATCAATCAATGTTGCTAGCTACATTCCTTGTTATAAGTCAATATTTCAATAACCTAGATACATGCTGCCACGCCACAACACTGTTATTATATTTCAAATTGATTTCCTTATTGGCTTCATTGATATTCAACATGGAACAAATAAAAAGCAATTTTAAACAAATTTTCACTAACCTACATATGCCAAGCCCTTAACATTTGCTGTTAAAGCTTAAAATATGACAAGGGAACTTTTTCACACAAGCAAAAATATTTTGAGTAGTAGTTGCTGTTAATGTCCAGATTAACTCTGATTAAGCTGAGCTGTGATCAAAGACTGTCCAGCAGTAACTATCCCATCTTTTTCCTATATGTAAGGAACACAGGATGACATTATCTAATGTATCCTTTTATTAAGATGGTGGAGTGTGATTTGAGTGATATTTCGCAGCTATTTACAGTAGAATGACAAAACACTTTAAAAAGTCCTTTGGCAGAATCAGTTCAGTGATGAGTTTTCACAAAATGCTTCATTTATCTAACATCCCTTTTTGTTCTGATCTTAAATATTGTTTGGATTGACTTTGCCTATAATCCTTTCAGAAGCTGGTAAAGTAAGTATCATTTAATTACTGGAGTTGATATAATTCACCTTACCCTCCACCTCCACCTCCATCATCTGCTTCAAATGTGTTTCCTTATACCAATGTTAAGTCATTTCTAACTTGCTATTCATTTTGCAGAACTAATACAGACTAGAATCTATCTGTCATTCTTGTTAGCTGGGAAAATTGATTCAAGTTAAGTTATGCACCAGCTCTTCTCTCTCTACACTGACAGATGCACAGAGGCATGTGCACACACACGCACATACACACACACATGCACACATACACACACATACATACATCATCATCAACATCATCATTTAACATCCATTTCAACAGCTATCATGCAAGATGACGGCATTCAGGTTATTTGACCCACAAAGCTTCTGTTGCCAACTTATGTCCTAGCTATGTTAAACTTTATTAATTTGTAACATATATATATGCGTGTGTGTATGAGTGTGTGTGTGTGTGTGTGTGCATGTATGTGTGTATATGTGTGTATCTCTTTATTCCTTCATCTCTATACATCTATGGTACACATATCACCATATCCTTTATATCTTGGGAGTATTCTTTTCCAAATGTAATAATTATTAAGAGGACAAAACCCTGATTCCGTCAGGGAAATGGCCATGTTCGATATGCAGAAAAGGAACTGGCATAAATTCTATAAAATGCACACAATGCAGATCCTGGGTACACAAGAGATGTAGCGGGATAGCAGGCAAACTAACAGGTAGGGAGAAATATATATGCAGTAGATGTACAGGGAAATTAGACAGTAGAAGTCGCATTGATAGACACATTTTTCAAATGCAGGAGGGCGCTATAGAAGTGGTGGATAGCTTCCGGTACCTAGGAGATCAGATTAGCATGGGAGGAGGGTGTTCCGAGGCCATAGTATCTAGAATAAGGACAGGTTGGAAGAAGTTTAGGGAGCTGCTTCCTCTGTTGACGAAGAAGGGTTTCTCCCTGCGTATGAAAGGCCGGTTGCATGATGCCTGTGTGAGGAGCGCGATGCTGCATGGTAGTGAGACATGGGCAGCAACTGCAGAGGATATGCGACGGCTGGAGAGAAATGAGGCAAGCATGCTCCGTTGGATGTACAGTGTAAATGTGCGTGAACGACCCAGCATAAATGTGTTGAGAGAGAAACTGTGTCTGAGAGGGACAGAATGTAGTGTACGGGAGAGGAGACTGAGGTGGTTTGGACATGTGATGCGCATGGAGGATGACCGTTGGGTGAAGAAGTGCCAGGAATTGCCAGTTGAAGGAAGACGTGGTAGAGGTAGACCACAAAAAACATGGGCGGAGGTGGTGAGAACAGACCTCAGATCATTGAAGCTCATGGTGGAGATGACCGGGGACCGTGACGAGTGGAGAGATGCTGTGCTGAATAAGACCCGTCCCACCCTTGCAAGCAGGGAAAAGCAGACATAAAATGATGATGATGATGATGAATGGACTCATAAATCTTGGTCTTTTGTGTCTTGAACATTTTAAACATGTCAGAGCCCATCATTCTCCAGGTCTGAACAGAGCCAATTTTTTCAAGAAAAGTGAGAGTGAGAGAGAGAAAGAGAGGATGTGAGGAACAAATATAGAAAATGAATTGACTCCAGTACTAAATTGATACTTTATTTATCGACCTCAAAAAGATAAAAGGCAAAGTTGATCTAGCAATTTATCTGATGTTCTAACAATTCTGCCAATTTGTGGCCAAAATAATCATAATTTTAATTATTTTAAATTTCATCGTGTTTACACAAAATAATGATATGAATACTAATTTTGAAAAGAAAAGTAGTTAACTTAAAATATAAAATAAATAAATAAATAAATAATGTTACAGATTATTATAGATGTATTTGGTTCAAACAATTCATAATATCATCCTCATTCAAATACTACAAATATAGTATTGAATAAAATGGAGATTTGGGAAATTAAGAAATCATATATGTAGCTTCCTATATGTATATATTCAGGAAAGCATTACTGTGCAGAAAGACTATAAGCATTTGATCTTCATTCAGGAGTTTATGTGTATGTGTGTGAGAGAGTAGGCACATGTGTGTGTGAGTAGGCACATGTGTGTGTATGTAATAAGAAAATTACAAACATTCCAAGAATGATGGATAAACAAAGATTATATTTAAATTATTTGAAATTATATTAAAATTGTTTGAGTGTTAGATAAAATGCTTTGTGGCATTTAGTTGTGGCTTTCTACATTCTGAGTTCAAATCCCATCGAGGTCAAAATTGCCTGTCATCCTTCCAGGGTCAATAAAATAAAGCGCCATTAACACACTGGTGTCAATTTAATTGACATTCCCCTTCCCTTCAAATTATTGGCCTTGTGCCAAAAAGTAAAATCAATTAGGATTGGTGAAATGTCGACCAAACAGACCTGATCTATAAGATATGAGAAAACTAGCCAATTAATCAGTTGTTCATATCTTTTCCCTCAAATCACTTTATATATGTAACTAATGCACTTAGCTTTCAATAGCTGAATCCACTTAACTCTCAATAGGTACCACAGTGAAGTACAGTCAAGCTAGCTGTAAGTAGGTACCACACTGAAGTACAGTGTACATAGCTATAAGTCAGAACGATAGTGATGTACAATCTACAGCTGTAAGTAGGACCACAGCAATGTATAGCCGACCTAGCAATTATTAGGTACAACAGTGAAGTTTAATCCATGTACAGGTTAATAGATGCTACAGTGAGGTACAGTTCATCTGTTTGTTTCTAGGTAATGCTGTGAGGATAGACCACCTAGATGTTAGTAGGCTGCATAATGAAGAACAGTTCACCTATCTCTAAATAGAATCCTTAGAAGTCCATACAGTCCACCTAACTACAACTAGGATACTACAGGGGCAGTATAACTCACTGTGACAACCTGTGGCACAAATATGGAATTGCAGAGTGATTTGTTGTTTTGCTGTACTGATAAAGCTATTCCTAATATAATTGTTTCTACTTTTGGCACAAGGCCAGCAATTATTCCAGTGTATTACTGGTACTTTATTTTATCCACCCCATAAGGATAAAAGGCAAAGTTAACCTCAGCGGGATTTGAACTCAGATCATAAAGGGAGGTAACTCTATCCTTCAAAGCATGGCGTCTGACCCTCTACCGATACTGCCAATCCACCGCCCTCCAAGCTATTCCTAATATAATTTTGGGTTATACAGAGAGATATTACTTTCTCATATATCTATCATTACTATAAAAACCAGATACAAACAACATCCATGTGGACTGTTCTTTATTAATTGGAAACATATTAGTTTTATTCTAGTTGTAGCTTGTGCACTTATCACACCATAAACTACAGTAGATGGGACTAGAAGACTGCACTCTGTCACTGCTGCTAATTGATTGAGTTTTGGTTGGTGTGTGTGTTGTGGTGTGTGTGTGGATCAATAATTTGATTGCATTTTTAGTGTGCACTTTTCAAATATTTGGGTGCATAACTGATAATGTATGGAATTGCAACTGCCTGTCTCCAATTACACAGAATATTGTTAAATGGAAAAAAAAATCTATTTGGATGGTTGAATTGAATTCTTTCTGTTTAATAAAACGAATTGTAGAAGCAGAGTGACCAACTGATTAACATGCTATTTTACTAATTCTCATCATTAACTCTTTCATTACTGGATTTCTAATAGAAAAAACAAAAAAACAACAAAAAAACAAACACTGCATATGATTTTCAAATAATTATTAAAATAGCCAAAATGAAATGTTTTTATATAAAATTATAATGGAAAGGTTTTTGATAAATATAAACACTTTAAAACAAATAGCTTTGTGTCATAGAACCAGGGGCAGTTTCAAATAGTTTGATATCAAAAGGGATGATAAGTTAAAATCGTCTAGAGTTGCTTCATTGACTTTGGGGTAGTGCAGTTAATTTAACCTATCTTTTCATTTCATATTGATGTTTGGAGAGATAGAGAGTGGTAGCAGGCTCTCCTGAGAGAATTGCTTGAGGGAGATTTCTAACTTATCTTAGTGAGTGAAGTAAGTCACATCTTATCACATACTGCAAACTAAGGGTAAGTTCTGACCCTAGTTTGATGATATTGTTGTTGCCCGTCCCTATGTAAGCCATCATTGAACAGAACTATGATCAAAAGTATTTTCAGCCATGATCATATGCCCTCTCTTTTATATTTCCAGGATTACATTGTCAAATCTGTTCTTTGGCTTTTAGGATGGTCGGATGTGATTTGAATGGGGATATGGCTGCTATTTCTAGTTAGTTGAGCAACCATTTAGATGTTTTGTAATCTATAGGACTAGATAACTATAAAAAGTAAACTCAAAAGGTATGGTAATGCTATCAGTCAGGTCTGAGATATGGCTTTCTAGCCATGACAAAATGGTCACACTGGATGGTCAGCAATTCTCCCATGAAGGGCCCTCAGATTTTTCAACCAGAACCCTTGCACACCGTCTCTGCTGGGAGCTTTCTAATTTGGTATCTTTCTACACTGGAGAGTTACTATATCAGTTATCTCCAATTCTCCCTGTTGATTATCCCCAATGTCATATTTGATGTTAGTTAGCCACTCCATACTTCTATTGTGCTCTTTTACAACACTCCAGATATCACTCCCAAACTTCTTATTTTCATCCATTTCAGGGAATACATTATCATTCCTAACCATGCCATTTACCTCCTGATAGAATCTCTTCTGATTTTGTTAGATACGTATATTCTGTTTATAGTGTGTGATCCATTGTTCATAGCTCTTAATCTTTGCAGCTCTGGCAAGTACCTTTTGTTTCAGCTCCTCAGTTACTGCAGTAATCTTCTTTTTCCTGATATTGTACTTCCCTGTTAGTTCTTCAATCTTCCCCCTTTTTTAATACACCTTGTTTTTACCTTTCTAGAATATTGATATCTTTCCTAAGCATTTTGAAGTCCTCTTCAATTTTCCTTTTCCACCATGGTTCCTTGATCTGCTTTTGTGTAGTCTGTTTCAGACCTAACTCTTTAGCATTGTAGATAGTTACAGTGCTGATGAGATTGTTGGTTTCTGTGATGGTTCAAGTTGACACCTTGTCAAGGATGTTTACTTTGTTAGTTATTCCTTTTAGCTGACATTGGTTTGCTTTTTAAAAATGTTATAATTATTGCCTCCTGATTTAGAGATCATCTGTCTGACTTTTTCTGAAATGTCCTTCAGTTCATCAATGTTAATGTTACCTCCTTCATCATCTTGAATATTCAGTTCCTCTTCTTCCTGTTGGGTTCCATCGTTTTCCATACTTTCATCTATATTTGAATCTCCAGCATCCTGAGCTTCTATATCCTCCACACACTTCTGGCTTATCTTTTTCTTTATCATTTTCATCTTGATCTCAGATAGCCATCCATTTTTGCATATTGCCCTTGCCTGATCAAAAATCCTCTGTTCAGTTGATTCAAAAAGCCCCATCTCCTGCTATACTCATAACATCCTTTGTCTATATCCTCTATTTGGCACACCATTTTCATTCTCAGACCTGCTTCTAAAATAACACTCGATAACAGCCTTCTTTACCTCCTTACTCCACTTTATTCTAGCTAAAGTCTAAAGTCTGTCTTAAGCCAGAAGGCTCATTTGGCCGGTTCTTATCCCGGTTTCATGGCGTGAAGCGACTGAGAGTACAAGACTCCCCCCTGGACAGGACACCAGTCCATCACAGGGTTAAACCTCCAGCTATTGCTGGTACTCATTTTCAGCTGAGTATACTGGAGCAACGTGAAATGAAGTGTTTTGCTCAAGAACACAACACGCAACCCAGGAATCGAACCCACAACATTATGATCGTAAGTCCAACACTCTTACCACTAGGCCACGTGCCTCCACTTTATTCTAGCAGTATCATGATAATGACCAGGCCTGTGCTGCCTAACCACAGAGCACCTGCTAGATGAGGCACCTTCATTAGAAGCTCCAGCACCATTCACACCTTTGTGTAAACAAATGTTTTGATTTATTTCACTCATTCAGTTTAGTGGTTTTAAGGTTCCACTATGACAAGTGTTGAGTTTTTTAGATACCATCTCTAGAGGGTGATGTAAACGACTTTAATGGGCCCCCAAACCTTAAAATTGAAGGAAGCTATCCTGCGCTGATCACCAATCCAGTATTTCGTACTCTGCAGCTGGAGATTTTACAAATTTTTGGATAGCCGTTGAATCACTTGAGTTCCTCCACCCTTTGACGAGTTTTGTTTTTCATCCTGCAAGATATCCAAACATCACCCTCTTCACTAAGTGAGCTTGGTGAGGTTGCTGGTTTAGTCGCTGACAACCCGACCAATTATTACTATTATTACCATTACCATCACCATCACCATCACCACCATCACCATCCCCACTATCAACACCACCGCCACCATCACTATTATTTCCATATACAAAGTTAACATCATCAAAGCTGCTCCTTTGTCTGCTGTCCTTCCCAGTGCTCACACCACCCTGAGATGTCTAACTTGTTTTCATTTCAGCAGCATCCCAGTCATAGTGAGATATTTCTGACCTCTCTCTTGTGCTGGACTATCATTATTTTGTGGGTGGATTGGCAGTATCGGTAGAGGGTCGGACACCATGCTTTGACACATTGAGTTACGGCCCTTGCCATTCTGAGTTCAAATCCCGCCGAGGTTAACTTTGCCTTTCATCCTTATGGGGTCAATAAAATAAAGTACCAGTAATACACTGGGTAATTGGTGGCCTTATGCGAAAAGTAGAAACAATTATTTTGTTGGTTAAAGTGAGAGGCTATTATCATTCATGGTACTTTATTGGTCTACCAGAGATGCCTAGTGGTGCGATAATGTGGGTGGGATGGATCCAGGGTTTGCCAAGAGAAGTGTTGCCAAAAGTAAGCTTATGTAAACAATAAAAAACAAAAAGTGGCAGTATTGGTAGAGCATCAAACAATATGCTTTGGGTTAATAAAATAAAGCTGCAGTAACCAATTGAGGTCAATTTAATCGAATTTCCCCTCCCCAAAATTGTTGTTGTTGTTGTTGTTGTTGTTGTTGTTGCTACAGTGGATTGGCAGAACCATTAGAGCACTGGATAAGATACTTTAGAGCATTTGTTCATGCTCTTTACATTCTGAGTTCAACCTATCATTCTTTTGGGGTTGATAAAATAAGGTTCCAGTGAAATACTGGGTCAATATAATTAATGCCAATGCTAGAAAAACTTGTCATTATCCTCATCATTATGTTGGTGGATTAGCAGTAATAGTAGAGCATCAGACAATATATTTTGTAGCATATAGTTATGGCACACAGAAGCTAACTTTGCCTTATGGGATTAATGAAATAAAGTACCAGTAATACTGTAGGGTCAATTTAATCAACTTTGTCCTTCCCTTCAAATTTTTGGCCTTGTTTCAAAAGTAGAAACAATTATTATCATCATCATCATCAACATAGTTACTGGCATGGCTCAGAATTTAGGTGTGTGAAGATCTGTACTTTACTTTAAAAATGTGAGGGTTGGCATCAGAAAGTGCATCCAGCCATAGATTTCTGTCTCAAAAAAATTCATCCAGCCCTTGCCAGTATGGAAAAACAGATGTGAAACTGATGATGATGATGATGATGGTGGGGATAATGATGATGGTGATGGTCACCTGACCTGGCATTGCCCACAACAGGACAATCTGTCTAACGCTTGCTAGTGTGGTTAAAATCGACGTAAAACAGTGATGATGATATATATATATATATATGTTGGTATGGTCATGTGATGCGCATGAAAGACGACAGCTGTATTTAAAAGTGCAGGGCAA
>OZ024742.1:264196825-264214325 GCA_964016885.1 Eledone cirrhosa | reverse complement strand
AGCCTCAGATATTCAGGACGTATCGGAGGGTTTTGTTGTTCTTTGGTATGTCAAGTGTTATTAATTTTGAAGTCTTTACTTTACATTCATTGTTATATTTTTGTCACAAACTATTCATAAAGTGCTACACATGGCCCTGTGTTAAGGCGATCCCATAATAGTTGGGCCTTTGAGACCATATAATTCAACTTTATTTTAAAAAATCTATCGTAAAAAAAACATGGCGGAGCCACGCCCCCTAACTCTATGTCTGCTGTTGTGTGCCAGCGGCTTAAACATTGAGAGCAAAAACACCCCCCCCCCCTCCCATTACGGATAATGCAACGACTAAGAGATAACCATAACAAAACAAAACCAACAACGATATTACCAACGACAGACCCAACAGCAACAACGAAACAAGCCCAGAAAACAACAACTACACTAAGAACAACAGAATGCTTAACAACACCAACACCAAGAATAGCATTAAAAAAATATGAGAATAACAACGACACCACCACCAACACCAACGACAAAACTAACAACAATATCACCAACAAGAATACTTTCACTGCGGCAGCAGCCACAAAGAAGCCATGTTTCACCATGATAAAATAAGAAGTTGGTGCAGGCCTGGAAGCTCATCCAAACAAGAGCAAACCTGGGCGAACTTCACTGTCCCGGTGGAAGCTATAGAAGCGGTGGAGAGAAGAACGGTGCATTTTAGATGCATTTCAGTGAGGATCAAAAAAGAAACAATAATTCCCAAAGCTGAAATTGAAACTGCGCTGAGGTTCATTGGTGATAACACTGAGTAAATAGCGAGCGGCAGACAATACGGCAGCATTTTGGTGCTGTTTAAGTCAGAAGCCCTGGCTATTAAACACGCAATGACCCCTTACAAAACCAGCAAGGTCTTTATGTACCCCTCCCACATGGGAAATTGAACAGTAAGAGTCTGCATTCCCGGGATTCCCCCAGGACTATACATGCGGTGGCACCTGGAACGGGTGATTGTGGAGGGGACGGATACCGCATTGTTTCATCGGTGGTGAAACAAGGCATTCTGCTCTCAACTGAAAAATGCAAGGGGCTGTAAGTCCCCACTACTGCTGACGTCAGAGCAAGGACCACCACCAATACCAACACCGGCAACACCACCAGCAGCAAAGCCCAGAAGAAAAACGAGGAAACCTCTCCCATTCTCCCTCCCCGCAAAAATGCACGCATGGATACAAATACAAACACACACCTAGACACAAACACAATTACAGACACAGAGCACCCATCTTCCAGTAACGAAGACGAGGTAAAGCTTAACCCTCACATCAAAAAATAAAAAGGAAAACCAAAAAAATCCCAACCAATCACAAAGACATCCACAACAGAAAATGCAGACAACACCCATACAACAAACTCAAACACTTCCCCAACAACACCAGCTCCACCCAAACCACCTCCAAAATCCCCCAAACGCAAACAATCACAACAGACACAAGAACAAAAGAACACACAACTAAACTCCCAGACACCACACCCTTATCACCAGGAGAAGCAAGTCCATGCTGTCCAACAGCATCGTTGGGCGTTGGATGGAGAGCCGGTAAAGTTGCTTGGTGTCTGGTTCAGACCAGATCTCCTGGTGGATAAGAATTGGGGTGACGTCATGGTCAGGGTAGCCACTCTGACCCAGAAATTGGCCAAGAGGAAGCCGTCCCTGAAAGGCCAGGTGGCGGTAGCAAATGCGTACATTGCATCCCTCATTTACTACCGCTTGACTGGCGTGCCTTGTCCCTATTCACACCTCGCCAAATTGGAAAAGCTCCTCTTCAACTTCTTGTGGAGGAGAACAGGTTCCATTGATGAGGCAGTCCATATACTGCTAGCACCTACGTAGGGGGGGGGCGCTTGGCATTACGTGGCTAATGATGTTAAAACATGTGCTGAGGCTGTGGTATCACCAGATATTCTGCCTAAACAGTGAATAGGTTTTGTCACTATTTCTGAGACAAGCCTTTCCACAGCTTGTTTCCTTGACTGAGCGGCAGTCTTGGGTCAAGAAGGGACCGAGGCTGGGCACCTGGCATCTGGAATGTTGCCAGGTGTTTACTGCCCTCTACCAGGTGGGCAACGCAATCAATGGATCATCCACTTTCAAGTTCTATAGAGGATTAGTGGTGGGCAAGTGCGACAATGCATCCAGAGTGGTTCTGGGCATTGACAAAGTCAAACTGACCAGTCTGTTCCGGTGGGTAGTCAAGCTGGGTAATATGGATACCTTCTAGAAATTCCTTGCTTTGCAATGCTACCAGTGGGCAATGCCGGTTCAAGATGAACTCTACAGGGATAGAAGTGCTGTCAGCGGACCTGCCTCAGATGTGCACAGAGCAACGAAACCGTTCTACACGCACTCGTCCAGTGTCCATGAATTACTGACTTGTGGAGTTATGTCAATCAGCTGTTGTGTTTAGGATAGATCCGGCTATTGATTGAGTCCATAGCTAGGATCTCCCCGCTGCCTGCTTTTGGCCGGGAAGGGTCGGCAGTTTTCCTCTGTCTGATAGCTGTAGCAAAAGAGGTTGTGTGGTGGACACAAATGAAAGGAAGATGAGGATGGAGAAAGAAATGCTGCTCCCCAGAACATTTCTTAAAAGGTGAGTGATTGTTGCGAGGATAGCCCGTGTGAATAAGCCCCCTCTGAGCATTCTCCTAGGGTGCTCTTGGAGATGAGAGTGGGTCGGGATTTATGGGGTTCCTAACATCACCCCTGAGTTGTACCCTTCTATTGGGGAATTCTGTGATTAATTGTTTTTGTGAATTTTTTTTACTCGATTGCGTTAAACCCCCACTGTCCCCATCATTGTATTGTCCTCTATGTTCGGCTCTTGTGGCCAATAATAAAGAAATCATTGTGGTTTGGCAGTATCGTTAGAGCATCAGACACCATGCTTTGCAGCATATGAGTTACGGCACTTTACGTTCTGAATTCAAATGCCGCCAGGTTAACTTTGCCTTTCATCCTTACGGGGTTGATAAAATAAAGTACCAGTAACGTACTGGGGTAATTGCTGGCCTTGTGCCAAAAGTAGAAACATTATTATTAGATGTAGTATTATACAAGGCGCTGGGTTGCAGAGTCTTTAGAGCATTGGTACTTGTTCGGACTCTTTAGGTTCTGAGTTCAAAACACACCGAGATTAACTTTGCCTTTCCCATTCAATAAAATAAAGTACCAGTCACATACTGGGGTCAATGTAACTGCCTTTCCCCTTGTTTAGAAATTCTCATCATCAGTAGTAGTAGTAGTTTGGGGAATGATATGTTTGCTTAATTATCAGCAGAGCGTGAAGAGAATACATGGCGTGAAATAAAAGACAAGAGTTAGTTGCTTTCATTCCCACGGTAATAAAAATGGGAAAGAAACAACCCAGAAAAATTGTGTATGGATGGGGGATTAGATTTACACTGTAAAATCAGAGTGGTGTAAAAATCGTAACTTATTGATTCAATATAATATAGATCGATAAAATGATTACCAGTCAGATATAAGCAATAGTACAATATGATCGGTTTGGAAATATCATTTAAGAGAAATAACAGAAACGAATAAGAGAAATAAAAGTATGTGTGTGTATATGAGTGTGTACACGTGTGTATTTGTATGTGTATGTCCTGTGTGTGTATCCTTATACATGTGTACGTGTGCATGTGTGTGTATTATTTAGCTGTTCCAGTGTGGTATATAATGGACACCAACTTAGTGGAATATTCCAGTAACTGTTGCATGTATGTTAATATAAATGTAAATGGGGGGGGGGCGGACAATTACAAGCCAGTATGTTTCTATATGACCATAGCCTTTCCCTATGTTCATCTCTCTTTAGTTATTGCTTTTTGTTGTTATTGTTTTGTTGTCGGTAACATATTTGGATACACTCATACACCTACAGACACACACACACAACACACTCACATACACACTATACACGCACACATACCCATATACACACGTGTGGAAACATACAGTATTGCTGATGTTGCTACAAGCAGCAAATTGTTTTCCTATTCTGTTACAGATAGGATAGAACTATTTTATCGCTGTGGTATAATTTGGTCATGCTTGGTCAGTTGCCAGCCCTGTAAGATTGGTGATGTATGACTACGAATGACCATTTCCGACCACCAGTAGAACGCGCCTTTTGCAAAACTAACCAGTTGCACTTTGGGCACTGGTAGTGTAACAGCTCTTAACTAGCTTTCCCAGTTTTTGATTTTCCTCTCTAACATTGAGAGCAGTTCTTTAGATGGCTTTTCAGGAATTTACAATTTATCCATCATCTTTGTTTTACAAAATGTTCCAATCCCTGACAATAGGTAAGGATAAATTAGAGCCCGTCTCACTGCATTTTTGACCTACTAAAAAGGAAACATTCATTTCGCTGGCATGTACACACACAAAATCTTGCTGCATACATTTTGTAATGTGTTCAAAACAATCAAAGGAATAAATTATTTTTGTATAAAAAACCATGCCTTCTGATCTGTACTTTAAGATACATTGGAATACTTCTCATACCAATCCATCTTCCTAGAGTGTCAATCTTGCTAAAGGTGACAATGACCACTAAACATCTATTGATAGTTAGGTGTACTGGAACAGTTAACAGTTAAATATTTGAGCCATACACTCAATGCAGAGCTGGTAACAGTTTATGAACTAGTAATACCTTGGCTAGTTGTCCAGTTCTCTAGCCAACTAACTAACTACACTGTCAGAAATGTGTAATGTAAGTCACTCTTTTCAGGGCCACCCCTAGGACATGTCACTTGCTTTCAGCAAGCATCATATCATGTAACCTGACCTTTGCATACTCATCTTACATTCCTTTTCTCACCCCCCCCCCCCTGTCAGCTGGACCAAGATCACAGCAAACACCCTAATATTATAATGAGGTAGCAAATGTGACATGATAAAACACACCCATTCTACCATTTAAACTGATACTGCTGGAGCCATGACAAAAAGCACCAAGTTCCCCCTGTAAGGTGGTAGTTCTAATGCTATGATAAAAAGCATCCAGTCCATCCTGTAAGGTGGCTGTGCTTATGACATGATAAAAGAGCACCTAGCCCACCCTGTAAGGTAGTCATACCAGTATCACAAAAAAAGGCAGCTAAATCACCCTTTAAGGTGGTTGGTGTTAGAAAGGGCATTCAGCTAAAGAAAACTAAGCCCAAATCAATGTATGAGCAAAGTGTGGTCACCTGACTTGTCTAGTCACATAATATGACAACTCATCTAACCAATGAAAGCATGTAAAATACATATTAAATGGTAGATGTTTAGCACCATTGTCAGCCCCTAATCAAGAAGTCTTGTATCAAAGGCATTTCATCTCTTACTATCCTGTTTTACTTTATCATCAGAATGATGTCTTAATTGTAATTACCAACACCACCACCATCATCAAGAAACCCACCACTCTCAATGCCATATTCACCACCACCACCATTCCCACCACCATCATCACTGTCACATCTACACCACCACTACTATCATCATCACAATCACCACCACCACCACCACCAGCACTATAACATATTGTCAATAACAACATGATGTCCACCAGTGTTGTCAAATAATACCATTATCATTATTATATAGGCGGTGGATTGGCAGTATAGGTAGAGTGTCGGATGCCATGCTTTGGCGCATAGAGTTACGGCCCTTGCCATTCTGAGTTCAAATCCCGCCGAGGTTAACTTTGCCTTTCATCCTTATGGGGTCGATAAAATAAAGTACCAGTAATACACTGGGTAATTGCTGGCCTTGTGCCTAATGTAGAAACAATTATTATTAAGGGTGGTAGATAGTCAGTTGCAGCAGATAGTCAGAAAACATGATTTGTGGCATATTGTTACATCCCTTTACATTCTGAGTTCAAATTTGAGATTAGCTTTGGTTTTAATCCTTACATGGTCAATAAAATAATGTGCCAGTAATGCACTGGCTTCAATTTAATCAACTTTCCCCTCCCTGAAAATTGTTGGCCTTGAGTCAAAATCAGAAATCATTATTATGAGTGTCAGTGGGCAGTGGATTGGCCGTATCGGTAGAGGGTCAGACGCCATGCTTTGATGCATGGAGTTATGGCCCTTTCCAATCTGAGTTCAAATCCCGCCGAGGTTAACTTTGCCTTTCATCCTTACGGGGTCGATAAAATAAAGTACCAGTAATGCATTGGGTAATTGCTGGCCTTGTGCCAAAAGTAGAAACAATTATTATAAGTGTCAGCATCAGAAACTTAGAGATCATTAACTGGGCATGTACAAACTTTTCATCATTATCATCACCATCATCATTATCAATATCATATCATTCTTTTGAAAGGTGTTGTAGACTTATGAAGTCAGGTGAGAACAATAAAATAAATATATTTCTATTACATTTGAAAGGAACGGCCCTGGTGTATTATGATCAATTAAGGTAGCTGAAATTACAAAACAAGGTGACATTATATATTATTCAAGAACAAAAATTGCATTGCCTTTAAATTTAGTAGCAGCAAAAATATACTCAGGGGTCTAATATGACTCTATTCATTGAAACCACAGCCTGAACAACCTAATAATGACTTTGTCAGTTCTCTTTAACAAATATCAAAACATTGTAAATTTCATACATCATCTGTGGGAGAGATTATTTCATTTTCTGCCAAAAACTAAAAAAATCCCTGTTGAAAAACAGTTTGCCATAGCTTGGTCATGCCTCTTAAAGCTAGAAAAATATTCACATTGCAGAATGACATAGTTGAATGTCCTGTTCTTGATAAATAATGCCTTAATACTATATTTTTCAAAACCTTGTCAAAAAACAATAATATCAGCAGTATAATCTCTTCTAATACTTAAGTGGAAATTTCTTTTTTCACATTGTAAATGATAAAATAAAATATGAGTCCAGAGAAGAGTTTTATGAGCACTAGACAAGATGCTTTGCAGTAGTTTGGCTTTGGTTCTTATTGTTCTGAGTTTAAATATTGCAGTAGTGTACTTGGATATTAGGCTTAATCCCTCATCTTGTTTAATGCCACCACATAATGCTTGGTCGCCTTTAGCAGAGTTCACTCTGTTGCAAGCAATCAAACAAGGATACTAGTCTCAGAGCCATTGAAAAGAGTTTTGCCACCGCCCTTCCTACCCTGACCAAACAATAAAAACAATAGGTACAATCAGTGGTAACCTATTAATAACAGTAGTAAATTGTTTTTGATTCATAAAGATATTGTAAATGGCTTGGCTGAAAATCATCTCAAAAGGTGTAATCTATTGAAAGAAACAAACTTACCATAATTGGAAAGACTATTGTAAACATTGAAACAAGCAATAGCTACAACCGAGTAACGGAAGATATAGTTTATGGAATATCTAACGCTGCCATTTTGGAAATCATTGCCTTATGAAAATTTTAGACCCTTAAAATTATTAAATTTAAATGTAAACCGCTATCCTTAAGTGAGTCCTCCTCATGTATTGATGCTAAATTTAATGGCATTTTTGACAAACCTTCACAACTTCTAACATTGGTTCAAGATTAGGAATGTGTATAAAAGCAAGAAACATATGTCGGAATCATTCATTTGATCACAATAAATTCATTAAAGTTGAAATTATAAATCTGATGAATAGGGAAATATATGTAACTTCAAGATTATCATCTTCATTTTCAAATTGTTGTTGTCAACAAAAGTGATAGAAAATGGCATTCTTTACTATTAGATGTATTTCCCATTCCATATAATTGTGATGTTTTAAGCCAAATTCACAAAAAGTATCATTTCAATATTGTTGACCCTATTTTGGTATATTATAAAGTACTTTTGCCTTTTGATAGCAAAATATTACAGCTTTTCAGGCAAATAAATATTCCAATTCACATGATATTTTCTTGAGTTATAAATGTAGTGGCAAATTTTATTAGAGATATGATGTAAATTATTAAAGAGTTAAAGGGTAGTTCATTGCTTTGATAAAATGGTGATATGCAGAGATAATAAAATAATGCATGATGAAAATGTTCAAACTACTCTCAAACAAATCCATGTAGTAGGGTACTCACTTAACCCTAAAAATGTCAATTCAAAGTGATTGAGTTATCATTGCTCTGTTTAGAGAAAGTAAAATGTTGTCAGACTCTGGGAGACTGCAGCCACTACTTAGGTTTCCTGTGCTGGGGAATTTAAACTTTTCATTAAGTTAAGTGTATATTATTCAAAGGAGAAAAAATGTTGCTGAAACTCCAACATCCTTATTTGAAGCTGAATATTATCAATGTTTTCCTTCATTGGTTGAATATGTTGATGCAATTAAGAAAGTGCTGCAGCTTGAGTAGCTGTTCCCAACCTGCTTTAATATTGAACCTGTCATCAATAGGTTCTCTCCTTATATAAAATGGGCAGCCAATTTTCTTCTATTAAAATATATTAAATGATATTGAAAAGAAATGGCTTACTGTTGAATGGAAAAAATGACACTGTACCTATTAGCAAAAAAATTAAAACTTGTTACAGATCAAAAGTAGTTTTAGTTGAGCTCAGAGTTCTTATATGAAATATAACACTGAGTAGAAATAATTTAGTTGTAGATGACTTAACGGGAATGCTAAATATAATGGATTAATCTCAAATTATGAACAAATAGATATAACAAACAATTCATCTGAACTTAGATATACAAATTGCTTATATGAAAAGATTCAATTGTAATAATCTATTAGGAAAACATGTTATGGATAAAATTAGATTGCGCCATACATGCAAAAGGTTGAAATCTGGCTGAGGTTAAGCATTACCCTGTTGTATTTACTTCAAGAAAAGCAGTGTCTCAAGCTATTAATTAATATCTCTCATTATTTAGATTGTTTAGTTAGAGCTTCATATTTTGTCCATAGTGACAATGGTGATCAGTTTGAAAGTATTGAATTTTGGGAATTTTTAGGTAGATGAATATTCATAAAACTAGAATGACTAATTTCCAAAGGGGACAAATGAACAATATAATAGAGTGATATAAAAAACTACTTGGTTACATCTAATACAAACAGACAAGGCAATGAAATAATGCAGTAAATAACTCCCACTTGCTTTAATGAATATTAAGTTATTGCCTTCATGAGCTTTAACCTTTCTGATATCAGCTCACCTTAAACCATGACTAGTTCTATGATACTAAACTGCCCATTTTAAAATGTTCATACTTTTATTAAAACATTCCATTATAATTTTATTAAGAAGGCTGCAAGAGTATTGCTGAGAAATGGATGAAGCATCAGGGTGTTGGGAGAAAATGAAGAAGTTAGTGTTCAAATAAAGAAAGGAGATGGAGAAACCCAATTGAAAACTTGTGCAAGTAGGAAGTAAATAAACATCCAAAAAATACCTTGTAGAAGCCTCTACATCGTCGCTCAACCTACTGAAAACAGTGAAATCTTTCTTTATCATTTAAAAAAGGGAAGTACATTGGATAATATAGACCCAAACACTTTATAACTGGAATGCACACATTAAATTCAATCCTTGTTTACTTGGTATGTGTTTTTATTGAGTCTCTAAGCATGCATAGAGATGTAATTACTAATAGGTGGTATTTCATTATAACATGTGTCAAGTAATTATGAAATGCAAATTTCTGAGCTAAATACAGCTTAATCTATTCCAAAATCAACTTATTTCACTGGGACAGTTATTCTCTGTGCTTTTTAAGTTTGTCATCAACGTGGCTGACAGTCAAATAACAATTTGATAAAACCTTTTAATTAAGAAGCTGCTTAAACTCTGCAAGGTAGATGACCGAAAAGAAAGACAACAAAGGCTGGAAGAAAATATGTGTGAAACAAACTACTAACACAAAATCACCAGAACAAATACACTAAAGGCTTGAAAAATATAGAATGAATGAAGTGAATTGTTGATAGCAAGAACCACTGGAACAAAGGTGCAATGATATGAAGGATAGAATGTGTGTAGTCAACTGTCATTGGCAAAAATCTAAGCACCAATAGCAACAGTGCTTTTATTATCATCTCTATTTTACATCAATTTTTCCATAGTTGTAAGGGTTATTTCCAACACAGCATCCCTCCACTCATTACAGTCTTTCATAAACCTAACTCAGATATTCAGTGATTTAAGATCAGCTCTCACCTCTGCCAAGGTCTTCTTTGTCCTCCCACCACTGGGATTTCTTGGCAGTTCTTCCCTCAACAGTTATCATACATATGCATCACATGACTGTACTAGTACAGTCTTCTCTCCTACACAATACATCTGATTCCTCTGATATTCAGATTTTCTTGCAGTTCGTCTATGCTTAGGTGCTCAAGTACATGAGCATTGCACATCCACCTAAGCGTGCTCACTTCATTTCTCTCTAGCCTTTGCATATCCTCAGTATTTAATACCCATGTATCACTACTATGTAACATCACTTAGATCACATAAGGTATACTCACCAAAGAATAAGCCCATTTATTTCAAAACTATGGAACAAAGTTTTTAACAATGATACAACTTTTGGTTATGAATCTGATAAGATTGTCTCCAATGATTTCATCTCAAACCATGCTGTAATAGACACAATTACTGAATCCTCAAAAGTATTCGGGCTTGTAGCTGTGCATTCCAAATAGCATCATTTGGAGCTAATATCATTCATGAAACAGGTTTCATACCAATCTTCAAATAGGAGGAAATTCACAACCCCACAGCGGTGCCTGGCTCAATGCCTCACCCTCCTTTTCAACTGGGATGCAGCTAGACAATGATAGCCTGTGAATTCGGGTTTCCCTCATGCTTGGCCTTTGGATCTGTGAGTCACATAAATGCTGCTGTGAATCCACCATAGACTCTTTCGGCCTCCCCCACTGTCCTGCCGCTAAAGTGCCGGCTGCCTTCCATGCCATGCTGCTCTCAACGTAGTCTACCACAAACCTATCAGTACGGATGTGGTCTGGGGACCAAGAACACAGGAAGTCTCCACGGCTTGTATGTTGCAGGCTTCTCCACCCAGCTTCAGCTGGTGGAGCTAGACTGAGGTGATGGCAAAAGGTCAGACAGCATGACCATTTTCCTGTTCCACGATGGTAAAACCCTCATCTGGGATGCCACATGCAGTAACACATTCTCCTGCAGCAACATGGTGCAGTGTGCAACAAACCCAGCTCTGCTGTACTTCAGGCCAAAGAGTGTACACTCTCCAAATATCGGTTACTCTTCAACAGGTTTTCAGTTGAGCCCATGGCAGTGGAGACTTCTAGTGGCCTTGTTGCTAGGGCCACATCCCTGGTCACTACCATCGGCACAGAGCTGGATTCCTGCAGGTGTGAGCCTCGTGAGTGGGAATGGCTCTTCCAGCAGATCTTCCTCACCATCTTCTGGGGAAACACCATCTCTATTCTGCCCACCAGGACTGCAGGGCCTCTATTTCCTCCTATTAGTGAGAGATAGGGAGAGCGGGAGAGACGGAGGTGGTGACAGTGGGATTTTGGTTCCTTTGTGTTTGGACCTGGTGTATCTATGTGTATATGAAAGAGAATAGACCGCATGATTGGTCCTTTGCCTCCTCTTAACTTCAGTAATTATACATTGCTGGTTATTTGAACAAATAAGCTGAATAATGATGTAGGTTTGATTTATGTTTAAAACTTCAAGAAATTGTATATTCTATGAGCAGCTATGTAAAGTTTTAAATTTACCTTTGAAAAAAAACTCACATTAAACTTCAAAATGGTGAGTGATGTTCACAAATAGACTCGAGAGAACATCAACAAAGATTTAATGCTCCAGAATGCAACGATTTAACCATGATTAGTACATCACAAGAACATAATAAACCATTCAAATACAGAATTAAAATGATTAGGAACACTGGGCATATGATGCCCCACAATATCCTCATATATGCTACAATGGATATTACTTTAATGTTTTTCAGGTGAGATGAGAAAAACAGTTTCATGCAAGGACTTTTATGTATACTGTGTCATGGTTTAATGCATTGCACCTTAGCCAAGATCTATGTCAACAATATGCTTCTGATATCTTTGGAAAGGAGAAATTTAGAAGACTAAATTACATTAGAACTCATTATAATGGAATAGTAGATTCGTACATTTAACTGTTATAAAGCACAAACAATGATGCAGTCGAGGAAGACATTGAACATACATCCTGCTATCCAGTTACACTGGAAGTGCACAATGTATGCACAACATAAATTAGAATGCAACATTTTGAACATCCAGCCTAATCATATGATGAAAATCGATTAAAAGTGTTTATCAATTTTTCAGTTTACCGGCAAATACGTAATTTCTGGTATGCATATTAAATATGTGTATATATACACATTGGTGCAGTCTCAGTTACCCACTCTGTATTTATACAGATATAATTTTATCATACACTTCGGCTGTTAACACATACATACACACACACACACACACACACACATATATATATATATATATAGAGAGAGAGAGAGAGAGAAAGAGAGAGAGAGAGAGAGAGAGAGAGAATTAGAATTTAGCTTCGAACATAGCTGTATACAAATATGTATTTGAATTTCGTATTTTGAAAGAAATACGGTATGTTTATAAATAAAGATTTAGAAAGCCATAGCTATGAATAACGCTGGCAGCCAACGCCACTGAGCGATGTTCGGCAGAAGCAAGAGGGGACAACCATCGATGCATTTCGAACTCGACAGGTTCTCGTCAGGATGGTCTCCCCCGTTCTTGCAACTGCTGGACTTTGAAAACAGGCGAAAATATATAGTTTTTTTCGTCTGTGTAAATGTGGTGATTAATCTCATTTGCATATGAAGCTGTATAAGTTGGCTCAAATTAAAATAGAATAGAATTAGAATTTAGCTTCCAACATTGCTGTATTTCAGGGGTTCCCAATCTTTTTTGCGTCATTGCCTATTTTCACCATGTATATTTATGGATGTCCCTGTGCTGGAAGAAGGTGTTCATGAAAAGCGAGTCCATTAATAGTCGATAGTCACGTCAGCATTTGAACTCAGAGTGAAGAGAGTCGAAACGAAGAATGTATATCATTCTATCCGATGTTTTATCCGCTTATCACTAAACTGCTAGGCCTTAATATAACAGACCTTCTCTTTTAGTCTGTCACACTTACACACATAAACACAAACACATATTAGACCCTGCCCCTCTCTCTCATCTATATATCTTCTTTGCTCACTTATTCCTGGAAGGGTCGTGGGGGCATAATCCTCAAGCACGCCTTCTAGCGGGTCCTATCAGAAGCAAGTGTCTCCAACTGATCCCCAAGCGAGACCAGCCAAGCTCATGGATGTTATCCAACCATCTTGTTCGGGGTCTACTCCTGGATCTCCTGCCGGATGATTTGGCCGGCAATTTTTTCCTGAGACATTTTAACCACATGCCCATAGTATCGAAGCTGTGATATCTCAATTCAGAGAAGTAGCGGTTCTACCTGGACTGACTCTCTGTTCTCCGAGCTACGCAGTCTATCGAGTAACGTTACTCCAAAGATCCTTCGGGGAACCCTATTTCTGGCGCCTGTATTGGCGATCGTATGTGTGGATGATTTACCAAGATTTATGTCCAAAGGTAATGGTTAACGCGAATACTGGATTGAAGATAGCGAGTTTGGCTTTTACACCTACCTACATCTTTCTCATTATCGAATGTTGAAGTTGGCACATTACTGCACCACCTCCTGCAATTCTTGCACTTAATTCAGCCTCCTGTCTTACATTACTCGTGAAAACGTCCCCGAGATACTTGAAATTTCCACCTGCTAGAGTGGAACTCCACTCACAAGTAATGTGCAGTGTGCAGGCTTCATTTGGAGCACGAGTGTATGTCTTCACAGCACTAATTTTCATTCTAGCCGTGCAACACCCGCCAGTAAATCTATCACGTGCATGTAGGAGATAACTTTCCGACGAGTTAAGTAATTCTATGCCGTCTGCCAATTCCAGTCATTTTATTATTTTACCATGTCCACACGTTCAACCAAACTACGCGTATCATGAAGATTATGAACAGGAGAGTTATCTGTACGCACCCTTGGAGGAGTCCGACACCCACATTCAATGGTTTCGATTTAATACAATTTATCCAAACACAAATATTAGGGCATTCTTATAGAGACTTCAGAGCAATATGAAGTTGTCTATCGATCCCAAACTCTTGTAGAAGCTTCCTTCCACAACAGGTCCTATGGAACGCGATTGTATGCCTTTTCGAGGTCTACGAAACAAGAATACCACTCCTGGCAATATTCTCACGCTTTCTCGAAGACCTGCCTGTGTGAATATTTGGTCGGTTGTGCTGTATCCAGGACAAAAGCGCCATTGTTCGTCCAGCTAGATTGGACTCGGCAATATAACTACATCTTTTTGCCTGATATTTGGATTAGATTTTAACGGGGATGGCATCTTTAACTTCGTAACTGAATCAAGGAATCTTCTTGTCACATCAAGCCGCTTTCTCCCCGCAGCTTTTAACAGATGAAACAGAAACTGCTGAGTCGAACAGTCACCACTCAGTTTCAACGGCCATGCTCAGGGAGTTCTCTGAATTTGGATGCTATAGTATCTGCATACCTGGTCCTGACTTCCTTATCCACTAGCGCTTCCCAGGGCCTGTAAGTTTTGTGGGTTTTCTTGGCTTTAATTAACCTCAGTCTACAGATAACTAGATGGTGATCAGTTGACAGCCCACGAATATGCAACACAGAATCAAAGAGATCAGAGAGAATAACAAAATCAATTGCTGATCTCTGTACCCGATTTCGCTTATACCATGTGTATTTTTAGAAGAACATGTTCATATTAGAGAGCTCATTACTAGAATAGAAGTCTAATAAGGCTTCTCCATTCGTATTTAGATCGAAATCACCATTCCTTCCAATCACTCTTTTCCATGCCAATTGGTCAGTGCCAACATGTGCATTGAAGTCTCCAATTCTAAATAAAACTTGCACCAATTTTAGAATGGTTCTGTCAATGTGTAGCGTTCGTATAATAGACGGGCAAAAAAAACAAAAAAACCGCAGTGCCATTATTATATAGATGAAGCTGGTATATTGGAAGTATCGGTAGAGCGTCGGAGACCACTCTTCGTGGCATAGAGCTCCAGCTCTTTACATTCTGAATTAAAATACCACCGAGGTTAGATTTGCCTTTCATCTTTACGGGGACGATAAAATAAATTACCTGTTTCTACTTTTGGCACAAGGCCAGCAATTCACCAGTACATTACTGGTACTTTATTTTATCGACCCCGTAAGGATGAAAGGCAAAGTGAACCTCGGTGGGATTTGAACTCAGACCGTAAAGGGACGTAACTATGTTGGAAAGCATGGCGTCGACTCTCTACCGATACTGCCAATCCACCGTTACCAGTCACGCACTGAGGTCGATTTAATCGACTTTCCCCTTCCCTTCAAATTGCTGGCCTTGTACTTAAATCAGAAACTATATATATTATTATATAATAGATATTTCTGCTACTTACCCGATCATTTCTTTTACTATTACTGAACTCTCTGCAAATCACTTTGCACATAAAAAATAACTCACCCCTGTAAGTTAATTTTAAATTCTATTTTTGAAATGAATTTTGAGCACTCTTGCCAAGTGGTTCACGAAGCAAATTGAACGTATTTGTGATATTGACGGTTAGTGTTTGCGTATAACACTGGCTTGTATACAACGATGTATAAAACTCCATCGATTTCGACGGTGATCTTTCCGTTGTTTGATCAACTGAACTATCTGCTCATTGAATTAGTGTTTATGTATCTCAGTAACCCTGAGACACGTGTACCCATAGCGTAATATTCAGGCAAAATCAGTGTGACAAAATGTGACATGGTTAGACATTGAATTATATGTACGGGCAAACTTACGGGCAAACTTACGGGTAAACTTACTTATGCGCCGTCTCGGTCTACCCATTTAATTCCCGAAAGTTTGAAACGACCTAAGGCTATGGTTAAAGACACTTATTCAAAATGAGACGGATTGAAATTGGACCCGAGACCTCATGATTGCAAAATGAAATTATTAACCATTCGAGCATGTTGCATCCATATTACTGAGTTTTGTCGCTCGACGGTGGATTGGCAGTATCGGTAGAGGGTTGGACGCCATGCTTTCTAGCATAGTTACGTCCCTTTACAGTCTGAGTTCAAATCCCGCCGAGGTTAACTTTGCCTTTCATCCATACGGGGTCGATAAAATAAAGTACCAGTAATGTACTGGGTAATTGCTGGCCCTGTGCCTAAAGTAGAAACAATTACTGAGTTTATGAACAGTGAAATTATCATACGACTCTCTCTGCACTTCCGATGATAAAAGTATATCTATTTGATCAAATGCAAAATAATTTTCATTAAGACAATATAGCAATGTTAACTCTTGAGGGGAAGCAAGCTATATATATATATATATATATAATAAACAATACAATATAATTACCTCATTACCATTGTATTGCTTATTATACATTAAATTTAGGTCTGGCACTTACATAGAGCACTCCTATGACTTTTTCAATTTTCAACGGAAACTTCAATACTTATATATATATATATATATATATATATATATATATATATATAAAATAAAGTAAAATAAAAGTCAAATGTTTAAAATTTAGCTTCGTTTATTACTGCTATATATATTTCGGTGACAGCCATCTTTGGCTGTGACCTCTTCAGTCAGTCCGAATTAGTGTGGTATAGACAAGTACATATGTTGTTGAGGTGTATAATTTTGTCAATACTCTGATATGCCCAGTTCCTGGTTGGGTTGTTATTTCACTGAGGAACTGGAATCATATGAATCATGATTCCAGTTCCTCAGTGAAATAACAACCCAACCAGGAACTGGGCATATCAGAGTATTGACAAAATTATACACCTCAACAACATATGTACTTGTCTATACCACACTAATTCGGACTGACTGAAGAGGTCACAGCCAAAGATGGCTGTCACTGAAATATATATAGCAGTAATAAACGAAGCTAAATTTTAAACATTTGACTTTTATTTTACTTTATTTTACATTACTCCGGAGTAACCAAACCAACCTGCGCACTTCGTCGAGTGCTCCAGCCTGCATACTGAGGTGTTGGTATACAACCAACATATACTCAAAATATATATATATATATAAATATATATATATATATATATATATATATATATATATATATATATATATATATATATATATATACACACACACACACACACACACACATACATATATATATATATATATAACGAAGGAGTTGTTGTGAGGAACCATATGGACCATACCGCACCAGAGTACTCAATACTTAGTAGAGTGGGTAATAGGAAAAAGTATGACCCCGATGGCAGAGCTCAAGCCGTTTCGACGGCTATTTCTGGACTAAAAATAGTCCAGAAATAACCGTCGGGGTCATACTTTT
>OZ024742.1:264191825-264194325 GCA_964016885.1 Eledone cirrhosa | reverse complement strand
CTTCTAACACGTCTGATATACTACCAGTAAATGGGGACGAGGGCTTGACTCTCCGATTTTCCCAGCCTCGAAGATTTCTTCGGTGGGATTTTTTCTTTTCTATGTTTTTCGTTTGTTTTCGACTGATCTGACAACCGACTCCTTTTTCCGAAAACAGGGACAGGGAATGAGGGGCACCACCTGAGTTACAGATAAACACCTCTCAGCCGTTTACATTTATAGAAAAGCAATTCATTGAAACTGAAAGATGTTTTGATCCTTCATCATTTTTTACTGTTGTGGAAGGCGTTGTAAACTTAATTATTCAAGTGTTCCCCAATTTCGAAATCCACCATTCCAAGAGGAGTGGCCGTGCGAATGAGCACCCCCCCCCCCCCCCACCGCCGCCACAAAAAAAAAAAGAAATCACAATTTTTCAACAGTCTGGAACTGTCAGGTATGCTGCCACACAACCTTGAATTGAATAAGGGCACAGAAACCTGGATCAGCCACAATTGTGCAATGGGACACATATGGCTGTGACTGAACTACAGCCTCACATTATCGAATCCAAACTCTTCATTGGATGTGATAGGAGGGAGATATCGTATGTATACCTAGAATACTGCTAATACCAAAAGATGAATTCGTTTCAAACAATTGTAATTCCCAGTGAGTGTCAATTACGCAATGACCATTAACAAGTCCTAGGTCAAACCCTACAGGTTTTGGTTTCCGTCTAGAAGAGGGCTGTTTCTCAGATGGTTAATTGTATGTAGGTTGTTCCAGAGTAGGAAGCCCCCACAAACTCTTCACATATGCTCCAAAGAAAAAAGTTACAAACGTTGTATATACTGAAGCTCTATAAATGTTTTATAATATTCGTAGAATAAATTTTTCTATTATTTTCTTTATTACTTTCTGTATTTAGATATGCTAAATAAATTTTAAAATTATGTTATGCAATATTTAAATACCTTTTAACATTTTATTTCAAGGAAACTTGGCATTACGATAGATGCTAATAGGTGCCTTATAAATAGATTTGAGCACAGTACAGACCGGGGCAAAGGCCAGGAGGCCACTAGTATATATATATATATATATATATATATATATATATATATATATATATATATATATGTGTGTGTGTGTGTGTGTATATATGTGTGTGTGTGTGTGTATATATGTATGTGTGTGTGTGTGTGTGTGTGTGTGTGTGTGTGTGTGTGTGTGTGGTAATATTGGAGTTTTCCAATATAGATCTACATGAGGGTCATATTTGTGTAATAATATTGCCAGAATTAATAAAAGAACACACTCACTGTTTGGTTGGTTTTCGCTTCTGTGTCTTTTATATCGGTTAATTTAATTTATTCGGTCCTCAATGTTACCATTGACTGACCAACGGACACAATATAGACACAAACACATATATTATAGTCTAACCGTTGGTCAATCAATGGTAACATTGAGGACCGAATAAATTAAATTAACCGATATAAAAGACACAAAAGTGAAAACCAACCAAACAGTGAGTGTGTTCTGTTATTAATTCTGGCAATATTATTACACAAATATGACCCTCCCCAAGTATAACAATATTTGTTTCGACACACGATTTCATATCAAAAACCTCGCAAAACTAATTCATCGCCGTTATATATATATATATGTGTGTGTGTGTGTGTGTGTGTGTGTGTGTACTCTTTCCCGATCGCCTGCAAGAGTCGCAGGGGGTCGCATTGATATGCGGCGTTTCTAGGGTATTTATATAAAATGAATTATTGAAGCGCTCCCAGCGCTTCAATAATTCATTTTATTTGTGCAATATGAAAATATGTGGAACCCGAAAGCAGAAAATAACTGTAAATAATAATCGAACGCTATAAAAATAAAATAGCTAAGCGAATCGGGTAAAATACATTATGAAACAATAAAGGTGGACAGAAGCGCCTTTGGAGACGTATTTGTACACTTTTTTCCGTCTCTAAGATATATAGACTTGTGAAGAAACGGGCAGATAGAATAAAACACTGACAGACATACAGATATATAGTCACTACTTTAATTCTAATATACTATGGAGCAGACTTCAAATTTGGTGAAGTGGTGGTCGTGGTTGGGGGCAATTCAGTTCCACTCACGTTCTGAAATATGTTTTATTAATAAAAAAAATAAAAAAAATCGTTAACAAAACTATTTCCAATAACAACAATACTACAGATATTTAATAAACGGGAAATGATAGGAAGGGTAAGGGCTCTAGGATCACAGAAGAATGGGAAAGGGAAGAGGGAGGTTGATGGGCTCTAGGCCTAGGGCGTGGCGGTGTTGGGACTGCGCCCCGCGGACAAGACCACAAAAGCATTTCCGCGGACAATGGCCAGCGACACCCGCTGCAACAGCCATCCCACCTGGCGGGGTTCCTTCCCCAGACGGGCTGCTGACGTTCCGATCTTGCGGCAGTACGGGGTCCAAGTACGCCTGAGGTCTCCTCGGCGACCGGTGCGAAGAGGAA
>OZ024742.1:264106825-264189325 GCA_964016885.1 Eledone cirrhosa | reverse complement strand
GTTGCTGGTGAAGATAGAACCAATAGATGAGACACATCAAATTACTGCAACAACCGCAGTAGATATTTCGCACACACACAAACAAACTCACACACACACATACACACATGCATGCGTGTGTATGCATATATGTATCTATCTATAGATGTATGTATGTATGTATGTATGTACGCTTGTGCGTGTGTGTGAGTGTATGTGTGTGTGAGTGTGTGTGTGTGTTTGTGTCTACAGTAACGTACAACCAATAAAATACATTATTATCACCTTCAACAGTTTCTCACAGTTCGTATAATTGCTCCTCAGCCCCTCAAACCCCATCCCACCTCTCCAAGATGAATAGAAATAAGAAGTAATATAGAAAAATAACAAAACGGGTGCGTGTCCTAGGCGCGGGGGAGTATATTTGATTGTTAGAATGCATTTATAGTTGTTGATGGTGGTGGTGGTGGTTGTGGTAGCTATGGTGGTAGCTGTGGTGGTAGTAGTGGCAGTGATGTGCGTCAATGGTTGTGACAGAGTTAATTGTTATTGTTATTGTTTAGTTCAAGATCAACAGTGATCGAGGTGATTTATGATCAAATGCATTCCAAACAGTCATCTTGCCTTGTGATTTGTTTTTTCAGACAGTGTATCTTGGACAATATTACCCAATGTGATCGTTCTCTTTTTCTTTCAGGTTTGTGGCAACAGGGGTACGTGTGGTTTCAGGAGTACGTGTTGCTATTTCTAGCAGGTTTCAAACGACCATGTAGAGGCAGTCTCCCGTTGTTGTAGGAGTGGAATCGATTGCAGTGTTGGTGATATTGGTAGCAGTCTTGTTAATAGTACAGGTGTTAGTAGTAATGGTAGTGTTTGTGGTAGTAATAGAGGCGGTGGTGGTGGTAGAGGCAGTACTAAGGGTGGTGTTTACGCCGTGGTTTGTTGTGATGCTAGCTGGAAGAATGTTCTTCTGGCTGTTGTGGCAGTTTTGCCCTGGGTCAGCCTTTATTGAGCAGACCTATTATCAAAGTCATCCAGCCATGGCCATTGCGTCTTATTTTCCTTTAGTGTAGGGAACACAGGACCACTTTGTACAACGACAACATTCCATTTCTAGAGTGTAGTTTAGCAGATTTGACTGCTATTTCTAACAAGCTAATCAACCGTGTAGAAGCTCCTTAATTGTTGGTAGTGGTTCTAAATTAATAAAGAACATGCTCACCACCACCTCACAATATCGTCTGCCAATGAAGGAATCTTCTAAATGGTTGTCAAAACTGCTAAAAAAAGTATTTAAATATCCCTTGAATTACCCTTAAATAAAAAACACATTGAATAACGTAATTCTAGTTACTCTTTTAAAAGACGGTCACGGTTGGAATGTCTTTGATAATAGGATTGCTCTTTTAACATTTCAAAAAATGCTATATCGGCCAATATAGGGGAGATTGATGATGATGATGATGATGATTATGTGGTGTTAGTGGTGGAATAAGCAGGGATGACTTTATTGAGATGCTATCCTTGATTCGTGTATGTTATTATGTACATGTTACATTATAACATCATCAAAATTATTCAGACAAACGAAGGGTTTATTGAGCATCGATGTTATTTGAACGAATAGCATAGACAGGCACGAATCTAAATACTGAATGGCAAATCCTCCGTTTCGTGACTCTACAACAACAACAGCAACGATTTCTTACATATGCACAAAGCCACAGATTTGAGTGGTGTAGTAACAGTGGATTATAACGACTTCGTTACCTCACTGGTACGCAATTTTATCGGCGTCAGAATGATGAAAAGCAAAGTTATCAACGGCAGTTTTTTAGCTCAAAAACTCTTCCATTGGCACAATAAGGTCATAAATGGACAGGAAAGGGGGATAGCTGATAGAATAATTAGAAAAACATTACAAATATTTAAAAACGGAAAAGCAAGAGCTCTAGGGCCACAGAAGAATGGGAGGGCGGATGGGCTCTGAGCCTAGGACGCAGCGGTTTGGGAGCTGCGCCCGACAGACAAAGCCGCAAAAGCATTTCTGCGGTAAATGGCCAGCAACACTCGCTGCAACAGCCACTTGACATGCGGAGGAGCTCAGCAGTACGGGATCAGAGTACACCTGAGTTCTCGACGGCGACCGGTAACGATTAATGTATATATTTATATTTACAGAAGATTTATATACACACATACGATTTATATTAATAGCATTGTATCTACTTTATAAGCTGCGAATCACGTCGATTTTAAATGAGAGTTGAGCACTTAATGATGATCGCCGAAACTAAACATTTTAAGATAAGTTAACTCGGCCCTCCACTGTTTGTCTCCACAGCTCCTATCAGCTTCTTGATTTGTAACATAGTCATGGGAGCATGCATATAAGGAGAGCGCATAGTCAGTCCATTATATCGATCCCAGAACTTGATTGGTTCTAAATGTTATTCATCCTTGAAGGGTGTAAGTCAATGTCGACAATTTTTTAGGGAAGGGTTGAATCAATCTCAATACACGGTCGCCGTCGAAACCTCGTGTGTCCTCGGTCACCGCACAGCTGATTTCATTCGTAAAATCTGAAGGCAGCAGTCTACCAGAAGAAGGATCCCTGTGAGGTGGGGTAGTTGTTGCAGTGGGTGTCTCTGACTATTCTCCGCGGCAATACCTTTGCCATTTTGTCCACGGTATGCAGCTGAAACCCTTCTCATCCTTTCTTTCATTGCTTAATTCTTTTTTCTTCCTCTTGTTCTTTTTTTTTCCTTTCTTTCTTTTTTTTCTGCTTCCTTATTACCGTGTATATTGCTAAATAATTTCAAATATATAGTTGAAAAAAAAACGCCAGCTCAAATCCCCCCACACACACACCCACACACCACCACCACCACCACCCCGGACAGATGAAAGATGGTTGACTAATGAAGGATTTGAACTCAGAAAAACAATGATGAGGATTTCATTATTCATAATGTCAGAATGTTTTTTTGTTTTGTTTTTTTTGTGTATATGTGAGTGATGGTGGTGCTGAGGGTAGAGGAGGAGGTGGTCCTCAATTACTCCACTAATAATTTAATTTTATATCGCCCTCTGATGAAATGAAAAAATCAGCCTCAGCGAAATTTGAACTCAGATCGTATAATAATAATAATTGTTTCTACTTTAGGCACAAGGCCAGCAATTACCCAGTGTATTACTGGTATTTTATTTTATCGACCCCGTAAGGATGAAAGGCAAAGTCAACCTCGGCGGGATTTGAACTCAGATCGTAAAGGGACGTAACTATGCTGGAAAGCATGGTGTCCGACACTCTACCGATACTGCCAATCCACAGCCCTCATATACATGCATACACACACATACATGTGTTCAAATCCTTCATTAGTCAACCATCTTTCATCTGTCCGGGGTGGTGGTGGTGGTGGTGTATAATAATAATAATGTGAGCAGTTATTAATACCATAGCAAGTTAAGGCATCGGCTAAATCTTCATTGTTTGCAGCTCTTATCAGAACCATTACAATCTTGGATATCTACGATTTAAAAAACAAACAAAAAACCGTCGGCTGACATCAATATAGCCAGGTAATCAACCAACCTTGACAACTATCACATCACATCACTACTACTACTACTACTACTACCACCACCACCACCGCCGCTCCTGCAACTACTACTACCACTACTGCTACTAGTACCATTTCTTCATATATCCTGGATCACTTGCAGCACGAGAGATCCAGAGAATACAAGTGTTTACAAACTAGAATTGGTTTCTATTTCATGCCACATTAATATGAAATGATTTGATAACGGTGGTGGTGGTGATGGTGATGGTGATGAAGGTAGTGGTAGTGGTATTTCGGCTATTTACTGATATCGCTATATAAATATATAAACATGCATACCTATTTAGTGAGAAGTGCATATTTGTGTATACACACGCACACATGTATGTGTGTGTATGCATGTATATGTGCGCGCGTGGTTTATTAGTGCTTTATGAAGCACCGGTCTGTGCGTGAGGCCAACCAACTGTGTGTATGTAAGACGGCGGAGGGGGGGTTATTCTTTGACAGCATGTCAGTGTTTGACAGATGTCTTTTAAAGGAAAGCTGTCAAGATCGGAGAGAAGCATTTTCTCCTGGGATGTAATTACGTATGTGTTATGTAACCCTGAGTGTTTGGCAGTTTGCGTCAACGTGTTTATAGCCGTGTATATATATGAATATATATATATATATATATATATATATATATATATATATATATATATATATATATATATATATAATATAAGTAGAAGGGGTATTTAATTTGTTGGAAATCCGACAAATATAAATATAAATGTTTTTTATTTAATATCATATATATATATATATATATATATAATATATATATATATATATATATATATATATATATATATATATATATATATATATATATATATTTTTTTTTTTTTTTCCTCCATGCATTTCTCTCTCTCCGATATTTCTCAAAGTTTTTTTTTTTTCTTTTTTCTCTCTCTCCGTCTTTTTTCTTTCTCTCCGTCTTTTTCTAATTGTCCTTAACACTAAGACTTATTAAAATAATATAAACAATTCACTATCCAGATGGCTTCCAAAAATAATGGTCGCATTTTAAAAGGGTACGTCAAAGCTTATTTGTAAAACTGTTATATATTGTATATTGTCTGATGAAGGCATACCATAATTTAATTTGGTATCCCTGAAATATGTATAATGAAATAAATATGGTTTTATAAATATAGTTTCCATTTATTAATATCGTATATATATATCATAACATTAGATGGGAGAACGGCAGCAGTCATTTAGATAAACAAGGACAGTATTGCATATGTTTTGTTTTGTCAAGTGACCATGTCGTGTGATACGATATTGATCCCAAACAAACATAAAAAATATATATATGTATATAAATAACAATAACCATATATTACAACCACACACTATACAACATCAATAATAATTAGTAGTATTAATAATAATAGCAAAATAACAATAATAATAATAATAATAATATTACACACACACACACACACACACACACACACCATTGAGGCGGTCTCGTTTTCCCCACCTCCAGCATTCTGCTACACCAGCTGACCTTTGCACGTGTGACCTTGCCAATGAAAACGAGGCACGAGACTCCACAAACGGTGACGTTTACAATAATTACCTCTCTTGGAAACTATCCGAAATGTTTCTCCTTCCACTCTTGCTTACTACGTTTCACGTTTTCTTTCTTTCCTCTCAATACTATACATATTAAAAGCCACCGTCTCTTTCTCTATCTATCCCCTCCACATTATACATAATATATTCTCCTCTGTCATTGTATCTCTCTCTCTCTCTACCTTTTTTTTTTCTACGTTACATCAACTATAAGATGCTCTTTCTCATTCTCATCACCTCTTCTTCCACCTCACATTACATATATACGCTTCCGTTCTGAATATCTTTTCTTTGCCTATCACTTTTATTCTTTCGCTTTCTAATTCTCTTTTTTATTATTTCATCTGCACACATGCAGATACATACTTGTACATACTTGTACATACTTGTGTATATATGAGTATCTGCATGTGTGTGGAATTGAGAATTTAAAAGAATGAGATAAAGAATAAGAATTATAGATGAATTTAAATGTGTAATGCATGTATTCATTTTATTGCTTATTCCATCTGCCCTGCCCAATTTCACTCGGTAGAGAAAGAGAGAGAGGAGAGGCCTGAATATCATTCTCTTCCCAATCTTTCACCTTTAATTTATAATCCCTCTCTCTAGAAATACCCACTTTCTATCAAGACACACACACACTCTCTCTCTCTCTCTCTCTATCTATCTATCTCTCTCTCTCTCTCTCTCTCTCCCTCTCTCTCTCTCCCTCTCTCTCTCTCTCTCTCTCTCTCTTTCTTCCTTTCTTTCATTTAGGCAGTGGAATGGCAGAACCATCATCGCGCCGGAGTAAATGCTTTTGGTTAAGGTCCTGTACATTCTGAGCGCAAATCCTTCAGCGGACGACACACTCCGGAGACGATATTTAATTAAGGCAGTGCTTCCCAAACATAATGCTGTCACAAAAGATCATATAACCCATGTCTGTATTTAAAGACATTTCCCCAAATCCATTTACTACATTAATGAAACAAAAAATTGTTTTAAAAAGAGAATTTATTCATAAAAATAAAATCCATTGAACAATCACGTGTTTAGAAGGGGGTGGTGGAATATGCAAATTGAATTAAATTAGTAGCGAAACCGCCGTATTTTTGGCTACAGAAAATATTGTTTAATAACAGAGCGCATAGGCTCCCAGATGAGAAAGGGATGCTGATGTCAATTTATTTTAGATAATTTCTGTTGTGAAAAATACGGTGAATGCTACCAATTCAATTTAAATCCATCAGATGATATTAATAGACACTTTATCTCAACATAGGATTCCGTTGAAGCCATTTTGAGAAACATTACAATATAGGAATAGAATATCTATATTCTTCTGCTTTCATTATTTTATACATTTTTAGCAATAGAGAGAGCTGATTTCTAACATATACACTAATGAGAAATCTGCAGATACTCCACCCTGACTATACCTTTAGATTTGTACCTGTGTCATTGGGCTCTTGGATATGTTACTAACTGCTTCAGTACAAATCTTGAGAAGCTGGGCTTCACAGAACCAGAAAGAACTCGGTTAGTTAGGAAGTTGCAAGTACCTTGAAACTGTAAAATTGTGTAAAGTATTTTTTTTAATTCTGCATGTAATACAATGAAATTCCATTATAACGAAATTCACGGTGTATGAAATAAATTCGTTGTAATGAAAAATTCTTTACAACGAGATCGACTTAACTATCGAGCGTGTGGCCAGGGATTGAAAAAAAGTCATTATACTTAAAAATTCGTTATAATGGTATTCGTTATAACGGAATTTTACCTGCAACTGCATATATACATGTATAGCTACAGAAACATATGCACGTGTACTCATATAACTTAAAACATACAACAACATCCATATCTGCACACACACACATATAGACATGCATACATATTTACCTAGTTGATGATGTCTAAATTCCAATGAAAGATTTATTTGATAATCCATCATTAGTTGATCATGATGTGCTAGATGGCTTCCCTCAATATGTAAATTTTAAATGGATCGATTACCAGATTATAATGAGGTTAAAATAGCCATAAACCAGTTAAACACAGGTAAGGCACCTGGATCAGATGAAATCCCTGTGAAATTGTTAAAGGTTGGTAATAAGAACATAACACAAACAATACTCCATCTCCTCACAGAGTGCTGGGCTGGCGCTCCTATACCACAAGATTATATAGATGGTATCTTGGTGACCTTGTTTAAAGGTAAAGGGGATAAAGAAAATTAGAATCACTACCGTGGCATCACTCTGTTGGAATCTGTGGGCAAAGTTCTTGCTAGATTATTGTTGAACAGGTTGATGGAAGTCATTTGTCCTACAGTAATCCATGAATCACAAAGTGGATTTAGATCTGGCAGAGGGACGATTGATATGATCTTCTCTGCAAGGCAGATGCAGGAGAAATGTACTGAGCGGCGGGTTCCTCTGTATCAGGTTTTTGTGTATCTGACAAAGGCCTTTGATACAATGAAGAAAGGTGAACTGTGGAAAATACTAGGGAAAAAAGGGTAGCCACCAAAGTTTATTGATATATTCATCCGACTGCACAGAAACATGAAAGCTCGGGTTGTCTTGAATGGAGAATTGTCCAATGGAATCATTGTTGATAATGGCGTGAAGCAGGGAAATATCCCGGCTCCCACAGTGTTTTCAATATTTTTTGCTGTGATGCTGACTCATACATTCCAGGGATGTACAAAGGGTGTTATATTGTAAGTCAGAACTACAGGAAGAATCTTTGACCTAAGAAAGTTCAATTACAAGTCCAAGATGGTCCAAATACTAATTAGAGAACTCCTGTATGCAGATGGTGTTGACTTTCTGGCTCACTCTCAATATGACATGCAACACACTATGGATGGTTTTGCAGCTTCTTGCAATGCCTTTGGGATGAAAATTAACCCGAAAAAGAATAAGGTAATATTCATCCTATCACCAGGGGAAGCATATATTGAGCCAAATATAATGGTGCATGGAACTAGGTTGGGTGTAGTTGACACTTTTGTTTAGCTGGACAGTACATTGTCGAGGGATGGTTCATTGTATGCAGAAATACACCTGCGCATTCAGAAGGCCTGTGTAGCCCACGGAAAACTTGAAAAGTGAGTGTGGGCGGATCATGGAATCAATATCAAGACCAAGATTGATGTGTATAAGGCTTGCATACTGAGTGATCAGTTGTACTCTTCGGAAACGTGGGCAGTACATCGTAGACGCCTTGTTTTGCTTGAACACTTTAATAAAAAGTGTTTAACACGAATCCTTAACATCGAATGGCAACAAAAACATACCTGACACATAAATCCTTATTGATGCTGGTTGCACGAGCATTGAATCTACCATCATATCCTCTGAAAAGTGTTGGGTAGGACACAGTTGCACACTGGGAAACGACGCCAGCTCAAACCAAGAAAAAAAATATAAACATTGCATAAAAAACAACCTTCAGGATCTACAGTTTGAAGTTCAGAACTGGGAAGTACTTGCTTTAAAGAGGGTTAAATGGAGAGGACATGTGAAGGAAGGCTGCAGAATGTTTGCAGAAAGACGTATTGACCATGCAAAATGAAATGTCAGCTTCGAAAAAGCTACACTATGAACCTCAAAAAGAACGTAGGAAGCTGGAATTGTGAAGTGTGTGGTTTTCTACTGGTCTCTAAATCTGGGTGCATCGCTCATTTAAAATCACATGAAAAGCCAACTGTATGCACCACTATCCCCCCAATACTAGGTGAGACAACATGCGTGATGTGCAAAAAATCTGAAAATCAATCTCTGGTCTTAAAAGGCATATGAAGGCACATAAGGATGACGTCCCCCAAACTGACCCAATCAACTCATTAGAGAGCACATCCTTTGTCTGACATATTTGCTGTAGACCGTGCAAATCTAAAGCTGGACTTAAAAGCCACCTAAGAGACCATGAACGGACGTTTTGAGTTGGTGACGCTTGATGGGGTGCATAGGGAGATGGCAATAATCTGCAAAAATGAAACAATCACCATCGATGGATGTATGTATGTATGTATGTATTTATGTACGTACGTACGTACGCATGTATGTATGTATGGTTGTCAGGCTGCTCTCGAGTGCTACTGGCAACATGTAACCCAGTACAACCTGTCTCATGGTCGGGTCGTCAGCGACTAAACCGGCAACCCCACCAAGCTTGCTTGGTAAGGAGGGTGATATTTGGACACCCTGTGGGATGAAATACAAGACCCGGCAAAGGGCGGAGGAATTCAACAGAGTCAACGGCCATCCAAATAGTATTTGTTTTTTTGCTACCTGGGAGTGAAAGCCCCCCCCCCCCCCGTTGTTGTCACAACACCTTTCAAGAGAGGGAAACTCTGGAAAAAAAAAGACCTGCGGCTTCGGAAGCATCCGATGATGTTGACCAGTCCTCCTTTTCGGGTAGTGTTTTCGATGCTCAGAGAATGGGATTGGTCGAGTGCAATGCCTTTCCCCACTTTAAAAAAACCTTCAAAGCACAGACATTACTTGTTCAGGATATGTTACGGGTGTGTGTAACTGGCCGTAGCCTAAAAGTGCACCAAACTCTGTAATCTGACAAGCGATTGCAGTACTCTTAGCAGAGTTTGCAGGCATCATGTTAGTATGCATTATATATGTTGGACCGCCATCGGATCCAAAGACGCGTGCTAAAATTATGCGCTCAACGGAACAGTTTGCTCGTGAAATTAACATCCGAGTAACTGAGCATTCCATGAGAATGTGGTGTACTTTTAACGTAGTTCTAGTAGAGATTCAGCGTCACATATTGTGTGGTAAGGCTAGACATTTCAACAGATACGATTCAGTTTTGCTAGCTTGATGGTTATTTTGCTGACTACATTCATCTGACATTATTACCTTTGAAAAATAATAGTTTATCTTTATGACTGAATGACGCAGTCGAACTTTTTATTAAAATATATTTTGGAGATGTATTTTTATATTCTTAAATTTATATTTGAACTGCACACCTGCCGTTATTAACTTTATAAACTTTTGTAATGATTATGATATATGTTTATTTACTAATTACGATATATATCTTACACTATACTTAACTTCATTAGAGCAGAATGTTTCCCTATACCAGCATGTTTTTTTAAATTTTCAATGCTCTTAGCTGTTCCTAATTTCATTTTATTGATTTATATGCTCATATTTTCCATATGCTTCTTCTACCTTTGCTATCTTCTCTTATATAAATGGTGATACTTATGCTTACTTCGCATATTATGTATCCTCAAAATGTTCTTATGACAAACTTCTGATATTATATTTGTGTTTTAACCTTCCTTATATACTCCGGTGATATCGGCCTTGTGCTAAGATGAAACGATCGTAAGTGATTAAATATTCTAAACACTCTGTGATTGTTGTTTATAAAGTATATATATATATATATATATATATATATATATATATATATATATATATATATATATATATATATATATATATGTATGTATCTATGTATTTATAAGGGGAAAAAAATTGAAATCTTTAAAATTGAGATGGAGGGTTTGTGTTTCTGTTGTAGTTTGTAGCGCATCGCACGCACACACACACACACACACATACACACACACACACATATATATATATATATATATATATATATATATATATATATATGTGTGTGTGTGTGTGTGTGTGTGTGTGTGTGTGTGTGTGTGTGTGTGTGTGTGTGTGTGTGTGTGTGTGTGTGTGTGTGTGTGTGTGTGTGTGTGTGAGTGTGTTTTTATGTATGTATATATATATAGTTGTGTAATAAATGTTGATTAACTTGTTGTTGGAGTTGCGTCTGCACCACTCCAATCAATAAATAATAGTATAAGTTGGATCAAGCACTCAACCACTTATGAGCTTTCCAATCGTGATGTGGGATCATCCTGGTAGTACACGATGGCGTATACGTACAATAGTAATGAATATAAAAGGTATGTTTCCACAATTCTCTGTATTACGTCATTTGCTGTTGTGTCAGTCTTTGTTATGCTATGATATCATTACGCAATTATTAACAAAACTTCTTCAGACAACGTTTTATGTCAACGTATTTTTGGCAACACAACCTAGAGACACAGAGACGGACTTTTGAAATAGCAACATTGAAAAGGAAATTGGAAATGCAAAAATTAAATATGTTCAATGCTATTACTGTCATAATTGACGGCATGGCTCCATAAATTATATGTAAAGTTTTTCCCTCTAATTTTCCTCTCTTCGAAATTTTCCCTATTTTTTCTCTTTTATCTTTCTTCTATTTTCGATATTTTCCTTTCTTTTCTCATCTTCTTCTTCTTTGTCGCTCCACGTCTATCTATTATTTTCTCACCCTTTCTCTCGTTTAAAGTTTGTTATTTAATATTAAAAGAATAATTTTCAAATAAAGGAAAGCCATTTTTACACGAAAAAGAAATTATCATGCTAATTTAAATTCTTGTACACGAATGTTTGATTTGTTGATACATTTTCTTCAATAGATTTCTTTAAGAATTTTCCAATGTTGCCGTGACTTTGCTTACAGAATTTCTGTTGTTTATTGATCATTGTTATTTCATGCATATCCACTTTCATAACTATAGAGACAATTGGATTCTGTATAGAGACAATTGGGTTCTGTGCAAAAGCTCAATAGATAAAAAGGATTAAAACACATTTTTACTCATGTCACACATTCAGTATACTGATTTTGATAAAGCTCTTCATGCATCTATTATTTGGGGCTTATAACAGACTGAAAAATACAAAAAAATGTTATCTTGTGTTAGCCATATATATTTATGCATATAAGAACTCTTAATAGTTCTTTATTATGCTTCATTGGAACTTTACAATGTTTTTGTTGGTGAACATTTCCAGTAAAGGTCAATTTCCTCGACGTTGTACATTTGATCAGGATTATCTTCTTCTATATCACTTTCCCATTTCCACTCTCTCACTTTCTATCCATCTCTGAAGGATATCTGCTGTGTTCAAACCTGGAAGGGGATGGGGTGTGCCAGGCATAAAATACTAAAGAAACGCCGTACGCTACTACGGCATCTGTACCACTCCATCAGACGTAAAAGAACAAAAAACATATTTCATGATCATATGTCCGTTATATGCTATTCTGAGCCTGCTGATTGTTTTACTCTAGCAATATCCAATGGTGATGGTTTCACGGACGCCAGTAAGGGCAGCTTGGATCAGGGTGGGGTATATTCATATATATATATATATATATATATATATATATATATATATATATATAATTGGCGTGGCAATAAAGTCTTTAGAATAGTAGACTGTGTGCTGTATATAGCAGTAAATGTATTTAATATTAGTAGGAATTTGAACTTTGTTGTACGCGTGTGATATTTCGTATGAATGTTGTATTTTGTCACAGGCCTATGCATAATTATTTTGCTCTCATTCTTGTGAATTTATAATACAAGCATCGAACTACTCAATCCACAAAATATTTTTTCCAGAGGAGAAGAGTGGCAATGATCAAATAATCACCCTATCGTCCCGACTTAAATTTGTGCCATCGTTGAGTGTTCAAGTTATTAAAGCAACAACTTGGAAAATTTGTTTTCGCTTCATTAGAAGAGTTGGTAGATGAATCGTTGCGCTGGTTTCGACAATTGCCGAAGGAACGGTTACAGAAAGAATTCAATGCTTTGAATAAGCACTGTAAAGATGTTGCTTTCATCGCAGAATATGTTTTACAGAATAAATAAATTTTAGTTTCAATATGTTGTGCATTTCATTTAAAGGGTTATTGTGTTTATAAATATGAACATTTTTTGCATGTAGACATGTCATGTTTATTTATTAAAAATGCGTATATTCATATACACATTGGCACAGTCACTGTACCCTCTCGGTATATATACAGCTATAACTTTATACATAAATGCATACAGACCTACACACGCATATAGATTCGTGTGCGCGCATCTCTCTAGCCGGAACAGGGAGAGCAGAAGTAAACATATCCTGATCAGATGATGAAACCACTACCCACACCGTCTTTTTCTCTCTGTCTGTGTGTCTGTCCGTCTCTCTTTCTCTCTCTCTCTCTCTCTCTCTCTCTCTCTCTATATATATATATATATATATATATATATATATATATATATATATATATATATATATATATATATATATATATGCGTGTCTGTGTGTGTGTGTGTATCTATGTATCTTTCACACACACACTCTCTCCCTTAATATATTTCCCACTCTACTACTCTTTAGTCTATAACCATTTCTTTCACTTTCTCTTTCTCTTCCCACTATCAATCAATCTCGTATATTGATCTGCCACTGTTTCCTATGAGATGTGTGTGAACGATGTAGAGACAAGAGATTGGCAATCCACCGCCTATTAACGCCAATTTCAAGAGCAATATCGTATAATCTAGGCCAATCGTTGCCACTGATTGAAGGTGCGCCGTCAATACATGGATATGTATGTATGTATGAATGTATGTATGTATGTATGTATGTATGTATGTATGTATGTATGTATGTATGTATGTATGTATGTATGTATGTATGTATGTATGTATGTATATATGCACGTAGGTATATATGTATGTAAGTATGTATGTATGTATTTTTGTTTGTTTGTATGTACGTGTGTATGTTTGTATGTATGTATGAATGTATGTATATATTATATATATATATATTATATACATATATATGTATATATATATATATATATATATATATATACATATATATGTATGTATATATATATATATTATATATACATATATATGTATGTATATATATATATACATATATATATGTATATATATATATATATATACATATATATGTATGTATATATATATATGTATGTATATATATATATATATATATTATATATATATATATATGTATATATATATATATTATATATATATATATATATATATATAAATATATATATATATATATAACATATATATATATATATATATATATATATATATATATATATATATATATATATATATATATATATATATGTGTGTTTGTATATATGCATGTGTGTGTATATATATACAGAGGGGGAGGGGGAGAAAAAGAGGGAAGGGAGAGAAGGGGAGAGAAAAAAAAGAGAAATGAAAAGCAACAAAAACATTGCATGCAAATATAGATGCACTTTCTTATCTTCAAAGAAGCTCTATATACTTGTGTATTTCCAAAAGGCCCCCACACGCGCACAAATGCATGGATACACAAACACATACACACGAAATTATAACATGCACATTGATAAAACAGACACCATCTTGTGCAGACACATACACAGATTTTTGCGAACACACACATACATTCACGCACACATAAATGCATATAATTACGTATACAATCATCCACTCACATACGCATATTCATACACATAATTACGTATGCATTCCTCCAGTCACACGCACACATAATAACATTCATTCTATATGGATACAGACACAATTTCATACATAAAAATTATCCTACATAAAAATGATCATGCATAAAAATTATCATACAAACACATACATATCCATTCACACTCATATGCGCGCACACACACACACACACAAACATGAATATTTAAATATGTTCAGCTACCTACACGCACATACTCACAACCACATACAGATACACGTATCTGCATATAAGTACAAAGGCAGACGCGTGCCTATATAGCCGCACATATAAATATTTGTAAACATATATACATACTTCAGTGAACAACTATTTAACACATCTGCACATAACTTTGTATACAAATAAATTTACAAAGATAAAGGCAATGAAGCACAATTAGTATTAACTATACCCACATCATACATATAGTCTACGAATATATGCATTATATTCATATTAGCGTGAATTTCCAATATACAGGTGAGGCAGTGATGTCACAGCTGTACGTTCCTCCATCTAACACTAATTTTGAAAATCATGAAATTGTGAAACCAGTTAGGTTAATGTAAATAAACCTTCTTAACGTCTCCAAGTGAATTTTTAACACACACACACACACACATACACTCACTCTCTCTCTCTCTCACACACACACATGCATATATATATGTGTGTGTGTGTACGTGCTTGTGTGTGTGTGTGTGTGACTGAGGATTACCCCCAAAACTAAAGTTATGCTTGGGTATGATAACTTATGTAATATATATATATATATATATATATATATATATATATATGAGAGACGTAAAATAAGAAAATTATAAAATTAACTTACTTACTAAAATTTCACTCCCAACTAATTAGTTTCTGAAATGGAATAAATATACTTTCCGAAGAAAATACATAGAAGCATTTCGTCGTCAGGGAAGACTATTCTCAGCTAAGTTTCCAGGCAAAGCGAGGACTCTGGAAACTTATACAAAAATAATTCAGTGGATAGAAAATAGCAAAGCGTGGTTTGAATTCCTAGCCATTGAGAAAATCACTGCCTCTGCGTCGGTGGCAAATTCAAAAAGAATCAATCACGTGACATCGAGGTCAATCAGTGGAAAGTGGTTTGTTAATAAGACAGCGGCCTGCCTGCTACCATAGCAGCAGTCTTGGCCTATATTGCTCGACAAATAATTTGGAGATAATTATAAAGAATTAATATCTAGTAACATATATATACATACAGATGCATATCAATACTAGCAAATATATAGGTTTTGTCTTAGTAACTTTGTGGTTCAATGCATGGGGTTGCAGAACAGTAATATGAGAGACGTAAAATAAGAAAATTATAAAGTTAACTTACTTACTAAAATTTCACTCCCAACTAATTAGTTTCTGAAATGGAATAAATATACTTTCCGAAAAAAATACAGAGAAGCATTTCGTCGTTATTTTAACATATATATATATATATATATATATATATATATATATATATATATATATATATATATATATATATATATTTATTAAAATAACAGATTAAAGTTTAAGCAAAGAATCGCTGCTTTCACCCTTAACGGGATCTTCTGAAACTAACAAAGTTAATCTGTGAACGCAGAACTGGATATTTCAAAAAACGTTGCAACCGGAGGAAGACAGGAAGACGATACTTTGGTTCGTAGAAACGTTCGCTGGCGAAGAACGGGAAAAAACGAATATAATACGTCATTAATAGGAGCGGTGAAAAACAATTACGTGCAAAGACAGAACCACGTTTATTGTATAAAAGAGTTCGTAGACCAATGTTCTCTTTGGTGGTGCATAGAGACGTTCTCTGGCAATGAACGAAAAAAACGAAGATAATACGTCATATGAGGAGCGTGGAGAACAATAGCACGCAAAGACAAAACCACGTAAATGGTATAGCAGAAGTCGTAGACTAAAATTCTAACTAGGAGACCGAATGAATCTCCGCTACAGAGTTAAGAACAAAGTAAATAAATACAATACAGAAGTAATAGAAATAAATAAATACATACACGCAAACAAATACGTACATACACAAGCATACGCACAAACTTACCATAGGTATACAAAACCACGCACATATAAATATGTGTGTGTGTGTATGCGTGTATACAAATAAATAAATAATTATATAAACGTATATAAATAAATAAATACTTATATAACAAGCTCACACACATACCTACATGTAAATACACGAATGTTCGGAGACGTAAGTCAACCAAAATATGAAGTGCACAATACACACACACCCTACATACGTACGAACCTGCATACTCACACAGACGCAAAACTCTCATATACACATAGCCACACCATGTGTACCAGAATATATAAAATTATACGCCATAACAATCAAATATACGTACGAGAAGGTATACGTACCTTCACAAAACATACGGGTAATATATACTTACCTATGCAAATAAGTAAAGGTATAAACAAAACATATACTTAGCTCCCACATCAAGATGTAAAATATCCACGTATAGATCGTACTATCCGTTAGGGTATAACGTGGGGCTGTAATACAGGAAAGTTTTGTGCAATTTATGTTTACAAGCCGAAATTGCCTCAGATTTTTTGTTTAAGAAGTGGTCTGTGGCGTAGAGTATTTCCAGGGCCTCAGCGGCGCAGAGGTCATATGGTCTTTTATTTCCGTTATACGATCTAGCCCAAGCTAGGATCTCCCAGTGTAACTTATATTGGGTGTGGGAGCTAAGTAAATGTTTTGTTTATACTTTACTTATTTGCATAGGTAAGTATATATTACCCGTATGTTTTGTGAAGGTACGTATACCTGTATACCTTCTCGTACGTATATTTGATTGTTATGGCGTATAATTTTATATATTCTGGTACATATGGTGTGGCTATGTGTATATGGGAGTTTTGCGTCTGTGTGAGTATGCAGGTTCGTACGTATGTAGAGTGTGTGTATTGTGTACTTCATGTTTTGGTTGACTTACGTCTCCGAACATTCGTGTATTTACATGTAGGTATGTGTGTGAGCTTGTTATATAAGTATTTATTTATTTATATACGTTTATATAATTATTTATTTATTTGTATACACGCATACACACACACACATATTTATATGTGCGTGGTTTTGTATACCTATGGTAAGTTTGTGCGTATGCTTGTGTATGTACGTATTTGTTTGCGTGTATGTATTTATTTATTTCTATTACTTCTGTATTGTATTTATTTACTTTGTTCTTAACTCTGTAGCGGAGATTCATTCGGTCTCCTAGTTAGAATTTTAGTCTACGACTTCTGCTATACATTTACGTGGTTTTGTCGTTGCGTGCTATTGTTCTCTACGCTCCTCATATGACGCATTATCTTCGTTTTTTTCGTTCATTGCCAGAGAACGTCTCTATGCACCACCAAAGAGAACATTGGTCTACGACCTCTTTTATACCATATTGTTTTTCACCGCTCCTATTAATGACGTATTATTCGTTTTTTCCCGTTCTTCGCCAGCGAACGTTACCACGAACCAAAGTATCGGCTTCTTGTCTTCCTCCGGTTGCAACGTTTTTTGAAATATCTACTTCTGCATTTACAGATTGACTTTGTTAGTTTCAGAAGATCCCGTTAAGGGTGAAAGCAGCGATTCTTTGCTTAAACTTTAATCTGTTATTTTAATAAATATTTGCTCTACGGTTCTTATATATTTGATATATATTTATCCTTACCGAGCCCTCTTTGGATTTTAGTCTTCAAATTTATTATTATTACTATATATATATATATATATATATATATATATATATATATATATATATAGCGAGAGAGAGAGAGAGAAAGAGAGAGTGTGATAGAGAGAGAGGGTGAGGGAGCGCTTAGGTTTAACCCGCTATCTGTTTATACTCCGTCTAACCCTGTCGCTATCTACTCACTCAATGCATTTACAAAAATCGCATTTTGTAAATATATATATATATCAATGAAAACATGAGAAAGCCGGATTTTAACAACTTCCTTTATTGTTGCATAATACAGCATCAGACCATCACGCAAAAAAAAAAAAGAATCGGCGACATCATAAGATTGTATGAACATAATAGTCTTTGTTGTGTAACCCTTACTGGTCGCAGCTAAAATAAGAACATAATCAAAGAAATATTTGTTTCTACTTCTGGCACAAGGCCAGCAATCACCCAGTGTATTACTGGTACTTTATTTTATCGACCCCGTAAGCATGAAAGGCAAAGTTAATCTCGACGGGATTTGAACTCAGAATGGCAAGGGCCGTAACTTTATGCGTCAAAGCATGGTGTCCGACTGTCTACCCTAACTGCCAATCCACCGCCAAATCAAAGAAATAATGATACGGAGGCAACTGAACTAGCCATATTATCACCAGTACATCGATGTCGTATTTGCACGATTGCAACAAGAATCAATTTATTTGAGTATGCTCGATCAATACTCAATGATACACGAAATGAATTCAGTGTTTTAGAGTGGCAATACATTATGAGATTTTAAAGGGGCAGTGAAGAGAAGACATAGACAACGTGTGAACTTCGTATAGAAGACAGCAACAACCAAAACCAGGAATATATTTATACATATAAACCTGTATAATCTGATCAGCTGTCGATGCAAAGTTGGGCCCCGGTCATCATGATCGAACCTTGAGCTGTTAGATATCGAAACAATTGTCATATATAAATAGAGTTTATATATGATGAAACCTTGAGACTTTGTTCCTGCCTACTTATATGTAATCTATAGTAACGAGACTATAGGAAATATAAGCACTATATTCTTGTTTGTTCCCATTACTCACTCAATGAGATATGGTTCGAACCTATAAGAGTGGAAAGCTGTATAAGATGTATGTTTGTAATGAGGCGATTGCAGGTGGCTGTACTGGATCTCGAAATTTCTGCGAGTGCTAATTGCTTCGCAAGTGCTATTGCAATTTGTCCTTCACAATAACTGCACCGTGCATGCGACCAGACAAAATTTTGGATCGCTTCTTCAGTGGGGAATAACTCTACGATGAGCGAGAGTATGCGAAGCCGTCTATCCAGTTAGGACTTCAAGAAATAACTGCTACGATGACTAGAGTAGTCGACAACAAATTGTGACGTCATGCATGGAAGATCGACTAGACGTTCGATAAGGGACTGTGCTATAGCGGCAAATTCAAAATAAAATATATCTTAAATTTATAGCTGGTTCAGATCTCAACCAGTTGAGAAAATTAAAAGAAAAACAAAACAGATTTGCAAAGAAGTATAGAGGCAATAGAATGATGCAAATCAATTTACTCACATTTCAGGCTGTTCTGTAAACTGGGAGACAAACTAATCTATAGTAACGAGGTTATAGGAAATATATTCACTATATTCTTGGTTGTTCCCATTACTCACTTATTGAGATATGGTTTGAATGTATAAGCGTGCAAAGCTAACTCAGAATCCTAACGAAATGTATATATATAATATATATATAATGAATTAAGAGTGGATAACCAATTTAGACATATATATATATATATATATATATATATATATATGAAAGACGTAAATAAGAAAGTTATGAAAATTGACTTACTTACTAAAATTTTTAGTAAGTAAGTCAATTTTCTTACGTCTTTCATATAATTGTTCTGCATTCCCCTGCATAGAACTACAAAGTTACTAAGACAAAACATATATATCTGCTAGCATAGGTATGCATCTGTATACATATGTCGGTAGATATATTAATTCTTTATATATATATATATATATATATATATATATATATATATATAAACATATATATGAACATATATCAGTTTGATAATCGCCACCGACGAATGCGAGAAAGTTCTCCAGGAAAGTTAACCAGGAATCTTTAAAAATCTCCCCACCGAAGTTAACAGCTCTAGTAGAACTTACTAGATCTACAAAACCAAATTGTAAAATCATAATATTATAAAATTCAATTAAATTGTTTAGAACTGTTTCGAAGGATTCCAGGCGGCTCGGGTTCGATTCCTGGCATGAGAACGCAATTTTAGCCATTTCTCGGTAGTATAGTGGTAAGTATCCCACCTGTCACGCGGTAGACCGGGGTTCGAATCCCAGCCGGGGAGGCTCATTATTATTCAAGGGCGGTGCCCCAGCATGGCCTCAGCCGGATGGCTGGAACAGGTAAAAGAGTAAAAGAGTAAATTACAAGTGAAGTCATTCTTTTTCTTTAATACATACACACACATATATATATATATATATATATATATATATATTTATATATATATATATATATATATATATATATATATATATATATATATATATATATATATATATATATATATATAAATAAGGTTTAGCAAATAATGAAAAAGTTTCAAAATAAATTTTAAAAAATTGACTTTACCTACTATAGTTACCTTTACCGATCGGTTTCGAATCCCAAAAATAAAACGGAGACCATACGGCCTTCGTTGCAAAGAAAGATTCTCGTCAGAAGGTTCTTTTCATTCAAAGAATATAAAATTCCTGAATTTAAATTACAGACTAGCGCTATCAAAACTGTTACCTCCTCTAACGTTGAGAACAAATTTGGTCGTTCTGACTGCTGCTAGCGATAGCTGTGGATGGTTTGACCTACCTCCTTCTGCCTCTATCTTTGCTTCGGCCCTTGATAAACCTGTTTCTACATCATCCACTCTCATCCCGGGAACAGTTTTGATAGCGCTAGTCTGTAATTTAAATTCATGAATTTTATATTCTTTGAATGAAAAGAACCTTCTGACGAGAATCTTTCTTTGCAACGAAGGCCGTATGGTCTCCGTTTTATTTTTGGGATTCGAAACCGATCGGTAAAGGTAACTATAGTAGGTAAAGTCAATTTTTTAAAATTTATTTTGAAACTTTTTCATTATTTGCTAAACCTTGTTTATATTTGTTCTGGCTCGTTAATTTATTAACCCGCCATTGAACCACACTGGCATTTGGTTGGACAATACATGCGTACCTTAGCGCCTTGTGCGGGAAGGAACACATATCCTATTACTATATATATATATATATATATATATATATATATATATATATATATATGTGTGTATATAAAGAAGAAATTAAAAGATGGTTAAACAAGTTCCATATATTTTATTATGCGCATTTCGAAAACAACATCATCCTGGGACAAAAATTGTGTTCTCATCAGATAAAATAAAGTAACATGATATGAGGCCTAAAAACACTTGTGAACAAGAAAGTGTCCGGGATATCCCTGAGCTAATTTTGCCTGACTGTTAATAATGTTTTGATTACTTGTTAATTAGGCAGGAATATATATTATTATGTCTTTGTTAATCCTGTATCAATAATTTTGTGATAATTTTGTAATCATTTTATGATAATTTTGTAATAATTTTATAATAATTTTATAATAATTTTATAATTTTGTGATAATTTTGTGGTAATTTTATAATAATTTTGTAATAATTTTTGATCCTGTATCAATAATTTTATAATAATTTTTTGTGATAATACATTGTTAGATTACTGAAGCTACCTTATACCTTCTTAAAAATACATTTTATAATTATTGTCTTTTTGCTTATGTATTTTCTTATTTACCACTTTCTTTAATCTTGCCCAACTTGATAAACTCCTTGAATTGCTCCCTAATTAAATTACTTAAATTACTTAAATTATTGTATCTATTATGCCTAAGTTGTATCTGTTGAAGCAGCCCTTTGAAAATTCCTCGGATATCCCAAATACCGTAATTTTTAACTTTTAATGTATAATTTTCCTCAATTCGTTTTTATATATATCCTTAAAGGATCTCTAAAATTTTAATTCTTCGAAGGGTCTCTCGGAAGAAGTTCCTATTAAAAATATTAAAGGGGCCTTTTCTGAGAGAATTATAGAAGGCTCTCTGAATTAACCTTTAATTGATTAGTTTCTTTCAACTTAGTAGGAAATATCAAAACTTCGTAAGTTTTCTGAAATTTGTAAACGTGATCTCGGGGGAAGAAGGTTTTTTTCTTTTGGAAATTTTTTTTTTTTTTTTCTTCTTCTCTAGAAGGAATTTCATAGGAAACTTTATATATTTTTTAGGGAAACTTTATATTTTTATTTTTTATTTTATTACCCTCTTAATTTCTTCTAGTCTAGTAGGTTTATTGGAGCCTGTAAGCTTTATGCACTTATTGAGGGATTTTCTAAGGTGCTTCTACGGGCCCCCAAGTCTTTTAGTTTACTGTTAATGCGTAAATTATATATTATCTAATTTTTAAACTTCAATCCCTGACCCCGACAACTAATATAAAAGAGCCCCCTTAGAATATAGACCCCAACTATACAAGCGGAGTTGCTGATGTATACCACAATTTCAAACTGCTAGCCTTGAGTGATACGTTGATGTAAATAATGATCTTACAATCAATCACATGTTATATGCCTTGAAAAGTCCCACCATGTGGTCGGACGAAACGGCTGTCGGCAATAAACTTGTTATAATGTCATAATAGTTCCTTTGTTCTTTTTCACTAATATTTCTGCTCTGCGTATACGCATAGAGCTTAACTAGCTACCGTCACATATTTGGTAGGTCAGACGTGATCATCGCGATTCACATACGACCTACCATACATCTTACTTATATATATATAATTTTTTTATATGAATATTGGTTGCTTGTTCCTGTATCTCATGTCTGTTATTTTGCCTGAGAAAATATCTCTATGTGTCCTTAAACAGTGCACACATTTATCTTTTCATACCCAATTGAGTTCTTCGCACGAGGCTTGAATTTTTGTCAGAGTTCAATGACCTGCGTGTAAATTATTTTTGGGCGGTAGCCTCCTCCTCCCATTTTCGGGACAGTGTGAGATTTTCTTTAGAACTGCTGGACTTACAACCTAACAGTTCCTTCTAGCACTGATGGTGATTATCGCTAAATATTTATATTGATTTAGTTATTAATATTAATATTATTGGGCACTCACTGAAGATTTATAAGGGCCCACTTGCGTAAGAATTCATTGATCTTACACAAGCTTCTACATAACTTGATATAATTTCACCCACCATGTAGAAATCTTATAATGAAACGATTCGTTTGGCAAATGAGTTATTTAATATATCTCATATAAAATAGTTCAACCAATTATCCACACAATACAATATAGTTAGCACCCCAAACATTTAATTGGGAATATACTCCGATATTTCCTAATGTTTGTTGAGTGAGTTGGAAATTGGTCGGAGTATCCCTAATAGCTGTCTCCGTTTATGTAATTGTGTATATATATATATATATATACATATATGAAAATAAGGAGAAAAAGACGATTATTAGGAAGAAAGATATATTTTTTTCCTTTAATTTTTTCTCTTTTTTCTTGGTTAGAAAATGTTTAAAACAAAATATTTTACTTTGTGTGAAGTGTTAAGGTATCAGTTAATTTATTAATTAACAATGGCATTTATTTATTTATTTATTTATATATTTAATAATTGTTTATTACCGGTTTCAGCATTTTATGCATTATCAAAGGGGGGAATTTTTATTGGTATAAAATGTTGGAAAGAAAATAATGTGATGTTGAACATGTTAAGGAAATGGGAAAGAAAGAATAATATTATTTACAAACAAGGTTTTTGAAGTAAAAAGAAAAAAGAAAAAAAAGGAGGTGATGTGGAATATGATAAGGTAGTGGGAAAGAAAGAATAATATTATTTACAGGCATAGTTCTTGAGGATAAGCAGTTCAAAATGTGTTATTATAGCAAGAGCGCTTGGTTGGTCCATAATGGAGGCAAATGCTAGTCTGGGGTGTGATATGATTTCCCTTTTTAAAGATTTAATATGCAGGGGGAGGTAATTCAGGGTGGTCAGGTAGGGAAGAGAGAAAAGAGGGGTAATTCATTTATATAAGAAAAAGGATTAGGTAGGGTGTTAGGGAGGTAACTCTTTAGAGAACTTGGGAATTGGGGCTTTTGTTCATTGTCCGTTCCAGTTTTAGTTTAGTCCGAAGTTTAGTCCATTAAATAGAGGTTGGAATTTGTTAATGAAGTACGTTTCCTTATTGGTACGATGGATGAAAGAAGCATTGTCTATGAATTTGTAAATGGGGAAAATTTTAAAGTTTGGATGTTGGTTAGGTGTATGTTGGCGATATGTTCACTAAAAGCAATCTTTCTGTATTCCTGTATTTTGATTTGTGATCTATGGACAGTCATACGTTGTCGGAGGTTGTTTTTTGTCTGTCCTATGTAGTGCTCTCGACAACATCAGCGGGTCAAACATAGACTAAGTTTTCATGTAAACATAGATTAAATTTTCATGTAAAATTGTATTTAACTGTGAAATGTTGTCCTTGTTTAAAATGGAATGTTGAACCTACTATTAGATTTATGCATATATCACAGTTGGGCCTTCCGCATTTTTTTTACTGTAGGGTTCATTGTGAGGGTTGGTTGGATTTGGCTTGTGTGGGGATGTTTTTTATGGATTTAGGGTCTCTTTTTAGTAAAGGAATGTTCTGGAGGATGGTGTCGAATGCCTCATTGTTGAGGGGGGGTTGTGTGTGGAGATGTATAGTAGAGTTTTCTGTTGCGGTTCATTCCTGGGTTTGGGGTGTCTGAGTTCCTGGATGTTAATTAGGGATGGTGGGTAGTTTCTGCTGATAAGTGTGTTCTTTAATTCTTCTAGTCGTGTGAAACTATTGTGCAGATCCTTCTGGCTAGGTTATAAGTAATTCCCATTTTCGTATGGCGAGGGTGGAACGATTTAAATGGAAGATATTTTTGGAGTCTATGGGTTTGTAGTATATGTCTGTTTCTATTTTGTTGTTTGTTTTCTTGATGAGGCTGTCGAGGAAAGGGAGTTGTTCATGGCTGTACTCCATTGTAAATTGTAAGTTTGTGTTGAGTCCATTTAGAAGGGTTTTAAACTCAATCAGTTTTTCTATACTTTCATGCCAGAGGATGAAGCAGTCGTCCAGATATCTCTTCCAGTTCTTTTCTATGTGTTGGTAGAAGTGGTTACCGTATTTGTCTAGAACTTTGCGGTAGAGAGTGGTTTCCAAATATCCCATGACAAGGTTGGCGTATGAGGGGGCTACTTTCGTGCCCATGGCAGTCCCAGATTTCTGTCTGTAGTATTTGCCATCGAATTTGAAGAAGTTGTTTTCCAAGATGAATTTGAGTCCCTCCAACACAAATTCTTTAGAGATGTGCTGTGGAAGTTCACTAGGGAAATTTTCAAGCCAGAATTGTATTGCCTCTATACCTAGGTTGTGTGGGATATTGGAATATAGATTGATTACATCAAAGGTTACTAGTAGGGTATGTTCATTATTGAGTGTTGTTGGGAGATGGTTGAGCATGTCAAGGTCGTCCCTTATGAAGCTTTTTATGTGTTTTAGGAAAGGTTTAAGCAGAATATCTAGGAAATTGCTTAGGCGGTGGGTTTCACAGGAGGGGGTATACTGATGTAATTGTCTGTGGCTTGCTTGCAGGCCCTACCTATTACTTCGCTTTTGTGGGTCTTTGGGATACCGTAGAAAAGGCCGGTTCTGCTATTGAAATTGGTGATGTAGTTGTATTTTCCTTGTTGGTAAGGCCTTCTTTGTAAGGGGTTGTTAGGGATTTTAGGTTTCTCATTATTTTCTGTTGTGTGTAGTGTTGGGCCTTTTCATAATATGTTTGGTTTTCTAGAGTTGAGAGTACTAGAGTTGTGTAGTAATCTGTCTTCATAAGGACTACTGCACTCCCTTTATCCGCCTCTTTGATTGTTAGTGTTTTGTCGTTCATTAGACTGTTAATACCATTCCATTCTTTTTTGCTTAGGTTAGGTTTTTGTTTATGTCTGTGTAGGTGGTGGTATGGGTAATTAGTAATGTGTTCGCAGAATTGATCGAGGAACTTGTTCTTGCCTTTTGGTGGGGTGTAGTTGCTTCTATTTCTGGCTATTGAGTCATTCTCATTGTATTTGTCGTATAGTTGCCCGCTGAGTTTTAGTTTTCTACAGAATTCTGCAATGTCTTCATTCATTTCGGGGTAGTTTGGTTGTTGGGGAGTTGGTGTAAATTTCGGGACCTTTGGAGAGTATGTTTATTTGGTCTGTTGTTAATTCTTTAGAGGTTTAATTAACGATTGTTATTACATTTGGTGTCTCCTGTGTGTTTGTGTTATCTCGTTACCCTGTGTCTGTGTGCTATGTCTAAAAAATGATTACGGAATTTGTGGTGGTTGTTGAAGTTTGGATGTCTCTTATGGTTGTATTGGCCCCTGCTGTTGTTGTTAGAGGCTGTGTAGCTGTGGTGGTTGTTTAAGTTAGGTTGTGTCGTGTGGTTGTATTGAACCCTGCTGTTGTTGTAGGGTGTGTAGATTTGATGGATGTGGTTATAGGGTGTGTAGTTGTGGTGGTTGTTGAAGTTGTGTTGTATCGTATGGTTGTGTTGAGTCCTGCTGTTGTTGTAGGGTGTGTAGACATGGTGTTAGTTGTAGTAGGGTTGTCTTGTGTGGTTGTATTGAGTCCTGCTGTTGTTGTTGTATGGTGTGTAGTTATGGTGGTTGTAGTGGTTAGAGTGTCTCATGTGGTTGTATTGTCCCCTGCTGGTGTTGTTGTAGTAGGATGTGATTAGTGGAGGGGGTAGATTAGGGTTTCCTTATAGCTGGTGTGTGGTTGTGAGGCCCTATGTGGCATGTGTGGTAGTTGTGTATTTTGGGTTCTATGTTGAAAATAATGATGGTTGTGGGTTTGTTGTGTGGGGATGGTTGTGGTTTGTTGTGTGGGCATGTTAGGGGGGTTTCTATGGTTTCTCCTGGTGGGAGAGAAGTTGTAGTGTCTATCTTGTAGCTGATGTTTCTCTATTACTATATTTGTTGCTTGGGAATCCGTGTGGTAGCTATGTGGTGGGTGTAGAAGGTAGGGGTGAGGTGATGCCTTCTTTTTTTGGTATGTGGGGAGGTATTGTTTTTTTGTTGTGTTGTGTTTGGGTGGTGATTTGGTTTTCTTGTTATTTTGGTTTTAATTTGAAATATTCTCTAGGGTAGTGTCTTTGGTTTTATTGATAATTGCTTGATTAATCTCATCGTCGATTGATTTGATCCTATCTTCATTTGCTTGGGCTCTCAATTTAAGGAGTTCAATTTCGGTTTTTATGTTATCAAGTGCCATTCTTTCCCTGAGGCGCCTTTGGGTCTCGGGTTCGTTTGGGATGGATTTAATTTGTAGTTTGCGGGGAAGGATTAATGGGGATGAGTTAATTCATTTTTCATAGATCTCCGCTTTTTTATTATTTTGTATCATCTTCCAAAAGGAGAATTTCCTGTTTTTAAGAGATGTGTACCATTGTGGTATTAATTTGTTTTTTATTTGGTAAGTTGTAAGTGTATTAGTGTCGTGTTTTCTCGTTTGCTTGAATAGGATTTGTGTTGTTATTCAGGTGTTTTTTTATTGTTTCACATAAGTTGTTGATATTGTCGTCGATTTCATAGGATGTGTATTTGGGGATTGTTTCTTCACTTGTAGAATTAAGTTTGTTGGTGAGTATTGACAAATTAGAGTTTATTTTTTGTAGTTCTTGGAGCATCTCTTGATTGATGTTAATGAGAGTGGAGTCTGTTTTTGTTTAGTTGGCATTTTCTGTATCTCGTGTGGGAGTAAATAATAATTATAAAATGTGGAGAAGGAGCACACGAGTTGGAATATATATATATATATATATATATATATATATATATATGAAAATAGGGAGAAAAAGACGATTATTAGGAAGAAAAAAATATATTTTTTATTTTTATTTTTATTTTTATTTTTTTCTCTTTTTTCTGGGTTAGAAAATGTTTAAAACAAAATATTTTACTTTGTGTGAAGTGTTAAGGTATTAGTTAATTTATTTATTAATTAACAATGGCATTTATTTATTTATTTATTTATTTATTTAATAATTGTCTATTACCGGTTTCAGCATGTTATGCATTATCAATATATATATACATACACATATACATACAATATATATATATATATATATATATATATATATATATATATATATATATATATATATATATATATATATATACAATCAAGCAGTAAACGAAAAACAACACAGTACAATGAAGTTATGTATTAGTTTACCGCTTGATATAATAAGAAAACACTCCTAACAATTCGGAGAAAAAAAGAGAAAAAAATAAAAATAAAAAATATATTTTTTTCTTCCTAATAATCGTCTTTTTCTCCCTATTTTCATATATATATATATATATCTCATCAGGAGATAGAATGAGAGAAAATGAAATAGCAAGATCGACGTGAGAAAGAAAACGAAGAAGCCAAACGTATATGCACTATAGTATCAGACCCAGCTAAACCGGGACAAAGACTAAATGAACTTAAAACATACTTGCCTTAAGAGCCTTCCCACTTGACATAATTAATAACGGAATAGACAAAGCAAAACACGCAAATTATCATCAACCCAACAACCCAAAGTACAGAACATCAAACAATACCTTACCATACGTATCCACGTTCAACCCAGAAACATTGAAATGTTCGACCCCCTACACAAGAACCTCTCCATTCTATTTAAAGATGAAAAAATGCTGAAGAACAAACTGTTGCACATGCCTATACTTAATTGAAGGACAAAAATTCACGCTTAAAGATGGCTAAACTTTAACAGTGGAAAACAACTTTACTTGCAACTCGGAGAACCTGATCTACGTAATCACATGCGGTGGCTGTCGACATAACTATATAGGACAGACGAGTGTGTCATTACGCAAAAGAATGACCATCCAACAAATCCAGACGTAAACACGTAAAATTTCCTGAAGTAGCCACATTGCAGATTGAGCAGGAACTTTAAAATCCTCCTCCCTTACAAGTGCTCCGATTCTTTCACTCAACAACAAAGAATAAATAAAAAAAAGACTATTTAACAAATTTAAACCAAAATTAAATATGTAATCACCCCCATTAGACCCCCCCCCACCACCACCACCACCACCACCCACCCACACACACACACCACAAAATAAGAGAGAAAGAATTACTCATTCCAGAAGTGAGAGCCACTACTGATATTCTGGTGTATTTCTTTTAATTAAATTTTTTTTTAATTTCCCACCACAAAGGAACCTCACACACCACAATCCACCCCACAAACACACACATGTGTGTATTGTTATATATACACCTTGCCACTATACACACACTCCCTAAAACCATATTCCAATAATAGAATTTCTTTTACAACCCTACTGCTACCATAGAATTTGTCTCTAGCTTACAATTCCCCATCCCCATTTGACCTCTTGACCAGTCAATTAACACAATCAGATACACACACACATATTTACAGAATATTTCCTTTGCCCCAAAAAAACAATTTTGTTCTGTGAAGAAACACAATTACCAACACTGCTGCTACTATCATGACTACACACCTCCCTCTCTCTATATACACAAGAACTCATTCTCCAGTCCTCTTCTGAGCAAGGAAGATCGGAAAAAAAATTACTACAACACTTAATTTTAAATCTTTAATTTTCAGTTTTTAATTCCTATTAATTCTTTTTAATTGTAATTCTCAACATTTGATAAGATGAATTTTAATAATACATCAACACCGGTAATACTTTATATACTTTAAAACTCTTTTTTAAAATAACTGTCGCTCTCACTTTTTCAATAATTGTTTCTATTTTAGGCACAAGGCCAGCAATTACCCAGTGCATTACTGGTACTTTATTTTATCGACCCCGTAAGGATGAAAGGCAAAGTCAACCTCGGCGGGATTTGAACTCAGATCGTAAAGGGACGTAACTATGCTGGAAAGCATGGCTTCCGACCCTCTACCGATACTGCCAATCCACCGAATGTCATCTTTTCAATAATGTCACTTTGACGAATCAAAGAAAGGAAAAAAAAGAAAAACAGACCATAAGATATATTTTCCGTGCTATTTCGAACTTCACCTTTTCTCTCTCTCTCTCTCTCTCTCTCTCTCTCTCTCTATATATATATATATATATATATATATATATATATATATATATATATATATATATATATATATATATATATATATATTTTTGAAACGATCGACTTTCGTCAAATCGGACCGAGGAAACAATGTTTCCGTTGGTCTTTCCAATTGCTAATACTATCTATCGGTCGCAACTCCAGGTAGAAGGAGCAACGTGAAATAAAGTGTCTTGCTCAAGGACATAACGCATCGCCTGGTCCAGGAATCGAACTCACAACCTTACGATTGCGAATCCAATTCTCTAAACACTCAGCCACACGCCTTCACTTATATATATAGGGTGGGTAAAATTCCCGAGATCCATGGACGAGTTCTCTCCAGCGGTCTGTCCCTCATCATCGCTGCCATGTGTGCGTCTTCCAGAGACCAGTGTCTGTCCTTAGGTCATCAATATATGTCAACATCGGTCTCCCTCTTCTAGAGCGTCTGTGTAGGGGCTCCCACAGGAGCACTGAGTGCAGTGTCAACTCTGAATGTCGGTGAGCATGTCCAGCTAACTTCAGTCTCTTCTGTGTTACTTTTGAGCTGATTTTGGGAGGCTCCCATACAGCTCTGTGGTCTTCATCCTCAGTGTATACTGATTAATGTTCAGAGCCAGCCTCAGCCTTCTCGTGCCGCACCTATCCACCATCTGAGTGAGTTTCTTGGTCAGTGTCCAAGTCTCAGACCCGTACAGTAGCACAGACTCCACTGTAGCAAGGTCCGACTTCCACACCGATCTCAAACTGTGGCACGCCGCCCATGCTTTGCTCTTCCACTCAACTATATCATCTTCTGTGTTCCCAATCTTTGCTCCCCGATAAAGGAAGTCCACAACCAACTCTAGCGGCTTTCTGCCTTCATTCATAATCTTCACTGGCTTCTTAATGTTCTCTGTGAGATACTTCGTCTTAATCTCATCCATTCTTAGCCCCACACTCATCGACACAAACTCCACCTCCTGCATCAACTCCTCTTCCCCCTTCACTGTGTTTGTCGCCAGAACTATGTCGTCAACAAATTCAGCATCTGATATATTTTTAGCCTTAACTCTCCTGCTCTGAACCGGTGCTACAGTAAAACCAGAGATGTGGTGTTTCTCCAGCGCAAGGTGTATACAATAGTCCACTGTGATGATAGAGAGGCATGTATCTCCCTGGAGCATCCAGCCAGTATCTTAAAGAACTCCATCATTCCGTCATGTGGAATGACTTGGCCTCTGGTGTTAGTGTAGATCAAAGGTTCTCAACCCATTTCGGTCAAACGCCGCCTTTTGCCCCTCGAAATCACGAAACGCCACTACCCTATTTTTCCATTTTTCAATATACTACTGATTTTGATATCAGTAGATTACTGGGCCAAATCAAGTTATGTTAGAATCTTAAAAAAATACTCATACGAATTAAATACAAAAACCTTTCAGTCCAAAACAAAAGCAAACTATTTCAAATTATATATTTTTGAAAAATAGACGTGAATGTTCTCAAAGATTTGATCTCAGTCGAAAAAGATTTTTTTTTTAAATTCTCTATTTCACTGGTAGATGTTGTTAAATTCTATATTTCACTGTTAGCTGTTATTTTGAGTGGATAGACAATTCTACAATTCAAATTGTAAAGTCAAAATACAAAAGATGAAATCACAAACTCAGGGGGAAAATAGTACCTTGCAAAATAAAGTACCTCGTAGCAAAATAAAATACTTAGTAGCAACGAATGAATTGAAAAGCTTGGTGACAGTGAGAAAGAAATATCTGTATTCCTTATATACATATACATAGATAGATACACACACAGACACACACACACACATAAACGCGCACACACGCACGCACACACACGCACACACACACACACACACACACACACACACACACACACACACACACATATATATATATATATACACACACACATATATATATATATACACACACACAAACACATATACATGCACACACACACTTCTGTGTGTGTCTCTTGGTTTTGGTACAGAAAGAATTTTGTCTCCAGTTTTTATTGCTAGGTCAAAGGCCACTGCTCTTTTCAACAACGCCAAATAACAACGTCATATATATATATATATATATATATATATATATATATATATATAAATGAAAAGAGAAAGAGGGGGGGACAGAGAGAGTAAGAAATGTGTGTGTGTGTATGTGTGTGTGTTTGGTGGGACCCCTCCTGATCACCCTTCGTATTGACCACATCGCCCGGAGTATCACGGCCCCTCTCAATGTTTGGTATCTGGATGATGCTACGTTGGGCGAGCCCGTACGGACGGTCTGCCATGACCTTCAATAGGTGGTTCCTGCCCTGGCGCGAATCGGCCTCCAGTTCAACTCGGCCAAGTCTGAGGTGGTGAATGTCAGCCTCGATGCTGCGAGCTTTGCAGCCTCCGTCTTGGACGTGCGGTCCATTCTCCGCCAGGTTCAGATGCCCCCCCCCCCCCAAAGAGGATGTCCTCATCCTCGGGTCACCGATCCACCCGCTGGCCATCCGCTCCACCATCAGGTCCAGGCTTCAACAGCTCCAGACTCTCACGAGCCGACTGGGCTTGATTGACGGCCACCCAGCTCTCTTTCTGCTGAGGAACTGCTTCGCCATGCCAAAGCTCCCCTATGCACTCCGCAGCGCTCCGTGCTACACCCAAACATCTCTCCTCGCTGACCTCGATACTTGTATCCGAGCAACAGCCGAGGGGATATGCAACGGCAAGTTTTACGACATAGGGTGGAAACAGGCCACTTTACCTGTCAGGTATGGCGGCCTTGGCCTCCGGTCCCCGATCTCACTAGCTTTGCCGGCGTATCTTTCATCGGTAACCTCGTGCCGCGTCCTCGTCAGCAGGTTCTTCAAAACACAACAGAACCATCTGTGTTCAGAGAACGTGAGGCCGCCTGTGAGACGTGGGACCGGCTGGGACTTAGCCCAGTAGACGTCCCTCCTCCTTCTGCCCCTGTTGATATCAAGTCCCCCCAACGCACTTGGGATGCCATCTAGTGCAGCCTGGCCTTCAGACAAGCTCACGCACCAGCTTAACCAGCACCGCCTTGCTTGTTTTCGTGCGGCCTCCAAACCCCACAGTAGTGCCTGGCTCCATGCCCTGCCCTCCTTCTCTACTGGCACGCGGTTAGACAACCATAGCCTGCGAATCGGCGTTTCCCTGAGGCTCGGCCTCCGGATCTGCCAGCCACACCAATGTCGCTGCGGTTCCACCGTGGACTCTTTCGGCCTCCACTCGCTTTCCTGTCGCCACAGTGCCGGCCGCATTCCACGCCATGCTGACCTCAACGAGGTCATTAAGCCTGGTTTGGACGCTGCAGGCTTCCATTCCCAGCTCAAGCCGGTGGGGCTGTATCGAGGGGACGGTAAAAGGCCAGACGGCATGACCACCTTCCTGTTCCGCGGTAGAAAGCCCCTCGTCTGGGAGGCCACTTGCACCGACACTTTCTGCAGTTGCAATCTGGTGCAGTTCCTCAAATATCGGTCGCTCTCCAACAGGTTTGCGGTCGTACCCCTGGCTGTGGAGACTTCTGGTGTCCTCGGCCCCAGGGCTACCTCCTTACTCACCACCATAGGCGCTGAGCTGGCCAGCCGCAGGTGTGAGCCCCACGAGTTGGAGTGGCTTTTCCAGCGCGTCTCTCTTGCCGTCCTCCGGAGAAACGCCTTCTCCATTCTGTCTGCCGCGGCTGTGGGTGGGCCCCATCGCGTACCGTTGTAGTTGTTGTATACAGATATTAACTCATCAATCCTATACAGAACTATAGTTATTTATCATTATAACGGCCTGACTACATGTGGCTGTGAAGAGCAGATACATATCGTCTATGTTATTCTGAAGTTACTTCCATGTTGAGTAATCATCTGCTGGATAACATTCTTGGTACTTCGCAAACATTTCTACTATGATGTAATTTGACAGTTTATCCCAGTTTATCTATCTATCTATCTATAAGAAAGATATCTATCTATCTATCTATCTATCTATCTATCTATCTATCTATCTATCTATCCGAGCTGCAGTCCTGAGTCAAGCAAAGACCGAGGAAAATGGGCGACTGGCACATCGAATGTGCCCAGGCGCTCACATCCCTCTGGCAAGCGTCATTCTATAGAGGGTTTATCCGCAGCAAGTGCGACGACGTGCTCGCTGAAGCTCTAGGCGTAGAGGAATACGAACTGGCCAGTCTGTTCGGTAGGACCTTCCGCCGGGACCGATGGACAACTTCCAAAAGTCCCTGGCCTGGCAGTGCTACCGAGGAGCTCTACCAGTTCGAGACAAGCTCTACAGACATGGGCGCCCGGGCAGGGACCCTTCGAAAAAGATCTGTCCGAGATACGTGCGAGACGAAGAAACAGTTGCGCACGCATTCATACACTGCCCGGGCGTTACCGACTTGTGGGGCTATGTAGAACGACTATTGTCGCGGGTGGGACCAATCCGGTTGACCACCGAATCCATTGTCATGATCAAACCGCCACCCTCCTTCAAAAACGAAGGAGAGGCGGTTTTCCTTTGTGTGATAGCTATGGTGAAAGAGGTTTTATGGTGGATAAGGTTAAAAGGGTTGAGGTCAGACACCTTTCTCTCCGGCCAACAACTGATTCTTTTTTTCAAATACCACTTTGGAAGAAGAATCAGGATGGAGAGAGAGGTGCTGTACCCCAGCAAGTATTATGAAAGGTGGGTGAAAGTGTCGAGAATGGCCCGAGTGAATGGGCTGTCTCTCTATATCAGCCTGTAGGTTGAGGAAAAAGAGGAAGAGAGGAAAGGGGTAAAACTCTTCCCCCTATTGGGGAAAATCGATTAACTTTTAAATTGCATTTGTGATAATATTTTACACGTTTTTATTGTATGTAAACTTCCCCCTTTGTATTTGTCCCCTTCTTTTGTGGCCCTGTAGCTAATAAAGAAACATACCTATCTATGTATCTATCTATCGCCAACAGGGGGCTCAAACATACGGCCCGCGAACAACTTTTCTGTGGCCCGTGGTAGAACCAATATTTCATATTGCATTATAACTGGTTAAAATAAGGCGGTGGGCTGGTGGAATCGTTAGCACATCTGGCGAAATGCTTAACGGTACTTCCGCTTTTACGTTTTGAGTTCAAATTCCGCCGATCTCAACTTTGCCTTTCATCCTTTTGGGGTCAATGATTAAGTACCAGTTCTGTACTAGGATCGATGTAATCGTCTGAACCCTAAACCCCAAATTTCATGCCTTGTTCCTATAGTAGAAATGATTATAACTGGTGAACATCTTCACCCACCACCACGTTTGGTCCACTGTGCCTCTCCTCCAGGACGTAATGGCCCTTTTGTGTCCTTGAGTTTGAGACCCCTCTTCTACACACACACACACATATATACTTTACTTTTTTTTTCTGTGTCTGGACTACGCCCATGATGGAGCATCACCTTGGTAAGTTATGAGGACGTCAACAAACCAACAAGCATTGGTGGGAGCGCAAACACAAAAGCAAAGACACACACAGACATATATACATATATACGACGGGGTTCTTTTAGTTTCGGTCTATCAAATCCACTCACAGGGCTTTGGTCGGCCCGGACCGTAGGACTGACCCGGAAATATGTGGTCGGGAAGCAAGCTTCATGTCACACTGCGCATATATATATATATATATATATATATATATATATATATATATATATATATATATATATATATATCCTTACACACTTAAATATAAATGCATAGCTATATACATACGTAAATGTATGTATGTATATATGTATGTAGATTTATATATATATATATATATATATATATATATATATATATATATATATATATATATATATATATATATATATATATAAGGATTAGAATACTGGAGCGTGTTTGAGTCAAACACCCTCTTCGTATTATAGAAATGACAGTAAAAGGTATAGCTCAATGCAGTTAAACAGAGCCGAAAAATTAAGAGAGTAAAACAAAGAATCCTTTAATACATCAAAAGTTTTTATTAGCCGACAATGTTTCGTCCTATTAAGGACTCATCAGGGCAATCAAAACAACAAGAGGTAATTTCGGCAGATACAAGCCAGAAACTCTGAAGAATATGGAGTTTACATACATTAATGTCTTACAAAGATATACGATAATAAAAATGAAGATAAAAATAATAAAATTATAATAACTAAGGATGTAGATAACATTAAGAACCATATTACAAATATAGTCCAAAGTCACCAACTTAAATCTAAACAAATTTGGTTATATAGAGCAGGAGTTATATATAACACAGTATAATACATTATAATAATAATATATCTATACCAACATTAAAATTCCAAATTAAAAATCAAAAGGTATAATATATACATGTATATATGTGCGCGCACACACACACACACACACACACATATTACAATACACATATCCACTTTCTATTACACAGAAATTAAGCCCTATTGGAAGTTTGCACATCAAAAATATCAAAGATAAGCATGGTAATAGTGAAAATAATGCTAATACATCTACCCAATATACATGAGGCAATAATATGATATAATTACAAGAAACACTTATAATAAATAATAAACAACAAAATTATATAATACAATACAATATAATAAAGTAGAATATATAATAATCCCCGGTTAATTTACAGAAACAATATAGATGTCACAGTGAAATACAATGATAAATTGTTAACATTATATTAACAATTAGCATAAACAATATGTACAACATGATTCATACTGGGTTACATAATAAATGAGGAAATATCAATCATATAATATAATACAATAATACTCAAAAAAACTATATTGGTACAGGGAACAATTATGATGTTACAGAAAAATATGTTGTTACAGAAAAATATACAGACATCAACATGATATGTAAAGTCTAAATACTATAATGTTACATATTACAATATTAAAATATTAAAAAATTAAAAAATTAAAAAATTAAAAAATTAAAAAATTAAAAAATTAAAAAATTAAAAAATTAAAAAATTAAAAATTTAAAAAATTAAAAAATTAAAAAATCAAGACATCTTATATGATATATAAAGTTTAACTATCTCAATGTTATATATAATAAACGGTAAGTAATAAGGATCTATATCATAATGTAATATATTTTTAAAATTGGCATAAAATATGTAAATAAATACTTATAGTTTCAAGGTTAGTAGACAGACATGTGTGGATGAGTGAACGAAGCCAGACAGTGAATCTGGGATAAAACAATATAGAATATAGGATAAATATAGAATATAGGATAAAACAATATAGAATATAGGATAAATATAGAATATAGGATAAAACAAATAAATACAATCAACCGGAAATTACAAAACAAGGCAAATGTATACACACTTAGGCCTCGCGTGCATTAAGAAATTTGGTAAACACCAAGGAAAGCGATCATTTTAAATGACTAAATCCTATCTGATAAATTAATATTAAAAATATCAAACCCATCCAATAAGGTAGTATAAAATTAGCTATAGTCTAAGTCATTAAAGTATATAAACTTTAATGTATCGTTACAAATGTTTACAAAAAGGAATAAAATTACACTATCATATACGTAACGATATCTAAAAAACTGACTTAAGTAGAGTTAAGGTAGGCTAATGGGGACAGAATTAACAAAATATATGGAGGGTGCGAAGTGGCATAAAATATATTCGATATACTATAATAAATAATAGAACAGAGCATAAAAGAGGGGGGGGGTTTAATATAATCGTATTCAATCTAGAGGGGTTGACAATAAGTTTATGCAGTGCATGGGGGGGGGGGAAGAAGGAGGGGGGTTCGATAGATAAATCAGAATAGACTTAGAAATAAAAATAGAATTAAAAATAGAATTAAAAATAAAAATAAAAATAAAAATGATGTTAAAATTAAAAATTAAAGTTAATGATAATAAAAGAAGGCTATATGGTATAAAAGGGATCTTAAGATCCCTTTTATACCATATAGCCTTAACTGGTGTTTAGTAGCACGATCTAACCACCTTTCTGCACATAGTAAGTTTTGTAATCTCTGTATACTTGAGACAGACTCTATTATTTTCTCTAGCGTACCTTTACTGAATAGAAAGTCTGAGATATTCTCTTCTTGCCCCCATGCAATTTCTAATTCTTACTTTTATTATAAACCCAAATGTTCTAGTAGTACAAATCGTACCCATTAGCAGATATATTCCATTACTTAGTTTTTTTGTTTGGGTTCTTTTGTTTGCCAGCACTATTGTTATCATTGGTTTTTGATGACTCTTCATTCTAGCTCTCATAATCATTTAGCCACTGTACCATATCTATGTCTTCACTATTACACCTTGTTAGTATACATAAGATTACACACGTTACTATCTTTATATATTCTTATATATTCTGTTATTATCATTAACTTTAATTTTTAATTTTAACATCATTTTTATTTTTATTTTTATTTTTAATTCTATTTTTAATTCTATTTTTATTTCTAAGTCTATTCTGATTTATCTATCGACTCCCCCCTCCCCCCCCCCCCCATGCACTGCATAAACTTATTGTCAACCCCTCTAGATTGAATACGATTATATTAACCCCCCCCCCCTCTTTTATGCTCTGTTCTATTATTTATTATAGTATATCGAATATATTTTATGCCACTTCGCACCCTCCATATATTTTGTTAATTCTGTCCCCATTAGCCTACCTTAACTCTACTTAAGTCAGTTTTTTAGATATCGTTACGTATATGATAGTGTAATTTTATTCCTTTTTGTAAACATTTGTAACGATACATTAAAGTTTATATACTTTAATGACTTAGACTATAGCTAATTTTATACTACCTTATTGGATGGGTTTGATATTTTTAATATTAATTTATCAGATAGGATTTAGTCATTTAAAATGATCGCTTTCCTTGGTGTTTACCAAATTTCTTAATGCACGCGAGGCCTAAGTGTGTATACATTTGCCTTGTTTTGTAATTTCCGGTTGATTGTATTTATTTGTTTTATCCTATATTCTATATTTATCCTATATTCTATATTGTTTTATCCTATATTCTATATTTATCCTATATTCTATATTGTTTTATCCCAGATTCACTGTCTGGCTTCGTTCACTCATCCACACATGTCTGTCTACTAACCTTGAAACTATAAGTATTTATTTACATATTTTATGCCAATTTTAAAAATATATTACATTATGATATAGATCCTTATTACTTACCGTTTATTATATATAACATTGAGATAGTTAAACTTTATATATCATATAAGATGTCTTGATTTTTTAATTTTTTAATTTTTTAAATTTTTAATTTTTTAATTTTTTAATTTTTTAATTTTTTAATTTTTTAATTTTTTAATTTTTTAATTTTTTAATTTTTTAATATTTTAATATTGTAATATGTAACATTATAGTATTTAGACTTTACATATCATGTTGATGTCTGTATATTTTTCTGTAACAACATATTTTTCTGTAACATCATAATTGTTCCCTGTACCAATATAGTTTTTTTGAGTATTATTGTATTATATTATATGATTGATATTTCCTCATTTATTATGTAACCCAGTATGAATCATGTTGTACATATTGTTTATGCTAATTGTTAATATAATGTTAACAATTTATCATTGTATTTCACTGTGACATCTATATTGTTTCTGTAAATTAACCGGGGATTATTATATATTCTACTTTATTATATTGTATTGTATTATATAATTTTGTTGTTTATTATTTATTATAAGTGTTTCTTGTAATTATATCATATTATTGCCTCATGTATATTGTGTAGATGTATTAGCATTATTTTCACTATTACCATGCTTATCTTTGATATTTTTGATGTGCAAACTTCCAATAGGGCTTAATTTCTGTGTAATAGAAAGTGGATATGTGTATTGTAATATGTGTGTGTGTGTGTGTGTGTGTGTGTGTGTGTGTGCGCGCACATATATACATGTATATATTATACCTTTTGATTTTTAATTTGGAATTTTAATGTTGGTATAGATATATTATTATTATAATGTATTATACTGTGTTATATATAACTCCTGCTCTATATAACCAAATTTGTCTAGATTTAAGTTGGTGACTTTGGACTATATTTGTAATATGGTTCTTAATGTTATCTACATCCTTAGTTATTATAATTTTATTATTTTTATCTTCATTTTTATTATCGTATATCTTTGTAAGACATTAGTGTATGTAAACTCCATATTCTTCAGAGTTTCTGGCTTGTATCTGCCGAAATTACCTCTTGTTGTTTTGATTGCCCTGATGAGTCCTTAATAGGACGAAACATTGTCGGCTAATAAAAACTTTTGATGTATTAAAGGATTCTTTGTTTTACTCTCTTAATATATATATATATATATATATATATATATATATATATATATATATATATATATATATATATATATATATATATATATATATGTAGATAAATCTACCAAGAGTTTACGGTAGTGTCCAATCCGTATGAAGAACTCAATGTATTCCGGATATCATGGAAAGAAGAAATGTAATGAAAAATCACTTTCGGTGAAAGATAAACGGTATACAGAGTCAAGATAAAATATTAAACAAATAATGAATAAACAATTCCTTATATTAAACAAAAAAAGTTCATTATTTAACGATCGTTTCTAGGATATATATGTGTTAGAGTTGGCATGCATATTCAACAGATCTATGTACAAAATTATACAAAATTATACAAACTATCAAGATTAAATATACATACCAACACATATATACGCCGTCTTCAGAAATTATTTCTGAAGACGGCGTATATATGTGTTGGTATGTATATTTAATCTTGATAGTTTGTATAATTTTGTATAATTTTGTACATAGATCTGTTGAATATGCATGCCAACTCTAACACATATATATCCTAGAAACGATCGTTAAATAATGAACTTTTTTTGTTTAATATAAGGAATTGTTTATTCATTATTTGTTTAATATTTTATATATATATATATATATATATATATATATATATATATATATATATATATATATATATATATAAGTTAACAAGGTCATACAAACTGAGACGATGGTTAAGAAGTGATTAACCACCAGAGCCAAATAAGCAAACAAGCTAAACGGGTTAAACAAAATAAGATATGATTGAAATAGTTACTCGGACCCTCGGGGAAGATGGAATACTCCGAATTTGGGTTTCTGCAACACCTAAATCAATAATACTGTCTGCTTATAAAAAATAAGCTTTTGGTATAATGATCGAACAAGGCATCGCTTTCTCAACAGGCATTTTGTTCTTCGTGGTCCAGAATCTCACAGGTTATGAAAGCAGATGTGAGGTTCTAAGGGGAGAAAACCCCTATTTTTGCCAGTGAATTCAGCATGTGTAGTTATTACAAAAATTTGCAAAAACCGCACAAAACGAATAAAGCTCTCTACCGAGTTGTTTTTAAAATAAACTTAAGCGATTAATCAGTCAAATATAATTAACTAAAAAGCCACAAAATTAATTGGTTAATCGCTTGACTTGGGAGATTAATACAAATATAAATTTAGCGAGAATCGCATTTCGGTGGGTAGAAATTAGCGAAACGCAACTTCCATAATGTGTAGACAAGCGCTCCATGGATATGAAGATACCAGAGCTATAAACATAAGTTAAAAAGGTCATACAAACTGATATATATATATGAGGGAGCAGCCATTGGCGTCAGCATAGCTGGCGATGTTGCCAATCTATTTATAGTATAGTGGGAAAGGAGACTCAGAGAACTCCTAGAAGAGAACTCCATAGCCCTCGTCATGTACTCTCGTACGTAGACGATATTAATATAGTAATATGAACTCACGCACAAGAGAGTACCAATAAACCTGAATTAGAAAATAGCACAATGGAGAGCATCCAGCAGATAGCTAACTCCATACAACAGAGTATAACCTTAACTGTTGACTACCCTTCCAAACACCCTAACAATAGGCTACCAGTATTAGACGCGGAACTCTGGTTAAACACTATAGAGGAGGGGGCTCAAATTCTCCACTCACTCTATGCTAAACCCATGGCCTCCAAATACCTGATACTCAAAAACTCAGCAATGTCCAATAGTGCTAAGTTTAATATTCTGATCGCAGACTTGATAAGAGTGATGAAGAATGTGTCCCGCATGTGTGACCCAACTGAAATGGAAAGACACATCCAACACTTCATCAATCGCATGCAGTTCTCTGGCTACAACCAAAGAGACAGAATCAGAGTATACGAAGGAGCCACGGAGAAGTATAAGATCTTCATAGAACTGGACATGAAAGGAATTTGCCCATTATACAGGAGCAAATCATGGAATAGCTTAGATAGGACTAAACATAAGATAGGGAAATTCACTTCATGGCACGACAACCAGAAATACCAAAGCGTCATGTTCGTGGATGCTACCCCTGGAGGGTAATTAGCTAAGCAATGTAGAAAGGCCCTAAGATAGACCCATCTAAAGATTAAAGTGGTAGAAAAGACAGGAACTACTATAAACACCTCGATCAGCAAGACACCCCTTTAAGAAATCCCACTGTACGAATAAGAAATGTGTTATATGTAGAATGAACCCTCAGATAAATTGTAAAACTGGAAATGTAGTCTATAGCATAAGATCTACAGAGGGTACTTGCAGAAACATGACAACGACATATATAGGTGAGACAGCTCGAAGCATAGGAGAAAGAGTAGACCATATAGTGTTTTTGTTGATTATGTTATGGTAGCGGTGTTGTGGTGGGAAGTGTTTTTCGAGGAGCCTAAAGAAGATTTTCCCGATTGGTGTTGCAACCGCGGGATTGGAGGGGGGAGGTGAACCACGTTACGAACCACAACACCGCTACCACAACATAATAAACAAAAACACTATCAAACTCTCCTACAGCACCACATCCAACTTCGCACAAAACATCGCCTCCTCAAACAACAAGAAACTCAACGCCTATGGAAGAAACAACCAAGACATTAGTGGAGAGCCGACCAGGAGGTGTAACTGCCCTGATAGATCTACGTGCCCCCTCAACAACAGATGCCGAGAACGTAACGTGATCTACCAATGCAACATGAGGACGGAAAACCCAAACAAAGCCTATATAGGATTAACCGCTTGTGACTTTAATACCCGGCTCTACCAACACCGACATACGTTCAGAAACCCGGTCCCGCGACATGCCACTACACTTTCGGGCCACATCTGGGTCCTCCAAGATAATAACATCACATACCATCTTACTTAGAGATTACTTTCCAGAGCTAAATCCTACACGGGAGGACGCCACCCGTGTAACTTATACTCGGGGGAAACAATACAAATGCTGTTTACGAAGCACCAACTCCTAAACAAAAAAGACGAACTTGTAATTGCATGTAAACACCGATTGCTTAGGACCTACCTCGCTCTCAAACCCCCTCATGACCCGGGTGGGTAGACACTGGCTGCAACATACTTCTTTTCCCCACTTGCCGAGCAAGATAGGGGAAACCCCAGCATACATAAGTAGATGTACTTCTTTTCTTCTTTCCCTTTATCTCTTCTTCTCACTTCCTTCCACTCCCTCTTCTCTTCCTTTTCCTTTTTTCTCTTTCGCCTACTCTGAGGCAGCCAATCGGGCTTTTGTAGCCTCAGTATCCTCACCCCAGTAAATTCTATATAGAATTGGCCGAAAACGCAATACCAGCTAAAAATATAGCAGCTGCTTTAGAATCTAGTGTTTTTTTGTTTTTTTTATTTATTTATTTTTATATTATTATTATCATTATTTATTATTTTTTAATTTTTTAATCTCAATTTATTAACTTTTTAATTTTATAACTTCCCACACTCAGATTCCTCCAGAATTCTTTTTCGTCTGCTTTCTAGCTAGCCAAATTTCATACACACTCCTTAGAATTTGCTGTATGGAATTCACTTTCAACGCTTGACCGGCTCCACCCACTCCCTCATTGTTCTACAGGCAAGTTCAGCCACCCCACCTCCCACCCACCGCCATGAAATATTTAATTGTGTTTACAAGAAATTTTGACCAATTCTTTTGACAACTACAATCTTCCCATATAAGGAATTACCCCTCGAAAAGTTCGGCTATTTATTACCACGCTAAAAATTCTGATTCAGTCCAGAAATAGCCGTCGAAACGGCTTGAGCTCTGCCGTCGGGGTCTTGAATATTTTCCTATATATATATAATGTAGGAGGTGAGTTTTATTGTAGCACAATAAAGCAATGCAAATATCCGATAAGTAGCACTCTACAGTTTGTAGGACTGGAGTATAAATAATATAAGATCAAAAGATGGTTAAAAGAGTTCCAAGTATTTTATTATGCGCATTTCAAAAACAAATATCATCCCATGATGATATTTGTTTTTGAAATGCGCATAATAAAATACTTGGAACTCTTTTAACCATCTTTTGATCTTATATTATATATATATATATATATATATATATATATATATATATATATATATATATATATATGTCTAATAGTAGCTAAGATGCTTCCATAGCTGGCATGCCGGTTGAGCAATAGACGTGTCCGAGGAACCTGTGAATCCAGAGTTAGGTTCCTCGGACACACAGATCGCACCTCGAGCTTTTCGGTGGGAAACAATTGTAACACACAATAAATTAAGTTCCGATGCATCACTTATTTTTCGTTTTCCATGCTATATATATACATATAAATAATATAATATAATCTCTCTCTCTCTCTCTCTCTCTATATATATATATATATATATATATATATGTATATATATATAACCTATGTTTATTGCTCTGGTCTTTTTTAGGCCATGGAGAGCTTGCCAGCATGACTCGGAAATTGCGTTACGTTTCGCTTTTTCTACCCGCCGAAATGCGATTCTCGCTGAATTTTTATATATATATATATATATATATATATATATATATATATATATATATATATATATATATATATATATATATATATATATATATATATATATATATATATCAATGATATTAATAAATGGAAACTATATTTATGAAACCATATTTATTTTATTATATATATTTCAAGGGTACCAAAAAAACTTTGGTACACCCTCATCAGATAAAATACAAAATTTGTTTTATAAATAGTGACATACCCGAGAAACCCGACCTTATCTGTTCAGGTTCCGTTTGGATATCCAAACGGAACCTGAACCGATAAGGTCTGATTTATCAGGTATGTCACTATTTATAAAACAAATTTTGTATTTTATCTGATGAGGGTGTACCAAAGTTTTTTTTGGTACCCTTGAAATATATAAAATAAAATAAATATGGTTTTATAAATATAGTTTCCATTTATTAATATCATTGATATAATACTCCAGGAAATTTGTCGAATGCTTCGAATATGTTATAAATAAATTTGTTGAATTACCAGCAAATTAAATATCTCTTTGCTTACATATATATATATATATATATATATATATATATATATATATATATATATATATATATATATACATATACATATATATATATATATATATATATATATATATATATATATATATATATATATATATATATATATATATATATATATATATATATATGTATATATATATATATATTGAATAAAGCTGAAACTGTTTAGAATTTCAATGTTCATGCAGTTTCTTCTCAATATTTTCCAGAAAACGTAACGGACAATATGGTAAAATTATTCTATATATTAAAGTAATTTGAGTGTTTGGTTTGATTAGTTGTGGATGAAAACAAAGAAGTGAAAGAAAGTACTGAAATGGAGAAGACCGACTAGCCGGCTTTGTATGAAACGGGATGGTTGAAATGTATAACAAAGAAATGCACAATATTGAATAACGGTTATTTGGAATAAAAAAAATAACGGAATCAAAGAATTTGTAACGATTTATCGTGATGAAATATCTTTTAACACGATTAAAAGTACTCCTAAGCAATTGTTTAGTATTCATCTGTTAAACAATAGTGAGTCACTATTATCAACTCTTCTCTTCTTTTCTAGAAGTTAGCCGTCGATATTGTTTTAAAAAATCGTTTATCAAAGAGTGTTTTATGAAGTTAGCGATACAGGAATGAACCCCGTGACGTTTAATGTCTCAAACATTATATATGTATATACTTACACACACATGTGTATGTGGGGCAAAATAATTAACTTCATAGGCTAATAAACTAAGAGATGAAAATCTCTCATAAAGAAACTTTTCCTTTATACACACACACAAAAACACACGCGCGCGTGCACACATACACACATACACACACACACTCACAACATACACACATGCACACGTACATACATACGCATATATACGTATGTATATATATATATATGTGGGGGTGGGGGTGCGCGTGTGTGTCTGCGCGCGTCTGTGCGTATGTATAGAGGAACGCATATATATGCATATGTGTATGTGTGCATGTGTGTATGTTGTGTATGTGTGCGCCTTCCTCTATACACACGCACACACACACACACACACACATACACACATACATATATATATATATATATATATATCAAAAGTATATATTGAGTAAGAAACTCAGAGTAGTAGTTCCTTACAATTAAAATAGCTCAAGGAAAACATTTTCTGAGCCTTACGATATAATTGTTTCTACTTTTGGCACAAGGCCAGCAATTACTCAGTGAATTACTGGTACTTTATTTTATCGACCCCGTAAGGATGAAAAGCAAAGTTAACCTCGGCGGGATTTGAACTCAGAATGGCAAGGGCCGTAACTCTATGCGTCAAAGCATGACGTCCGATCCTCTACCGATACTGCCAATCCACCGATGATATAATTTAATATAATAAAGAGAGGTAAACACAGATATATACATATATACGTTCAAATCATAAGGGACCTAAACCGCTGGGGTGAATAAAATACTAACTATGAACAATACGGTTTGCCAGACTCAATTAAAAGAATAAATTAAGAAATAGTATGTGGTAACTATCAAACATCCAGACAGTCTTTGGTAAAACTGTTTCGCATCAAGTGAAGGGAATCACAATTCGATTGCTCTTCAGTGGATGTACAAATTAGTAAACCTTTCACTTCTAGCTTTCTTAGAAGACTAAATGAGGCGCGTGTTTAGAATAACGCACATGACATTCAGTACCTACCGTGTCTCGTAAAACGTATGTTACTAAAAATAGCAGCCAGATTTACTCGACATTTGTCAAAAGTTTATTTTGAGTTAGAAACTCAGAGTAGTCCCTTACAATTAGCCCAAGGGAAAATGTTCTGAGCCTTATAATATAATTTAATATAATAAGGAGAGATAAACACAGATATATACATATATACGTTCAAATCATTTAGGTCCTTATGATTTGAACGCATATATGTATATATAATCTGTGATTATCGCTCTTTATTACATTAAATTACATATACATATCTATACTATAAAGCTGACGGCCGTATGTAGGTAACAAACTTTCCGCCAAATGGTTGGACCAAACCGCACCAAATTTGCACCATAGATGTAACTTCTTCCAAGTAAAAAAGTGAGGGTCTTTTTGTTTACTGAATTTTGTTAAAAGGTTAAAGGCATTATTTAAATATTCACTTCTTTAAAATTTAAAATGTCAATAGTTCCGGTTATACGTCATTCCTCACTTTTTCTTATGACGTCGCACAACATTCCCCTCTTTTTCTTAGTCTGTATGTCTGACTGTCTGCATTAGATAACGTGTTTCGAAATATTTACTTCTACGTTCACAGACTGATTTTTTAAGTTTCAGAAGATCCCGTTAAGGGTGGAAGCAGCGATTCTTTGCTTAAACTTTAATCTGTTATTTTAATATATATATTCGTGTACAGATATTTTTGCATACACAAAAACAAAAACCTATTTATTTCACGAAAGCACAGACGGCTTATCGTCATTGTTACTGTTCGAGGTTAGAGGACCACAGTCTTTCCAAGATCTGAGAACCATCAATGACCATTAATGTTCCACTTACCATTTGGCTTGCCAGATGCGTGATATGTTACACGATGACAGCCATTGGCACCTCACCCTGCAAGAAGCAGCAACTGCTAAAGTCCCTATCAGCTGCGAAAACCTTTTGCTATTTTGCTGCACAACTGCGATCTCGCCGACCCTCTCGCACTGTGGAACAAACACCGTGAAAAATCTAGCTGAGGAGATCCTCCACCGCACACGCAGACACAATCCAAACGTAGCATACGATGTCGTTTTCAATGAGGCGCTCATTTGTCCTGAAAACAGTGTCCTGGAGATTGGTGGTAGGCCTCTAAGTCACTACAGCTTACCTGCTCCTGACAGGAGTATCCAGAGGTCAACGTCTACAGAGCTTCTCTGCGAGACGAGCTACGAGATCAGTGATTCTCCCATGGTCAATTGTATGTAGAATGCTCTAGGGTGAGCTCGCCAAACAATCTCTCCATCTTTGCTCCGGAGGGTCGAATAAAAAAATATTGTATACTCTGAGATTCTAACAATGTAATTTAAATATTTTCTGTTACTTGGAATTTCCATTATGGTTGTACAAATTATTGTTTGTTAAAAATGTGTTCTCTGTTCAGCCTTTATTGTTGAAACTATCAATTTTCTTTAACGTACTGGCTGCTGAACTGGGAATCCTAAAAACTATTCAAACCCAACTAGAGTGTAGGAAGGATTCCTGAAAAGATAAAATGCCGGTATACCTAGTCGGACGAGCCAGATAGTATATATATATATATATATATATATATATATATATTACAATGTATATATATAAACATATATACATATACATGTATATATACACAAACATATATACATGTATATATACATAGATATGTACATATTGGGAAAACCATGTGCCTTTTAGCAGTGCTTACTGCTAGAACACACACTCGGACGGACGAGAACGAAAAACTTGTTGACGAAGTAAACTCCACGGTTCTATCCTCAAAAACCATTAACTTGCAGACTGTTGCAAGTGGATTTTGTCGATTTCGGATTTACAGAAACATAGCGGAGATGTATATTGTATGTGATGTATATTATATGGTATATATTATGTGTTGTGTATGATATAGACGCGATGGTCCAGGTCAGACAAAAACCTTTTCCTGAGTTCAGTTTTTTTCGTCGCTATGGTCACTGCGACCCTTCTATCGGTCGCTGAATTCGATTTGCAAAGCTGTCTAAACGTAATGTTATAACTCTCGGGTAATATACCCTATTGAGTGCTTAGCTGTACACCGGGAGTGCATTCGTTAGCTTGGCTGCAACAAAAGCTTTGTTGATGCTGTACTAAATTTTGTATATATATATATATATATATATATATATATATATATATATATATATATATACATATGTATGTATATAATGGTAGAACACTGGGAGCTTATATTCGTAGTAAGAAGAGCACTCAGAGTTCTGTAGAAGTTAGTCCCACAACAGTTAGTAAACCATTTTCGTGCACGCGCGTTTCACCTTGCGGATCTTCAATTCGAGTTATGGTTCGAAGCCGAAAAAGTCAGTATGAAGTTGGCTGTTCATGCTCAAGGTCATCGACAAGGGCCACAACTCAAGTTAAACTGATGAAAGGGAGAAAATTGAGATCATTCTGGATTAAAATAGTTTGAGTCCATACTGGATGGAATTAGTCTGGGTCCTTGTAGTTACAGCAATAAGTACTTGGCTGCGTGTGGACATCGATTATAGAAATCAGATCTTGTATTTAGACAGGCACTGTTACATAATCCCTGCAGGATATTTATTCGTTCCTCGATGCACAGCTCACAAGATATATTTCCATTTCCGTATAGCCTAGATTCTGTCAGAACTTTCCATTGATTGGAGTAGTCATTGAGTGACCATATGTGGCTTGCGAGCTTCGTGGAAGATTATTTTTCCGGGTATATAATGGTTAAGGAAGCGTTCTTTAAGCCGGCCCTCCACCATACCTCCATATGTTTTGACCTCCTGTTGTTGGTTTCTTCGGGTAGATGTAACTTCAGCTTCATAAACTAAAGCGCATGTGTTGTTGAAGCAGGCATGTTTCTGGCTTTTTGCAAGAGCACTGTGGATAGTTGTATTGTCTTTAATGCGTCGAAACATGAGACCCACAACAGACAACTGAACTTACGTTTGTGTTTCCCTTACATTTCCAAACACGCTTTATTAGTAACCACACAGCACATTGTCCTTTTATATATATATGTGTGTGTGTGTGTGTGTGTGTGTGTGTGTGTGTGTGTGTGTGTGTGTGTGTGTGTGTGTGTGTGTGTTTAATGGTAGCTATGATGCTTCCATAGGCGGTATGCCAGTTGAGCACTCTATGTTCTTACAGAGCAGAGTGTGATATAATATAAAACGAAAAATCAGTGATGCATCTGGACTTTATTGTGTTACAATTGTTTCGCCGGCAGATAGCTCGAGACAGGATCATTGTATGGATCTGTCTGATTCTAGATCTGCAGGTTCTTCGGACACATGCAATACTTTCGGAACAAAATTTCTCACTGGGGTGTTATCTGCAAAAAACATCTTCCTCTCTTGTCTTGCTATTGGCTGTTGTTTTTCTACGTCATCATAAATTCTGGTCAATATTTGCTGCCATACTGGCCATCAGCTTCTTCCTCCTTCCTCCTTCTTCCTTCTTCCTTCTTCCTTCTTCCTTCTTCTTTTTCTACGTCATCATAAATTCTGGTCAATATTTGCTGCCATACTGGCCATCAGCTTCTTCCTCCTTCCTCCTTCTTCCTTCTTCCTTCTTCCTTCTTCCTTCTTCCTTCTTCTTTTTCTACGTCATCATAAATTCTGGTCAATATTTGCTGCCATACTGGCCATCAGCTTCTTCCTCCTTCCTCCTTCTTCCTTCTTCCTTCTTCCTTCTTCCTTCTTCCTTCTTCTTTTTCTACGTCATCATAAATTCTGGTCAATATTTGCTGCCATACTGGCCATCAGCTTCTTCCTCCTTCCTCCTTCTTCCTTCTTCCTTCTTCTTTTTCTACGTCATCATAAATTCTGGTCAATATTTGCTGCCATACTGGCCATCAGCTTCTTCTTCCTTCTTCCTTCTTCCTTCTTCTTCTTCTTCTTCTTCTTCTTCTTCTTCTTCTTCTTCTTCTTCTTCTTCTTCTTCTTCTTCTTCTTCTTCTTCTTCTTCTTCTTCTTCTTCTTCTTCTTCTTCTTCTTCTTCTTCTTCTTCTTCTTCTTCTTCTTCTTCGTCTTCTTCTTCTTCACCACAGCGGGTCGTGTTAGAAGCAGCCGCCTCCAATTGATCCGTCTGGATCCCCAAGAGAGGCCAACCAAGCTCATAGATGTTATCCAACCATCTTTTTCGGGCTCTACGCCTGGATCTCCTAATGGTTGGTCTTGCTCTTAAAATCGGCCCGGTGATTCTTTCCTGGGACATTCTAACCACATGTCTTTAGTATCGGAGCTGTCATCACTCAATTCGGAGAAGTAGCGGTTCTACCTGGAGCGACTCTCTGATCTCTGAGCTCCGCACTCTATCGAGTAACGTTACGCAAAAGACCCTTCGGAGGAACCTCTTTTCGGCCGCTTGTATTCTTGATCGTATTCTTTCGGTCATTACTCAAGATTCATGACTGACCATAGGAAAGGGTTGGCACGAAAACCGAATTGAATATAGCGAGTTTGGCTTTTACACCTACCTCCCTTCTTCTAGTTACCGAATGCTGAAGCTCGCGCATTACTGCACCAGATCCTGCAATTCAGCAATTTAATTCAGTCTCCTGCTTTCCATCACCCAGAATGGAGACCGTTCAGTTCAGTAAGTTCTGATCCAGCTGTTTGTTAAAAGTTATGCATGTGAAATACACACAAAGGTTTAATGAGGTACATATTAACCAACAACAAAACAAAAATCAATGGCCCTAAGGTATGATGCTCAAAGCAAAGACAGAGTGCTTTATCATCACTGCCCAAGATCAACTTCTTAGCACCAGTTCATACCTCCATCGCATCATTAACGAGGGCACAGGCAAAATGTGTGGGATATGTGGAACCTATGAGAAAACCTTTAGCCACATAATTTTTGGCTGCCCAATATTGGAAACCCATGAGTATATCGAACAATTCCGCACTATAACTACAAAATATTCCGGGAATGTAACACTAAAGTTCTTAATAAATGATATTACCACAAACCAGAAACAGTCGCCAAGTATGGTTATGTTACTATCCGATGGGATATGCCAACGCAGTTAGATATGGAAATCAAAGAAGACAGACCAGACATGATAATTAAAAGCAATAAAAATAAAACCTGTATACTGATTGATATGTCAATACCAGCAGACAGTAATACATCAGTTAGGTTCATGGAAAAACTGTGTAAATAAAGATTTTCAATATATTGAAGTATTTATTTGAGGACATGACTATCCAAACCGTACCAGTCGTGATCGAAGTCATTGGGATAACAAAACAAAAAGGAGTGGAAATGTTCACCTACAAACTCCCAAGAAAGGACGTCCTACAAGGCCGACACAAAGCATAACACGAAGAACAGCACAGGACGGTATAAATGGCCGTTTCTCGTATAAAAATAAAAACAAAACATAAAACAATAACAAAGGATGTAACCCAAAAATGAAACAAACGAAAATTCACCAATAGGCCGGAGAATTCCGATGGTCACTCGTGGAGAAAGCCCACAAAAAAGCAATGGTGAGCCTTATCATCAGGGTAAGTGCGCTCTCCCAGTTGTCCATCTCTAATCTACAAGCGCATACAGAGCAGGCCCATTCACTTGGGCCATGCTCGCCTCTCTTACCCATCTTTCAACAAATTGTTGAGAAGGTAGCACCTCCCTCTCCATTCTGAAATATGAAAATATTAATCAGGGCTTCACATAACTTTTAACAAACAGCTGGATCAGAAATTACTGAACTGTCCATCACACGACATATTTCACCATAGCCACCAAGCAGATAAAAAACTACCGGCCCTGGGGCAATCTTCACAGTGAACTCAGCTGATAGCTGGATCCATCCTACACGCGACAGCATGTGTTCGACATAAACCCACAGGTCAGCAGCGCTCGGACTCTGGACGGTTTCGTTGCCCTGCGCGAATCTCAGACAAATCCGGCTGATGGCACTTCTATGCCTGTAAAGTTTATCCTGTACTCGCAAAGCTCCTCAGTAGCACTGTGAGTGGCTGAAGACATTCCAGTTTCCAAACGCTCCCTGTCGGTCTTCGCTTCACCCAGGACTGCAACTCCGTCAAGGAGATGGGCTGAGGAAAAACGCGTCTAGCAAACGGTGACTACACCTGTTCACCGCCAGGGAAGAATTGGAGACGTCGAAACCTCAGCGCACGTGTACGCATCATTAGCCACGGTATGCCCGGTCCTCAACGTAGCGCTGTACTATCGGAGCGCGGCCCTTCCACAAAATGCGAAAAACAAACCCTCCTGTGCAGTCAGGTCAGGCGGTAGTAGATGACGGGTGCGATGATGACCTTGTTCATCACCTCTGTCCGACCTTTCAGGGACAGAATCCTTTCCGCCCATTTCTGGGTGAGAGAACTACCCTGCGCGTCACCTCATCCGAGTTTTTGTCCGAACTAGACCCTGAGCAACTCTGCCGATCCATCCGTCCAGCGCCTGACGACGCTGTTGAACGGCATGGACTTGTCTCTCCAGGAGCTGAGTACAAGCCAACTGACTTTTGCGCATCTAGAATTGCTCCTGTCAACCTTTAAAATTCCTGCAAAAAGGTGCCGAACATCTAGATTTCCGCGGTGTTCGACACCATCACGGTAATGTCGTCCACATATGCCGTCACAGCCTTTTCACGCCCAGATTCGAGTGGCATGCACTGCAACAGCTCCAGCTTCCGGAGTAAAAACTGGAGAATCAATATATACAGAAGGGAGGAGAGAAAGCACTCTTGGTGGACTAATCGCGCAATCTAAAATGTTTTCAAAGGATGGCCATTAACTTTGACTACCGAGCAGTTATCACTCAGCATTGCAGCGATCCAGTCTTTAAAGACGAGATCAAAGCCAACTGACTTGAGAATACCTTCCAAGTATCGATAGTCGACCCCCATCGAATGCTTTCGATTGATCTAAATTGATCAGAGCCCCATCGAATTCAGGTTTACAACCTACCCTCTCTATGATGTATCACATGAGATGGAGGTGGTCGTGATTGCGCATGTTTGCGCCTCCCCTACCAAATGCTTGACGACAAGCGCCAACCTCTTCGCTAAAACCTTGGCCAAAATCTTAATTTGTGTTTAGTAGAGTTATGGGCCTGATTTTGTCTAATATATCCTTCTTGTTCAGATCTTTCCTTATCAGCATCACTACACCCCGGCTTACAGAACGGGGAGTACTCCCGTTCTGCTGCCAGTTGTAGTAGAACGCTTCCTTCGAGGAGATCGGAGAATAAGTCTAGCATATCGAGTAAATCTCGTAGTGCAGACCATCCAAACCGAGTGACTTACGCCTCGTGCATCCAACTAGGGCATTCCGAATCTCGGTTTAAGGTTTCGGCCTATTGCAGCACTCAGCATCGGCTGGGGAAGGACGCAGTAGGCCGATGAAGTAGCGACTGAATTCCGACCCACTGCTCGCCCTGAACAGCTGTGCAAAGCGCTGGCGAAAGGCGTAACATATCTGCCTGAAATCGTTCCGCACGCATTGATCTCGGTCCGTCAAAGACAGAATTGTGGGTATTTATACCACGCTGCGCCTCTGTCATGCGAGCCCGTCAGGTGCTAATCTGTGTGTCTTATTTAGGTCGACCATACAGATCACGAACCTGTGATCTGAATAGGCGACCATTTGAAAGTGTGGACAACCTATACTATCCTTTTCTATTGACCTAATAAAAAAACCTATCTATATACGATGTAGACTACCCTAAGCGATTGGTCCAGTTCCATACTGGTGCATTAGGGAAATATAGTCGTTACATGTCAGACAGTTGGAATTAGCTGATCAGGTACTCCCACACAAACCCTGCATGCGTCTAAGATGCCGTTCCAACCCCCCCACTAACAGTAAAGGGCGAGACGTTCCTAGAATAATTTCCAGGCGCCTAAAGAAGTGCGGCCGTCCGGCCAGGTCGTAGCGTAGACGGCCACCAGTCTAAAGGCACCACCTTGCTACTATCACGCCCAGGACCACCAACTTACCGTCCGAGTCCAGGAAGATAGAACCTTACCTCGAGATCCAGGCCTTTCCTAAACAGCACTGCTACCCCACCTCCCATTCCCGACCGACTACGATATGCGAAGATCTGTTAGTCGTCGAAAACAGGGGCTAATGCGCGCGTCTCAGAAATCCTGGTTTCGCTGACGGCAGTCACATCCATATCAATTGACCTGTGGTCGTTAAGCAGGCGACCCTACTTCCAGGACGACACCAGGTCACGAACATTTCAAATTCCTACTCTTAGGAAGGCCATGTTGGCAGGCTAAAAGAGAAAGGAAAGATTTACTTACCTCCCGGGGCCTTGTTAAGGTTGGGTGGTTCGACTTTCATGGTTGATGGGGAAGATCTTACTAATGTTTTTGTAGGTGTTTATTGGCATCCGCACCAACAGAAGTGTTTGGGGTACTTTGAAGGTATAGTTGCCAAAAATCTGCCCCTCTTTCTCAATGTCTTTTTATTTGCATTTTTCTTTTTCTGTCTCTTTTTTTTTGGGGGGGGGGGGGCGGTTTTAGCGTTCCCCTTCATCTTCCCTTGGAGATGAGGAAGAATTAGTGTCTGAAGACTCTGTGTCCGGGTGTGATTTACATCTAGGATGGGTTAGTTTTTTTTCCGTCTAAGACGCTGGTTTGAATTCACCACATGTTATAACCTGGTGGGATGCCAGGAACCTTTACCCTTACAATCCTTCTTCCTTGGTAGGAAGGGTACAGTATAAATTGGTCCGTTTGAACGGCGACCACTGAGGGTTTCATAGCTAGATTTTCGCTCTTAAAGAACATTGAAATGATTGTATATTGTCTTGCCCTAGTCAGGCATTATGCCTTTCTGTGCTCTTTCGCATTCATTCTGTGGTGCTAACTGTAGGCGTCTGGATATGCTTTCCACAGTTCTGTACGTCAACTTTTTCTGTCCAATGACACCAACCAACATCTCGGGTGGGACGACTATGTCTAACCATTATTTTTGGCGCTTGGCTAGAGCGGCTGCTTGGGTGAAATATACATTCTTGTTTTCTAAGTTCATTGTGATCATTTCCTTTGAATCCTTAACGGTAGCTGAAAATATGTTGTTCTTAACAGTTTTTGTGTTGTTGTTTGCGGTTGTCATGGTGGTGACGTCAGTGTTTTTTATATTTCTGTCGTTGTTGTCTTTTTATTCAATACTAGCAGTTTAGCCCGGCGTTGCTCGGGTTTGTTCGTTTGCTATGAAAAGTTACATACAGGTAAACGGGGCTTGAAAGCGAATAAGCTTATCAATTAAGTGCATAAAGCAGTTGAACCGGTTATTAAAAGTTAGGAAACAATTAGCATTTTGGACAATCAATGATGGGTTAATAATCTTGCAATAGCGAATTTAGCAGACCAAAGTTGCAAGATGGTGGCCCTGATGCCGCTGGGTGTCAGATCTGTCCGCCATGGGTGACCCTACCAGGAAATAGTTTTCCAAACGGCATAGCTCCAACACCTCCAACACCTGTACCAACATCTATAGCACCTCTTTGTAGACGATATTGCGTGTCATCCCTTGAGGAGTGCGAGCAAAAAATCCATTCCTGCTCCCTACGCGGGAACAGGCAACATAAAGTTGGCCATAGGAGAAGCATGGCTCTCCCAAATGGATGCCCGCCACCGACAATGTTTGCCCTTGTGACTTGTTAATGGACATGGCAAAACATGGTCTCATCGGGAATTGGGATCGCCGGAAATCGAACAGGATATCTGACGCCGAGGGGAAAAGGTTCATCCTTGGAATGAAAACATTCTCCCCTCTCCCGCACCCCGTTACAATGGTGGCCTCAATCAAGAGGGGCGTCAGTGATTTGACGACCATGCGAGTACCGTTGCACTGCTTTGGTGGACACAAGTTCCTTATTAGCATAATGGGACAGCCAACCCTAAGCTTAAGAATTTGAGGTGGGAGCCCTGGGGGCTCAAGAGAAGTTAATAACTCAACCGGATAATTAACGATATCGTCGGAGTCTGACGTCCGGTCGATAGATTTGAAGATGTGCTCTTTACCGGGAATCTTCTCAATCAGCTGCTCGTTAATAAAATTAACCATGGCATGTTTCGTAGCAAGGATGGCGCTTTCGCTAAGCCAATCGAGGTTTTTAAAGTTAGATGAAACATCATGAAAAACAGCTTCCCAAATATCATAAGGGCTGCTCACAATGTTGCACAGGGAATCGATTGCTATGCCGCCCTTGTCATCCACGGGTACCTTGCCCTCACCAAGTGCTAAAATGTTCTGAGCAAATTCTACATGGTTGTCACCATGCAAATGAGCACGCATATTTGTGCTCAGGTACAAACTCTTCACCTGGGACCACAACATGGACGACTTAAGGCAGGCACGCACTTCATCAGCTCTTGTCCCTTTTGGTATTACAGGCAGCGTTTGCCGAAAATCCCCTGATAGCAGAAGGGTTACGCCACCCGTATTAGCCGTAGAATCCCTAATGTCTTTCAGGGTCCTGTCCAATGCCTCAAGGTCACCCTTGTGTGCCATGTGCACTCATTCCAAACAATGAGGCAACATTTTTGGAAAACCAGTCTTCGTGTGAGCTCTTGCTGATATTGCATGTTGGTGTCTCAGTTTTTACTAAATCCAAGGGGAGTTTAAAGGTTGAATGTGCTGTCCTCCCTCCCGGCAGCAAAGTAGCAGCGAACCCGGACGATGCAACGGCCAACGCAATTTTTTTCTCCTGACGAATCTTAGCGAGAATCAATTTCGTTGTAAAAGTTTTTCTGGTACCCCCAGGAGCATCGAGAAAGTAAATACCCCCAGTCTGATTTTGAACCGCGTCAATGATAGTTAAATAGGCCAACCTTTGGTCCGACAGAAGTTTGGGCTCATTTTCCTCTAAGTACTGGGAAATACATTCGATGTCATATACTGTTTCCCGCAACATATCCGGGGCCAACGTGTTAGCTTCCTCTCTGACCGTTGACGGCAAGCCATACGTTGCCAACTCACTCCCACCCATGTCGAGGAGGGCGTCCTCGATATCAATGAGTGCCCTGTTGTAGATAATGTTCCTGTAACCAACTTCCACTGAAGGATACTGCAGATGAGCCAGGCGCAGGAAGTCCTCAGACATGAAGTCTCTGTACTTGACCCATAAAAATTTGGGATCACCCAATTCACACTTTTGAAGCAAAATTGCAAAGAGTTTCCGTAGACTTTTAAGTGATTTCAACAAAGCACCCTCTGCTAATGTGGAATTTCATTGTGAATCATCTTCCAAAAGACCACGCTTAAAGCAGGCTTCCCGGTACGCATCACATATTTCTCCATCAACAGTTTTGAGGTCCTGAAAACTTTGTGGGCCTACAACTTCATGCAGAAGAAGGCGGAGATGAAAGCATTCATACTGACTTGGAAGCACAGTGTAAACCCTTCCAAGACAGCTGTCAAATTGTACACCAGGATGTCTTTCAACAACCTGACCTGACTTTCTTTGCACCCAAGTGTTTTTTTCGACCATATAGAGTAGGATGGAACTTGGCGGTACACAATTGTTTGCGCAAATGTATCGAACTGGCACAGTTTGAAGAAACCCGTCAGAGTAGTCTCTTTCGGATTGGCGGCCAACTTGGCGGCGGTTTGGTCCGTAAAGTAAACCCTTTGCCCATTTTCCAAATGTACCGCAATCTGTACGGTGTTGTGCCGTTGGTGTAGGGGTAAACCAAATAGGCGCCAAAAAGCTTCATTGTTACTGATGTACCACCCCACCAGGTATTCTGTGACCTCGTCCCTGCTATTTGTAGCTTGAAATGCGAGCATTGCGGCATCAGAGCCCTTATTTACATAATTGCATATGTATTTTATCGACTTGACGGAGTTGCAAAACCCAACGTTGATGTGGGCGTTGAACATCTTCAAGAGAAGCGGGCAGTAAGGGACCACCCATCTATTGTCGACTTGACCTTCCTTTACTGTTGTGGTGAAGCGACCGTTCTCGGGCCGTCTCCGCCTGTACAGGGGCTACCCGTCGCCACCAGTCTGAGTCTCTTCAACAAATCTTTTGGGGTATCCCTTACTGCACGACTCCCCTTTCATATACGTGTGATGCTCATTAGGACCCGACGCACACGGACCATGTTAGCTTTGACGACGTCATGTAATTCCTGGTCAGTTGCTGGGTTAGGGATTTCAGCCGAAATGAAGCTGTCTATGGCATTTGAATTGATTTTATCAGCTAACCTAATCAAAATGTGAGCATGTGGCAGCCCTCGTTTTTGCCATTCGACGGTGAACACGTCACATTTTACAGTCCCAAATACCTGACCCTTTTTAATTAAAGCCATGAATTTAGCCAGTTTCAGTCTGAACACTCTGGCAATGAGGTCATGTCTGTTCGAATAATTTTGCCCGGGAAAAGTTCACGGGTTACATTCCGATTCATATGTCTATAACATTAATCTGTTATATGAAGTGTTATTTTGCGGGTTGTTATTTGCAATAAGCCGATTTAAAATGCTCCAGATAAGCCGTATGTTTCTTTCACCGTTGCTGCTGCTGCTACTGCTGCTGCTGTTGTTGTTGCTGTTGCTACTGCAGCTGCTGTTGTTGTTGCTACTGCTGCTGTTGTTACCACTGCTGCTGCTGTTGTTGCCACTGCTGCTGCTGCAGCTGGCGGTGTCATTGCTGTTGCTGTTGCTATTGTGGCTGCTGTCGTTGTTGGCGACGGTGGCCCTTGCGACGGTGATACTGATGAGCATTGAGGTGATGACCTGTGGACCGTCACGTGGCATCACCTGTTCACTCGTGCTGGATCGCTGGGGTCGTTGCCTTCATTAAAAAAATATGTATATTACCGACACAAACAAAACAAGGGATAATGGAAATATTTGGGCCAAAGTCCCAAATATATTGGGTCTCCCCTCTTGACAACAAAAAAATAACAATAAATGATTTAAAAGAGGTAAATAGACTTACGGGAGCGAGAAAAAGACATCCGATCACACCAATAACCAATAATAATAATAATCATATTTCTACTTTTGGAACAAGGCCATACCCCAGTGCATTGCCGGTACTTTATTCTATCGACCCCGTAAGGATGAAAGGCAAAGTTAACCTCGGCGGCATTTGAACACAGACCGTAAAGGGATGTAACTCTATGCTGGAAAGCATGGTATCCGACCCTCTACCGATACTGCCAATCCAATAATAATTGTTTCTACTTCAGGCACAAGGCCAGCAATTTGAAGGGGGAAAGTCGATTAAATTGACCTGAGTGTATTACTGGTGCTTTATTTTATCAAGCCCGTAAGAATGAAAACCTCGTCAGGATTTCAACTCAGAACGTAAAGGGCCACATCTCTATGTCACAAAGCAAGGTGTCCGATGCTTACGATGTGTGTGTGTGTATGTGTGTCGGAAGTGAGTTTATGTTCAATTTTTGTTCTCATTCCGTTCACAAATTTCATTCCATCGTTTGATGGGATGATTGCCTTGATGACCGGAAATGATTTCTCTCAGACAGTGATCGGGCATAGAACGTTTTCAAATTTCCAGTCATAATTTCTCATAAGCTGCACGATTTCTTAAAGTGGCGAAGAGAAAGAACAAATTAATTGTACTATAAAAAGTATCACCCCATCCCTCCACTTTCTTTTAACATAAGAAAAGCCGACATGATTTTGTTGACCTTAAACTGGCTGTAGAAATCAAATAACACTAGCAATAATAATGGTGATAATGATATTGATAATGATGGTGGTTGTGATGATGATAGTTTTGATTTCTTTATTAACCACAAAAGGTTTACATGAAGAAAACATTAAAGACAGTACTAATAAGAAAACCCGTGGTCAAGAAATAACTGACTGGCACTCGGCAGGGAGTAGCTGTGTCTCATGAGCAGAATAAGCTCACTAATCTTGGTTGATAATTGTCCTGTGGTATCTTGAACAAAATTACTCCTTGACGGAGAAGGATAAAACGCATGAAGAAACAAAAAAAGGCCCACAATCTCAACAGACCAGATCGGTCGCCGCCCGTGACAACAAGGGTTGCGTCCCTCAGAGAGGAATCAGCCTAGGTTCAAAAAGTCTGCAACTGAAACGAGCTCTTCTCCAAATACGCGCTTGAATGGTCACATGAACGATAATAATCTCAACCCAAGCCCTTCAAGTCCAGCACTACAAGGAAGACAAAAACCTCAATGTATCAAATAGACTCGAGAAGAGTATAAAGACGTGAAATACGTATTCTATCACTCATTGGGCAAACCATTGGAATCAAAACACACAGTTTATTCTTTTAAAGTATGGAGGGAAAGAAATCCAGAAATGAGACCAAACCTAGACGAAAACAAAATTGCAAATGTAAGAATGGATATTCTTAGAAACAAGAAACTAAAAGATGCAGAGATACATGAAATGAAGAAGAATGTTGAAAAATGATTTGAGGATACCAATATCAGAAAGGTATAGAGTTGAATATGTGACAGAAGAGACACAACAGAGCAGGGTCAAGCTGAAATATAGATTGACTATATCAAATAGAACAAAGAAAACAAAAATTTCTTAATAAACTTGGGAAATTAAAAAAGCGTTAGTATAAGGGAAAGAGGGTCCTCGCAAAAACTGCCAAGCTACAACCAGAATAATTGAAGAGATGTACCCTGATATACCAAAAATGAATGAGGTAATTTATGCAGCAGCAAGGGTAATAGAAAGGAAATGTGTGTTATACAAAAAAAAAAAATACGAAAATGAAACAACACTCACAAAAATTCCCCATGGAAGATATAAATTTAGAAAAAAATTGAAATGATGAAGGGAGAAATATCGATCCTGAATGAAATATGTACTGGGAAATCTGTCAAGTCAAGAAAAGGAAGAAAAGTGATTAAAAAATACAAAGTAACTTCAAAACTTGATATTCCATCAATGAAAGAAACCCTGAAACAGAAAGTACAACTGAAAGCTGAAGGAATCAGACGATTTGAAAAGCGAAATAAGTTTTACAGACAAAATGAGCTGTTTACAATTGATGCAAAAAGGATCTATAGCGAAATTGGGACACAAACAATTCAAGAAAAACAACCTCCTTCAAATGATGAAATTCAAGAATTTTGGAAAACAGTATGGCGTACAGAAAAATATCATAAGGCAAATGCAGAATAGATAAAGGACATGGAAGAAACATACAATAATTCAGAAAGGCAAACTGGGCAAGACATAACTATAGAAGAACTGGAGTTTACACGAAAGAAAGGAAACAAATGGAAATCTGGCACTGATAAAGTGCCAAACTTCTGGTTAGCTTCTCTAACTGCTACCAATTACCAATGGTATGTTGGTAAAATGCTATAATGAAATTATGCACAATCCTGAGAAAACCCCTGACTTATGTTTACAAGATATAACATATTTTTTGCCAAAAACAACAGAAACAAATTATCGTCCTATCACATGCCTTCCCACATCATACAACATTCTCACCCCAATCTTCATTGAGACAACCTACAAATTTATGGATGAGAATCCTTTTTTTGGTATTGAGCAGAAAGGTTGCTCAATACATTGATGGGACTATAAATTCCAGCAACATAAGTATTAACTGTGGTATTTTTCAAGTTGATTCGTTTTCCTCTCTGATATTTTGTATTGCACTCACACCGCTGTCTTTATCACTCAACAAAACAAAATATGGCTACAAAATAGATATCAAAACAATAAACCACCTGTTTTATATGGAAGACTTGAAGCTGTATGCCAAAAATGACAACGGATTGGAAGGACTACTTGAGGACAGTTAATGTGTTCAGCGATGGTGTGGGGGGGGGGATAGAATTTGGATCGGAAAAACATGCCAAAGCAACATTCAAGAAAGGCAGAATGACAAGCACACACTCAATGAAAATAGATGTGAATACAGTAATTATGGAACTAGAACAGGAACAAGCCTACAGATATCTAAGGATCAATGAAGGCCAAGGTATTCACCATGTCAGCATGAAAGAGAGAATCAGGAAGGAATGCTACCGGAGAGTACGCGTTGTCTTGAAAACTCGAGGAATAAGCCATCTGTCATAAATTTGCTTGCAATCCCAGTTGTCACCTACAGTGTCAATATCATAAATTACAATGGTAGTGAAATTAAGAAATTGGACACCAAAATCAGGAAACGTGTGATCTGTAATAAAATACATCACCCAAAAGCAGGTGTGGATCACCTCTATCTCCCTAGACAAAACAGAGTAGGGGAATGATCCAGCTACAACTATCATACAATATATCGACCATTGGACTCAACGCAATACCACAGATGACTGGATGATGAAAATGGTTACAAATCCCGAAAGGAAGAAGAGGTCACATTCAGTCACAAAGGAAAGTAGGAAGTTTACAGAAGAATTGGAAATACATTTTGAAAATGATTGCGATGTTGCATTTAAAACCGCAAAGAACATCAAGATGTTTGAAAAATATGCAGGTCAAGAGAGACTGCACTAATTGGGAGCAAAAACCACTGCATGTATGTTCTCTCCAGCAAAGAACCTGATGTAGATCAATCTCTCAGCCATCAGTGGCTGCAGAGTTCTGGACTAAAGGCAAACAGTGAGGGATTCATTTTAGCTAGCTGCACAAGACCACTGTCTTTCAACGCGCAACTTTCAAGCCAATGTGATCAGACATAAAACTAACTCAAAGTGTCGATTCTGTGATGAGCATGTTGAGACCAATGACCACTTGGTTTCAGGCTGCAAAGTATTAGTTCCTCAGTAATATAAAATGAGGCATGATAAAGTGGGGAAATACTTACACTGGGTAACGTGCAGGTTCCATAGTGTGAAAACAGAGGGAACATGGTAAAACCATCATCCAGATGCAGTAACAGGAGGCTAGAACGCGACAATTCTACGGGATTTCCTTGTGAACACTGACCGAACAATCAAGGCCAACCGAGTTTACATAATTGTGAAATACCATAAAGAGAAAGATGTTTCTTAATTGATATGAGCATTCCATCAGATTGTAACATCTCGAAAGAGTTTGGAAGGTTCATTAAGTATAAAGATCTACCAACTGAAATTGAGAAATGTGGCACCTTAAAGCCTGTATATTACCAGTGATAGTCGGTGCACTTGGAATGATAACAAAGGGAACTGAAAAATGATTGGACCGGATACCTGGAAAGCCATCTCTGCAAGAGATACAGAAAATAGTGTTGACTGGCACTGTCCATGTCCTGAGAAAGACATTATCAATTTAAAAACCTTGCAAAGACATTTACTGTTGTCTGTGCCCTTATGACATCATTTGAATGGCAATTGATTGTAAAATATGTGTATTATCAAATTTTGCCCCAGGTGCCAGGTTGACATTCAACATGATTTAGGAAGGAAGCAGAATTCAAAGGAACTTTCAAATAATAATAATAATTCTACTGTTTCTACTTTTGGAACAAAGCCAGCAATTTGAAGGGAAGCATACAGTGAGTTATATCGACCCTGACTGGACTGGTACGTTTCACTTATGTGAGTAGCTGAGTATCTCCATGAAGGGACCATGCTGTATCACCACCTTGTGATTGACATGCAGAGAAGATATTTCGTTGACTCGTATTCAGGGCTGGTTGTAATGTATACAACACTTTTAGCCAGATCTATAATATACGCCCTCTTTTCCTAGTTATGGCTATTTACTGAATACAGCCAATGTGACGTCAACACATTTTAGCGCTTTGACTGTTTGCTGTATACAAGCAAGAACCAATGATTTTAGCGTTTCAGACGACCACCTAATTTTTTAGTGAATTGTACTGGTCATGTGTTGTATTTTCTCTGTAGAAGAAATATTTAAGGAAGCAAGGACTTGTAGCACTCACGCTGAATCTCACTCATTGGTTCATGTTCGATTACTTAGAGATAAAGATATAGCAATGTCGTTTGACGAAAATCTTTTAGAAAATATTCTTGTCATGTACGCAATTAATTTTCATTGTCAGAAGTAATTCTGAATGAATGGCGACAGTGTGCCTGGAAGCAAATAACTTATTCAATAGAATTTCTGTACCGACTTCCCATTCTCATTATTATAGATCGCGCACCATTACTGGTACTCTTATTTATATAAATTGTTATTCTTATTTCTACGTTTATAAGTTAATCGCAACACGAATACACGCACACACTCACTCACATACACTATTATTTCAACGTCCATACGATAATCGTAATACGATGCTAGGCAGCGAACTGGAGTCATTAGAACGTTGGTTAGAAACTTTTACAAAATTCGTTCCGGTTCTTTGCGCTGAGTTCAAATCCGATCGAAGTCAAATTTGCTTGTCATCTTTCCAAAGTCGATAAAAAAAAGTACCAGTCAAGTAACTGGTTGATTCTTTCTCTGTACCGCTTTCTTACCTTCCTTATCTCTTTCTCTGGGAGAAATTGGCTGTATTCAGAGCTGGATAGGGGATGTCCTCCACCAAGTTTTAAAATGTCATCACAGTGCTCCTACAATTATATCAGGAGTTATACGAGACATACATACAATACGAAGATACACATTCACACATACACACACACACACAAACACACTCACACACATGCAAATATAAAAGCGCGCGCGCGTACACACATAATTACACGCGCGTTTACACGCACATATATACACACCTGAGGAACAAATCTAGAGGATTCTTCTTCCGAATTCTATTCGAACATGCCAAGATTTTTTATCTCCAGTATTGGCTGACAGATAGCGAAAATTGATCAGTGGACGGAATTAACCATCGCTCGCTGGCAGCTGCCCTAAACTCAGCCGAATTCGATTTTGTCATCAGAGAATGGATCAAGGAATATTCGTGTGTGTTATATGTGTGTGTCTGTCTACTGTCTGTGTGTCTGCTATTGTATGGGTATTTGCGTCAATCGAACAGCTTTTGCCCCTTCGTGTTTAAGAACACGCGCTCTAGCTCTGACAACGCAGTCGTGGTGTTTTGCGTTGAAGAATTGGTCGAGGGCCAATCTCGTCGGTATCTAGGATAGTCCTCAAGGAAGCCGGTTTTGATCCCGTTCTCAACGAGATCGTTCGCTGCAATGCGCGGTGATATCTATTCGATGGTGAGATTGATCGCCTGATGAACGGAACGGATCCCTTCCACAAGAACAATTGAATAGACAAGGACCAGTACAAGGCATGAGGGTCAGGCAATAGTAGATAATGGACGCGGTGTACACATTTGCGACCCCTACCTTTTAAGAATAGCTTACTATTGGCCTATTTCTGATTATGCTTTTCTAAGTAAGATGAAAAAAGAACGGTATAGGCCACATTCAACTGCCATAAAATAACAGAGTAATTTAGGATTTTGTGGGGTTTCTCCCTAGAATTACACTAAAACCAGAGCGCATCAGCTATTGGGTCTTCAGTGAGATTTGTTATCGTTTTCTATTATATATTCATTACAATTTCTATTATTGTTATTCTTGTCGTTATCTCTTCAGTGATGACTCCTTTCCTTTGCTTCATGTAAACACCACTCTATGTTGTTTTTGTCCTTACATTATCCCCAATGTCTTAGGTCCTTGTGGTCTATAAATTCAATCGTCTCCTTCCTCCACCTCCTCATCCTCATCCTCCTCCCCCTCCCCCTCCCTCCTCCTCCTCCTCATCATCATCATCATCATCATCATCATCATCATCATCATCATCATCATCATCATCATCATCATCATCATCATCATCATCATTATTGGTCGTGGGATTGAGTAGACGTATTTTATGAGCTCAGCAAGGTAGTACTTTTTCAAGGCTTTTCTTTAGAATTAATTGTTGTATTATTGTGTTATTGTTTTTGAAAAGGGGTCGTAAGAATTCCTTCTGTGCACTGTGAAGGGAAGATTTACAATATTTGGGCTTGTTGACCCAAATATTTGAACGTTGATTGTTTTTTAAATTATCAAAAAAAAAAACATGGTGGGACCAGCGGCTTAAACGTTAAGGCTAATAACGCCCTTCAACAACAAATATGAACCTCGACAGAACATTAGACAGTCTCGCCAACAGCACTATCAATAACAACAGCTACAGTGAAAACGACCCGCCACCTTCTTTTGGCCAGGAAGGACAGACAATATCCTGTCTGGTGGCAGTAGCAAAAGAGGTTGCATGGTGGACCAGGTTGAAAGGACTGAAGCCAGACACTTTTCTCTTCAGCCAATCCGAAGTTTCACTTGGAAAGGAAGGTGAGGGCGGAGAGAGAAGTACTGCCCCTAGTACATTTGCTGAAAGGTGGGTGAATGTAGCGAGAGTGCTCCCTGTGAGTGGGCCTACACTGACCATGCGCCTGTAGGCTGGTGAATTTGAGGAGGAATGGGGTGCTCTTCCCGGGTGCCCTCGAAGCACTGTGTAGTTCAGGACTCGTGGGGATACCTGAGTCAACCCTGGGTGGTTCCCCCCCCCCTCTATTGGGGAATTTTCATTGTTGTATTTTTCTTGTTATTTTGTTATTGTTATTTATATTTTTAAACGTTTTATATGTAAACCCCCACTGTTCCAGTCTACTGTAGTCTCCCCTCTATGTCGGCCATTGTGGCCAATAAATGAAACAATTAGTAGTAGAAGTAGTAGTAATAGTAGTAGTAGGAGGAGGAGGAGGAGGAGTAGCAGCAGTAGTAGTAGTGGTGATGGTGGTGGTGGTAGTGGTGTAGTAGTAGTAGTAGTAGTAGTAGTAGTAGTAGTAGCAGCAGCAGTAGCAGCAGAATCACTTATCTTTACTCTCTGTTGCTGATACTACTACTACTACTACTACTACTACTACCACCACCACCACCACCACTACTACTACTACTACTACAACTACTACTACTACTACTACTACTACTATTACTACCACCACCACCACGACTACTACTACAACTACTACTACTACTACTACTACCACCACTACCACCACCACCACTACTACTACTACTACTACTACTACTACTACTACAACAACTACTACTACTACTACTACTACTACTACCACCACCACTACTACTATTACTACTACTACTACTACAACAACAACTACTACTACTACTACTACTACTACAACAACAACTACTACTACTACTACTACTACTACTACTAGTACTACTACTACAAATCTAATTTATAAATGTCAGTTATAATTAACGATGCAATAGCAGCTTGTGATGTCATGTTTTTGTTGATCTCAGATGTAGTTCTGTCCCTCTACAACCCTCGCCCAACCACAACTTACCATACCTGTTGATGTGTCTTTACGTCTTCCTGTTTTCCGCAGCCAACAATGTTTTATGTATATAGCCTACACATATATATCCATACACACACGTTCCCACATATACACACTTATCCACACATATATACATACATACATTATAAATACATATATATATAATACACACACACACACACACACACACACACACACACACACACACACACACACACACACATATATATATATATATATATATATATATATATATATATATATATATATTAGGTATAGGATTACCCAAGATGTAGTAATGGTTAATTACTACACTGGATATGGTTGACGTACGGTGAGAGGTAACTCTACGAGTTATGGAAGAATTGTTGAAGAAACTTAGTTCCTGATCCTTCTGTATTCCGGAGTGTATATAAAGAATGAATAATAACAGGTAGACATAATAAAAAGGTAATTTATTCCGTGTGCTTACACGGTGATATAAATGGTAACTCAGTGCAATTCACAGATTACTACTACAAACCTACAAACTACTACAAACCCAAAGTTCACTCACCACATAAACTTCGTCTGTCCCCTCTCTACCTCTCTCTCTACATCCATTACACTCTCTCTCTCTCGCCTTTAGCCTACCCCCCTCTCCACATCTATGAACCTGCCATCTGGGGCAATAAATAATTCCGACCTTAACTATCAACGCATCTCTCCAAAAGTAACCAGTATAATAAAACCCCTACCATAACATTTTGATTAAGATATCTACAAACCACTCTCTCCTACTTCTCCAACCCCTGCATATCTTTCTCTCTCTCTCCCTCTCCCCTACTTTTCTCTCTTCCTTTTCTACTCTATCTTCCCCAACAACCCCACTTAAGGGTATTTACATTGTACATTTTACCATTCTGCTCTGAGGATACAGTGGTCACAGCATTGGATATTTGAGTTCTGCAAATAGTTGATAATTTGCACATAGCATAACTAGGCTGTACTACCACCGTGGAAACATTTGTAAGCACACGGAATAAATTACCTTTTTATGATGTCTACCTGTTATTATTCATTCTTTATATATATATATATATATATATATATATATATATATATATATTTATATATATATATATATATGTATATTTATATATATATATATATATATATATATATATATATATATATATATATATATATATATATATATAAATATACATATATATATATTTAGTGACAAAACATAAGTCAATTGCATGAACTCATAATCCTTTATTTACTGCTATGTATATTTCGATGATAGCCATTGAATGGCTATGACCTCATCAGGCAGTTAGTCAGTTCTTAGATATGCCAGCTCTGTGTTTATAGTGTTGATGGTATCAGAGCCTTGGTACATATGAGTTTACTAGGAATAATTTAATGTTGTCAGCAGGAATAGTCTTGATTCTCATTGGTCAGTTTGTAGATGCTAGTAGGGTTGGTATTTGACCTCAAAGAGGCAGGTGGTGTTGTAAAGTTCAAACCGTCAGGCAAGATGACAATAGTTCCATATGACTGATTTTCACAAAAAGCATTCCTGGTCAGATATATATATAACCATTCCTGGTTATATATATATTTATATATTTATATATATGTATATATACACATTTATTATACATATATAATACACACACACACATATATATATATATATATATATATATATATATATTTATATATATGAATATATACATACATGCATTATATACATGTATTATATTTACAGTCTGAGTTCAAATCCCGCCGAGGGTAACTTTTCCTTTCATCCTTACGGGGTCGATAAAATAAAGTACCAGTAATGTACTTGGTAATTGCTGGCCTTGTGCCTAAAGTAGAAACAATTATATACATATATAATACACACACGCACACACATACATATATATATATATATATATATATATATATATATATATATATATATATATATATATGCATATTTATTTATTTATATATACATATATGTATATATATATATATATATATATATATATATATATATATATATATATATATATATATATATGTATATATATATATATATATGTATATATATATATAGATGTATTACACATACATGCACATATGCATTCATGCATACACACACATATATATATGTGTGTGTATGTGTGTGTGTCTGTGTACCTGTGTGTAATTGGCTTAGCTTATATTTCCATCGACACATTGGATGGCTGGCTCCTTTGCAACAGAAGACGATAACAGCAAGAAAATAATAAAATATAACAAACTACATAAAAACAATATTGAAAACTAACCAAGAACAAATCTGAACCGATTATGTTTTTCTTTTTTTTTCATCGTAGCTTTTAGTCATATATGGATATGTATGTGTATGTTATGTATGTAGATATGTAAGTATGTATGCATTTATGTACAGATACATATATCAATATACATATGTACGTGTATATATTTATATATATATATATATATATATATATATATATATATATATATATATATATATGGGGGGCGTGTGTGGGGGGCGTGTATATATATATATATATATATATATATATATATATATATATATATATATATATACATACAATTAGTATACATAAGTACTTGCATACATACAATCATACATATATATACTCATATATATATATATGTGTGTATGTATGTATGTTCATATAATCTTGCTGTATTAAAATATTATTGGTTACAAAGAATTGTGAATTGTAAAAAGGAACAAACAAACTGTAGTAAAAAGGAAACAAACCGAATTTTCTTTTTAAAATGCCTGTATATACGCGCGTGCGCGTGTAGTGTTGTGATATAACAATGAAAATCAGAAACAAATTACAAACGAAGCAACTGCCAGATTCTTTTCTTATCCTTACAATAAAATCTCTGAAGCAAGATAAGGTTAGTTTATGTTATTATGGATTCTTCTTTCAACCCTGTCTTCAGTAATTGTCATCTAAAGTTTTGGTCTTTAAGATAAAAAGGAGATATCAGGGGGAAAAAATCTACGAAAGAAAATACATATAAACATCAAATTAAATAATATATTATTTATATATTCCCCACTGAACATGCTGGATTTCAATTCTTAGTGACGTACATTATTGCACGTAATTAAGTATAAAATTTATCATATTTTTCATTAACATTTGTCACAATGAATATCACTGAAGCCTTCATAATTTGATTTTTTCTATATAAAGAATATACTCTACGTATGTTTATCTATCTATCTATGTATCTATATATCTATCTATCTATCTATCTATCTATCTATCTATCTATCTATCTATCTATCTATCTATTGCAGGGCATCCCGATTGAACCAGGACTGCAAAAAGCAGCGTCGGCTTATGCCGACGATGTGACCGTAATGGTGTCGAAAACATCAGAAAGCGGGGTAATCGGCAACTTATTACAAGAATACGAAACGTTGACAGGAGGAAGACTAATCCCGAACACGTCTGTCGGTTCGCAACTCGGTACATGGAGAGGCAAACCTATGATGTTCGACAGCGTCGTAGGACGCTGGACGGAAGGACCGGTGAAATTGCTCGGTGTCTGATTTGGTCCAGACCTCCAGGTGGACAAAAATTGGAACGAGGTCACGGCGAAGGTGTTTGCACTCAGCCAGAAGTGGGCTGAGTGTAGACTCTCCTTAAAATGTCGAGCGGAGGTGGTGAACACTTGGAAGAATGTGTAACAAAAATCAACAAAAACAACACAACCACCACCATCAACAACAGCAACAACACAATGAATGCGAACAACAACAATACAATAAAAGGAATCAACAACAGCACAATGTATGAGAACATCACCAACAACAACAGCAATAAAAACATTTCTTTTGCAGCAACCGTTGGTAAGCAACATGAACTTCAGTATTATGCTATCGATATTTCACACAATTCCCGATATTTGGAAGAAGATTCCAGCTATGTAACGTTTGAGGGAGACACCCCACACATACACATACCCCCCACAAATACGAGAGATGGCACAGAGAAAAGTCTGATCTACAGAACAGTTGATATAAATACAAAAACACCCTGACACTTCCAACAAGTACAATTGAGTCTGCGTTGAAAGACATCATGCTAGACGTGGTATACCTCCAGAGATCCAAACAATATGGGAGTATATCAATGCTCTTTAAGAGCACTCGGTTCACCCAATAAAAACGGCAATTACATGGGAAGAAGAACCTATAAAATAAAGATAACAAAAGTCCCAGCAGAGGTCAGCATATGGTGGATCTTACGCTGCATCCTGAAGAAGGGTGAGGACACCCTCCTATCTGTAGATAGGACACACCGAAATAATTGGTTTGGAACCTGCATCGAGGTTCTGGTACAAATGAGGCCAGAGAGAGTTAAGAAAATCCAGAATAGGATCACCCTTGAGGATGATGTCATCTCTGTTTTAGTAGAGGGGGAAAAACCTCCGTGCCATAAATGTGGAAAAAGCACGCACTTAAAGGCCTTTTGCACACTCTTAAACAAACCAAGAGCAAAGAAGGTGCTACTTCCAACACCAAAATCCCAACAACAACACCCGAAACTAAACACAACAATACAAATAAACATCCATTCCACCACCACTACAGACCAAAGACAACAATGCACACAAAACCCTACGGAAAAACCTTCCCTTGCCTCCTCCATCTCTGTCAAATACTTCCTCAAACACCTGCACAAACATTCCACCGCACAACATACTCCTCCCATCTATCCCTGATTCAGACGTCTCAGACGCGGGAACCCCTACATCTCCAGGTGAGGATAAAGAGAAACCCCAAAAATTCAAGAAACCAAAAAGACACAGAAAAATACAAAAGCACAGAAAACACAGGAAACACACACACCCAACACCGAGATTAACACACCGCCACCAATGACAACCACACCAATAACACAATCACCACAGCCAAACACTTCACCAACAAAACAAACACCCACACCACCACAATCACAAATCCCAACCACAAAAAGAAAGCTACAAATAGAAACAGCACACATGAAAAAAAGAACGCACTACACATACATAAGAACCACGAATAGAAAACTATTAGAAACTATCCGAAAGAGCCCTACCATCCAAACAGTAGGGAAAAACGTTCCCAAACAACGACCCGCCCACAAACCTGAAATTAATCAGGGTCACAACCCTACAATACGAAACCATGAGACAGAACTTCCCACATGATGTGCCCCCCTCCCCCTGTCAAAAAACCCTTAAGCGTGTCTTGATAAAAAGATTCCCTCCCTTCCAAAGCACGCCCAATCTGGACATAGAGATCGAGCAACCCGACCTCCAGAAACAAAAAGGTAAATGTTCCTTTTTCTCTGCCAACTCTTTTTCAACCGACATGGCAAATTTACGAGTAAGATGTCTGAATGTGCGTGTCCTGGGGATGCCCTGGGAACAGGGTCACCTTTTAAATGACCTCAGGCCACACTCGCCGTCAGCGAGTCCAGGATTCACGACAAACATCAGTTAACCTCCATACTCGACGACTTCGAGATCTATGCATCTCTTTGTCAGCCGGGAGGTGGAGGGTGAGTTACTGTACTGTTTCGGAAAACCTGGACCTCAAAATACAGACAATCTTCTTGGAGCCGGAGGGCAAGTTGGTGGTACTAGACGTGAATGTTAGTGAAAGTGGAACTTTCAGACTGGTGGCCGTCTAGGTGTCGACTGGGACATCAAGACCGGAGTTCTTTAAGCGCCTAGAGTCTTTCCTGAGAACGTCTCGCTCTTTACTGTTAGCGGTGGGACTGGAATGGTATCTTGGACGCCCGTTGGGACTATGTAAGGGCATGTTATAGTAGAGGGGGATGTAATAGCCTCAAAAATCTTATCAGCCAATTCCAACTGGCTGATAGATATCGACTATATTTCCCAAGTACACTACAGTGGACTTGGAGCAACCGCACTGAGTCTTCTAGATCGTATTTAGATAGATTGTTAATTAGACAAAACGATAGGAAAACATTAAGCTGCCCATAAATGCACATGGTTGCCTATTCAGACCACAAATTAGTGCCCTGCATAGTCAACCTTGATATTACACATAAAGAGGAACCCGGATACTGGAAGCTAAGCATGTCGTTCCCGATGCGTAAAGCTTACAGTAATCGGATTAGCATTTTAATTAAACGCCAGTGGGCGGGGTCCATCGTTAACAACAGGTGGTGGTGCTCTTTCAAGAGAACAATTAGAGTAAAATCAATACCTTTAGCAAGGAAGGGGCTTTACAGAAGAACAATACAGAAAAGGAATTGGTAGCCAAAGTAGAAGAGGCACTTCGGAGTGGCAGTACAGCTAACATGCTAGCGGTGAGAACGGCACTAGGCCAGTTCTTCAACGTGAAACATGAAAGTTGTATTGTCAGAAGTAGAACACGTGCTCTGAGGAACGAAGGAGCGAAAGCTGTTAGCTAACATTCACTAACAATCTGACAAGACCTTTTTGTTTGAATGAATAACGTTCTCGAGATTTTAAATAAATGAGAGAACACGTGTGTGCATATGGGTATGTGCAGCTACTTGTATTCATATTCGAAGCGGATATATCTCTCTCTAATACGCAGGTGTTTATGTGTGTACGTGTTTAATCTTAATGCACGCGCTTGAGTGTCTGCATGTACGCGTGTCTCTGCGTGTGTGTATGTGCGTGTGTATATGTGTGTGTGTGTATGTGTGTGTGTGTGTGTGTGTTGTTGTTGTTGTTGTTGTTTGTTTGTTTGGAGGGGTATGTGTGTGTGTGTATCGTACCCAAGCATATAGCTGTGTGCACATATCTATTTCATGAAACAAGAATGGAGAATATTTGGAATCAGCAGTACCACTAACACAGCGTGATTCAGAGCAATGGCGTATATAGTAGCATATACAATAGATTTATGTATAATAAACATACACAGTCTCACTGTATTTTAAGCTGTAATCAAATCACAACTTCTTCAGTAACCACATGAGAACGCCGAATACATGCATTTAAGGATCATTAATCCATCACCAGCGATACTCGGTAGTAAGACAAGGAATCTTAATTTCTTATATATGATTGTTATCTTTTGAATGTCTTGCAAATATTCAGTGTACTGCTAATCAATTGGATTTGAAGGGTGCAGGTTAGTTGGCTTTGTTCTTTCTTGGAAAACACCAATTCTATTCAGTCTGTATTCACACCTGTAGTTGCATGGACTAATGCACCTTTGATAATGCGCACAAATATGGATCAATATCCAGAATACAATAGCCGTAGGTTCAGCATTAGATCACCATCAATATGTTTTCCCCTTAAACTTAAACGATACATTCCCATTCACTGGGAGTTGACCTCTGCATGGCTTTTATTCCTCTCCCATATATTTATAAAATACTAACATTTTCATCTAGCCATAAATGGTCATTTATGCGTACTATTACATAGAATGGTAAAAACTATGGAAGTAACAGAAAATGTGTTGGTGTTGTACAGCATCTGTTCCGGGTCTTTACTTTCTGAATCTAAATCCCACCGAAGTCAGTTTTGCCTTTCTTCCTTCCACAGTCGATAAAATAAGGACCAATGAAGCATTGGGATCGATATAGAAATTAGAAATTATCATTTTAGAAAAGTAGATATAAACAATCCTCAGCACAGCTGTTCGGCTAGAGAATGGATCGCAGGTGGCAGATAGCGATACGGCCACCAGATGTGATGGCTAGTTACGAAATAAGCGGACAACTGCCAAATGAATAAGCAGCCTCGGAACAACAGCAGTAAACTAGCAGATTGGTGACTGAAACTGAAGCTGAAACTGAAACTGCAATATTATGAAGAAAACAAAAGAGAGCTATACCACATCGTCCTTCGCACGGGTTAACAAGTGAGGCATTCAGACCTTAGGTAGAGAGGCCTGTTCGAAAAATACATAGCAGTCTCCATTTCATGGCGCAAAAACTGGCATTGGGCCTGCGAGGATTTGTCTCTTGCAGCTTAAGCTGAAAGATAGGTCTCTGTTCGTGGTGTAAGTTTAAGTAGCAGCAAGAGTCTGAATACAGATCCTTCCTTGCTGAAGTCAATGCAGCGTTAGATGTAGTTAAGATTGAGCCATATATCCTGATGGGATACTTCAATGAACATGTTGGCACTGACCACCTAACATGGAAAGGAGTGCTTGGAAGGAATGGCGGCCCCAATCTAAATACAAATGGAGAGGCCTTACTATACTTCTGTTCGAGCAATTGACTCTAGCACAGAGACGTAAACAAATTGACAGGGTATAAGGGGAATCAGTGACAGAAGTCATTAATTGATTTTGTTATTGTCGCTGATCTCTTTGAGTCTGTGCTGGATGTTCGTGTTTAAGAGAGGGCTGAGCTGTCAACTGATCACTATCTATTTATCTGGAACTTAAGACTACCTAAAGCCAAAGAAGCTCACAAAACTGGCAGATCCAGGGCGATTTACAGGATAAAGTGGGTAGCATTGGTGGGTAAGGAAGCCAGGACGCGGTATGCAAATAATATTGCATCCAAACTAATAGAACTCTCTTAGCAAACTGAGGACGATGAGACAGAGTGGAGATTGTTCAGTTCATCAGTTTCTGCTTCAGCTGTTAAATGCTGCGGGTGAAAGAGGCTTGGTGTTGTTCCAGATGGCAGGAGAACCTTTCGGTTCAATCAAGGGGTCAAAGTTGCTATCTGAGCAAAGAAGAAGCTTTCAAAGCTTGGCTTGGAAATAAGTTCTCCTTCTTGCACTTGCTGTAAAGCAGGCGGTACGAAGATTCGCAACAGGGATAGTAAAGGTGCCCAAAGTTAAGACATGGGAGGACTTTGGGGTTAAGCTAGAATCCGAATTCAGATCAGCAAATAAATTGTTCTGACAGACCATCCGCCGACATCGTAATAAGAAGCCCTCCTTCACACATACTATCAAGAACGCTTCTGGGATTCTCCTCTTTGCAGAGAGGTGCATCCTCGTGAGGTGGAGAGAATAGTTTGTTGATCTCTTAAACCTGATCACTACAGCAACTTCTGATGTAAACGAGGTGCATCTTGGAGCGGTGACTAATCTCTCAGAGGCTGAAATCACTAAAGCAGTAAAAGAGATCAAATGTGACAAGGCCACTGGGGAAGATGGAATCCGGCCCTAGATGTTAAAATCCTAAATAGCGTTTCTTTTTTCAGCGTATAATTAGTTTTCTGGTGAGCGTCTGATACTGAAAATGGAGTGATTTCCCCCAGCAATTCTGGAGCTTGAAGCGGTGGTGCCCTGAGAACAGCTGCTTCTGTTGACAGAAATCATTCGTGACTTTTGTTGACGCAAGTATAACAGCTGTACTTTCTGCTGCCATTGATATTTTCCCTAGTTGCGCCCACGATAGAACACATATCCTGATAGACCCTGTAGTTTTTTGCGGCTTCATAAGTACTTTCAATTCCATACTGATGGTCCCTGATCAAATGTGGTTTCTTGTCACTTCAGAGCTTAACAACCACCCACATTGCACAACAAAGGCAGCACAGTGTCAATGTCTCATGTCACTGACAATGTTTCTGACTCTTACCGTTGTGTTACATTAACTCATGTTCTGTACAAGGTTATAGGTGAAGGGTAATCTTACCACGCCAGTTTCCAGCTAAAACGTAGACAGGCACAACCATGCATTTTGTTTCGCTCAATGGACAAACGTCTGTCCTACTCATTAGCTAGTGCATGTTTTGTGTGGATGTGTTTCATGTTATATATATGTTTTGTGAATGCGCCCATATATTGTGTTCGTATGTATGATTGTACGTCCGCGTTTACGATTAGATGTGTTTTCTTGTTTGTGTCTAGGTTTTATATTTATATCTATTTATTCATGCATGTATATATGTATGTATATTCTGGTTTTATAATTTCATAAATTCTTACCAATAGAGAGAGAGTCGGTTTCTAACATAGATACAAGACTCTCTCATTTGAATTTACACTACATCAACTAGGTAGATATGTCTGCATGTCTGCATGCACGCATGTGTGTGCAGGTATGGATGTTATTGTATGTGTGGATGTGTATGTTTTGAGTTTTATGTGTACATGTGCATATGCTTTGTATCTGTACATGTGTATATGAAGCTATTAGATGCAGAATATTTGGAATGTTTTACATATTTTACTGTTCCATTAATGGATTGTACTTGTAATTTCCTAACTAGTTGTGTTCTTTCTGTTCCTGTGAAGCCCAGTTTTTCAAGATTTGTACTGAGGCAGTTACTAAAATATCCCAGTGCCCCAATAATCACAGTTATAAATCTGAAGATATAGTCAGGGTGGAGTATCTGCAGATTTCTCATTAGTTCTGCATAGATATTCTCCTTTTCGCTAATCTTTAATATTTTATTGGCATTTGCTGGGCAGCTAAATTCCACTACTGTGCATGCCTTCTTTTTCCTGTTCCATATCATTATATCTGGTCTGTTATGTTTGCATTGTATTGGGGATTTGACTGGAATATTCCACCACTACTCTTTCATATTATGTATGTATATGTCTTCCACATTGCTGTAATTTTTAATGTGTTTATTGTCGGGCCTATCTTTCCTACGGATTGCATTGTACAGTGTTTTGGTCTCTACATCATGCCTCATAGGTTAATAGTACCATGATGACATCTTTGGACAATTGCTTATGACATGGGAGACACCTTCGATGTTAATTTTGTAGAGTCTGCATTTGTTGTCACGTCTAGGTGTTTTGCCTGCATTCCTATCTCATTTTGAATCAGGTATTTTGTGTTGATTTCCTGTTGTTTGATTGCAAAAGCATATCTTTGAAAGTGGAAGCCAATATAGCGGTTGTAGGTCCAAGATAGACTACTTTGCTTATCTATATTACTCTCACTCTGGAGCTTCTTGGCAACATATCCATGCATGATACTTTGCTGATAAACATGAAGTTTTTCATCCATGGGTTCGCTGTGGTATTGCTGGAAAATTTCCCTGGGTGTGAGCTTTTGATTATCATGCAGGGAGTATCTTTCAAGGAGCTCCTTCCCAACTATCATGATCTTATCTGTCTCATGCAGACAGACTTGCTGGGTAGATGGGCTCCTACGTTTGGAGGTTCGTAAATGTTGTCGGATAGATATGATGCGAATTTCAAATACTGTCTGAACTGATGTTAGCCCTCTACCTCCCTGCTTACGTTTCAAGTAGAGGCAGTCAATGTCACTGTTGATGTGGAAGGTCCCGTTATTGTTAGGATTTCTCAAGTGTTAACGTCAATTACTTGGATTTCGTCTATCATGCAATCGAGTATTTCAAACGTTGGTGTTAGGACAGCTCAGCAAACACATTGTGAACCATTGTTTTATTGTGCGCAGAGAGTTCTGATAACCATATCTTTCTTAATTGGGTGTAATATTCCCTGGTTATACGTTCCTTATTACAAATACCATTATAGGATATATTCTCATATATCCACAGGTATTTGTAGCAGTCCTCGTCAGATATCGGTGAAACCGTTAGGCCATTGATAAAAATGTTGTTAGATTGGGTTGTAACTTTACCCCGCTTAACAGTCATATATGAACATTTATCTTGGCCAAACCCCATTCCTATATCCTTTGAGAATGTTATAACCAGATCAAGATTTTTCTTCACCGCATTTATGTTCTTGAAATAGAGTTTCAGGTCATCCACAAAGAAATTATGGGTTCAGTTCGAATTTATGTCCTTCTGTGAGCCAATCCTTCATATTTCTTCAGCAGAAAGGACAAGGGGTTTAATGACTGGATAAATAGTAGCACAAAGAGACCCTCTCCTTGAAATACACCCCTCTAATATTCTATTTTATCAGTCAAAATAGATTCCTCCTTCTGTGTTTTTAACTTTAGGATAGTAACCCAAGAAAAAGACAACTTCTCTATGGCTCTGATAATAATGTCTGGGACTTTAGCAAGTCGGAGGGCCTCTATTTTCCAAGAGTGGGGAACAGAATTGAAAGCTTTCCTGTAGTCCAGCCAGACTGTAACCATACTCCTCCTAGGTTGTTGCACCTCCGACATCGCAGTTTTGTTAATTAGGAGTTGTTCAGCACATCCCCAAACCCCTTTTGTTCCAGCTACTTATTCATCTATGATGATGACATTATTTTCACAGTGATCTCGGAGAAATAGGTTCAGGCAGGCTGTATACATCTTATACATCAGGTTCTGGCTTGCAATGGCTCATTAGATTTTTGCCAAGTGGGTGTCTTTGTTCTTGGATACTAGTGTTGTTTCTGCTAATGTCAAACATTCTGGTATATGTGTATCTCCCTTGAGAGCTTGTTGGTAGATATTGATAAGATACATCCGGTAGAATATCAGTTTTTTGTACCAGTAGCCGTCAATCAAGTCTCTTTTTGCTGTGTTCTTATCTTGGAGTTTTTCTATCACAGTCTCAAGGGTATCCTCATTTATTTCGTATGTTTTTGTTGTAGTGTAGGAGCAATAGTTCTTTTGGATTTCTTTTAGCCACACTGTATCTTGGTTAAATTTTTTCTTTTCACCCTATAGTTTTGTCCAGAAGGAAAGTCTTTCTGGGATGGGGCCTCAGTGACATTTATTACTTTGCTCTTCATATCTCTATAGACTGATGTTTGGTTTCGTCTGAATCTTTTATTAAATCATTTTCTTTCATCTACCCTCTTCAGGTATCGAAGTTTCTCGCTGACAGCTCTCATTTCTTGTTTGTTGGTGATCAGCTTGTATTGAAAAGTTCAGGTTGTACTGCCTCCAAACATCGTTTCTATTTTATTTTTCACTTTTTGTTGGTGAGGAGTGAAGTTTTTTGTTTTTGTTTGCATGTAAGGAGCATTGTCACATATCCTATAGTTTTTCGTAGGTCAGCAATCTTTTTTTCTATTTTAGTTACGTATGCTGTTATTTTTAGTTGTGTTATGTTCTTGTTAATATCTCTTCTATCACCAAGATAATTCTTTACTGTCGTTGCTAGAGCATATAAACAGGCGTTGCTTTGCCAAAATGTGGGGGTTTTAATTCACCGTAAATATTCATCTCCTATTTCGTCAACAGCATGTAAGATTTCATTATTTAGTTTTATTTTATTTAGTATTGTTGTTTTATTACGTTCAGCAAGAGAAATGTTTATACATGAATTAATTTCTCTCCGGAATATTTCGTTAAGGGAAAATTTCAATTGTTTATATTTTTGATTATCATTATCAATAGTGTTTTCCACAACAGTCTAGCCACACTCAGATGATACACGTGGTGTCAAATTTCATCCCGGCATATTTGTTTGAAGGGACTGTTCGACCTGGCTGCTAGGAGGCCTAGTAGCATGGCGACCTGTAGCACGTGGTGGGTGTTGATTACATGTTTG